>CAVMJV010000092.1:600000-984834 GCA_963681835.1 Meloidogyne enterolobii
TATGGTCTGCATACAATTCCAAGGGGTATAAAAGGGCTATGGCACGTGTTAATGTTTTACCTTTCGATTTAATCTTTGCCGAGCGGATTAATCCATCTTTGCTTTTTATTAACTCAACTATTTTTGCCATTTGCCAATAATTTTTTGGGACATTTTTGTCTTGTATTAACACTATCTCATTTATATTAGGAAAATAATTTCTTTTTGCTCTTTTTTGACTATGTTTATCTATTCTTTCTCTTAGCTGACTCAAATATTCAGTTTGCCATTTCGCCCAAAAATTATTAAGCATTTCATTAGCCCTTTTCCAATCGTTAATTAATTCATCTTTTTGTGTTTCTTTTAATTTAAAATCTTCTTCATCTATGGTACCAAAATCAAATTTATTTTCATTTCTTTGGGGCATAATCAAATCAATAGGTCTTAAAATATCTAATGTATCTTCAAAATTTTCATAAATGTAAGTAAGGGGCCTTGTATTCATTATGAGTTTAATTTCTGGCAAAATAGTTCTCAGTTCCTCAAAATACAATAATTTTTTACCGATTGCCGATTTAAGACATCTTTTCATTATCTTGACTATCGCTTCATAGAAGCCACCAAACCATGGTGATAATGAAGGAATAAAGACCCAACTTATATTTTTAAGTTCCAATTTTTTCGTAATTTCATTTACTACTTTTGATGTTAATTGATATTGAGTTCCATTATCACTTATTATTTTTCTTGGTAATCCATATTCGGCCAAAAATCTTCGAAATGCCATTATACACGATTTAGCTGTTAAGTCTCTTACTATTTCTAAATGAGTAAACCTTGTGGACATGCAAGTAAAAATTTCTATCCAGCACTTGCTTATTTTTCCTTCATTATTTTTAACTTCAAATGGACCCGCGTAGTCCACGCCACAGTTTTCAAATGGTTTGGATCGAGTCACTCGTTCTTTAGGCAAACTGGGCATTTCCGGTATTTTAAAAGGCTCTAGTTTCAATTTGCGACATTCAAAACATTTATCTATAATATTTCTCATTTTCTTTCTTGCTGATGGTATCCAGAAATTAATTCGCAGTTCCGTTAAACTTTGTCTTACCCCGCTATGGAATGTTTTTAAATGAGCTTCATTACATAATAAATTAGCGAGAAATGAATTGTATGAGATAAAAATAGGATTTTTCATGCTTGTATTTTCTAGCCGACCTGCGCAAGTCCAAATTCCATATTTTTCTTTCTTCATTACCAATTCATTTATTTCTTTTTCACCTGGTGGGTGTTTAAATTGTGATTGCATTATAACTAAATATTCTGCCATTTTTCTTATGCCCACATTTGTTTTTGAATTTTTTAAGTCTTTTAAATATTCAGTATTTATTTTTACCTTTTTAATAAATTTTTTAAGGGCCAAACATATTTTAATTGAAATATTTACAAGCTTTGGGTATTCGTTTCTTACTTCCATATCTATAATTTCACCAACTAACAAATCAATATTAATTGTATTTAAATTTTCCTTTTTGTCTTTTAAAACAAGATTTGTTAGAACAGGCCATTCTGATTCATTTTTCCTTAAAAAACTGGGTCCCTCCCACCAAATTTTATGACTTTTTAACTCTTCACACAAACACCCTCTGGTCGCAAGATCCGAGGGATTATGTTCAGTTGGCACGTATTTCCAATTTATGCTTTTATTTTCTCTTAATTCGGTGATTCTTCTTTTTACAAATTTTGGCAATTTTTCTTCATTTGAATTTAAAATCCATGACAATACGCACGTACTGTCAGACCAAATATAACAATGGATTATTTCTATATCACACTCTTTTCTTATAAATTCTATCATCCTTTTTCCAGCAACAGCACCCATTAATTCCAGGCGGGGTATAGTCATAGGATTTTTCAGCGGGGAGAGACGACTTTTAGCAAAAATGATAGATGTATTAATTTCTCCTTTCTCTTGCTTTACTCTCAAATATGCAACACTTGCAAACCCTTTTGCTGAGGCGTCAACAAACACATGCAGATCAGCTATTTTTTGTTTAAAAATAGCTTGCCTTCGTATAACAAAACTTCCAAAATCGTTTTGTAAGGCTTTCCAATTTTCAATTATTTTTTCATCTATTTTATCGTCCCATCCTAGCTGATTTTTCCACAATTCCTGGACAAATAATTTTCTTTTAAAATTTACGGGAACAATTAGACCTAATGGATCAAAGGTTTTGGCTAATCCTTTTAAAACTTTTCTTTTCGTCCAAATAATTTCGTTTTCTATTTTATTTAATTTTACTATTAAAGCGTCCTTTTTCATATCCCATTCTAACCCTAATATTTTCGTGGGATTTTTCTGTTCCTTATCACCAAATAATTTATTAATCGTATCGGAATTGGCACAAAATTCATGTAGGTCCATTTTAGCGTCTTTAAAAATTTTTATAGCGTTTTTACATTTCTCTATCGCGTCCTTCTCGTTTTCTGCGCCAAAAAATACATTATCGGCGTATGTCCCTCTCTTTAATTCATTTCCAAATTTTCCACCAGATTTTTCTAGATGATGATTTATTACTGCAGCTAAAAGAAAAGGCGCAGCTATTACACCGAAAGGCATTCTAACAAAACGATATTTTATTAAATTGTCTTCAGTTGGTCCAATATTTGGATTTTTTAACCACAAAAATCTTGAGAAATTTCTTTGATTTTCTTTTAAACTTATTTGGTGAAATGCACTCTTAACATCTGAACTAATCATTATTTTTTGATTTCTAAATCTTAATAGGACACCGCAGATATCCGGGAGGAGAACTGGTCCTCTCAAAATAATATTATTTAAACTATGTCCTTCTTTTGTCTTACAGCTAGCGTCGAAGACAATTCTAACCTTTTTCTTTTGCTCGTTCAATACACAATGATGAGGAATGTAGTGGATTATTTCCTTTTCTATTTTATTTTCACATTTTTCGACAATTCCATTTTTTAATTGATCAATAATTAATTTATTATATTCTAAAAGCAAATCTGGATTTTTACTCAATTTATTCCAGACGGACTCTAACCTTTTCTTTGCTACCCATAAATTATTACTAATTTCAATTTTATTTTTTACGGGCCATTCGATTTCGTATCTACCTGTTTTGTCTCTTGTTACCGTTTTTTCGAAATGTTTTTTGGCGAATTCATCATCTTTTTCTGTTGGATTATCGGAAATCCCGAAACCCTCTAATTCCCACCAATTATGAATTTTTTGCTCACTCGTTACTTGACAAATATTAATTAATTCTGTTTTTTCCTCAATTTGTCCTTTTCCAATTATCAGATTCCCTATTTTTGTTTTTAAAATATTAAAACCAGAATTTATTTCATCAAAGTTCATTATTTTTCCCAAATAATCAATTCCTATTAATATATGCGGCTTTACATCATATAACATTTTAGAGTTTAAAAAAGTGTTTTCATTCTTTTGAAGGATCTTATTGTCAATTTTCTTTAAATTTTCTATTAAATCGTCAGTCCCTCTTGCAACAATGTTAATTTTTTCATTATTTTGTGTGTTTAATTCAAATTCAAAGACTGGCGATGTTACGACAATTGATTTATTAAAAAGTCCTTTTCCGCGAAATTTTTTATAAAATAATGGTTTTAAATTTAATTTTTCGGCAAAGGAATTCAAAATAAGGGATATCTCACACCCCGAGTCCAAAAAAATATTTGCTGTTTCACTTTTATTACCATTTATAATTTTTCCTTCACCTACCGGTAAAAATGTTTGAGTTATTGTATTTTTATCACATTTTTTAAAATTATTGATTAGAACAAAATTATCATTATTATTATCAAATTTTAGTTTATTATATTTTATTTCTTTATTATCTTCTTCAATTAAATTATTAAACAATATTGGATCTTCTTCCGGCTCATTCTCCACTGTGACGCATATTCTCTTGTCCTTCTGTGAATTATTACTTTTATTCTTGTAATTTTCAAAATTTTTATTATTATCACTGGTGTTATTTGTATTACTTATTTTAACGCAAAAGGCACTATTATGTCCTGCTTTTTTACACAAATAACACAAAATTTGTTTTTTGCAATCTTTGGATCTATGTCCTTTGCCAAAACACTTGAAACAAATATTTAATTGTTTTACTCTTTCAATTCTTTTTTCTTTTGAATTATAGGTGCTACATTTATTTTCCCAGTGTACTTTATCACAAAAAATACATTTATGTGCTGATTTAATTTCACTATATTTCAAGTGTTTTCCCTGATTATTTTGCGTTTCTTTAGTATAGTACATGGCAGTAGCGTGCATTTTATGCCTTTGTTTAATATTTTTATTTCTATAGTCAATATCCTCTTTATTATCAATTTCAAAATCTTTATGAATACGATAAACATCCTCTTCGAGCTTTAAATAATCATCCAGAAATTTTAACATTCTTTTTAAATTCCACCCTATTTCTGTTCGCTTTTTTCTATAAATTTCTGATAATATTCTCTTAGGCATTTTTGACTCAATTTCTAAAATTAGCTGCTCGTGTTCTATATTTTCACCCATGTTTTCTAACTGTTTTATTATTGATTCAATTTTACGTAATGTTTTTCTAATTTCAGGTATGTATTTTCCTGAACGAGGCATTCTTCTTAAAGCTGAATGTAGACTGCACTTTATGCTCTCTTGATCTCCAAAATTCTTTTGCAGCAATTCTAAAACTATTCTATAATTTTTTGCTTCTAGAGGATACTGATCCACGAGCTCTAATGGCTCTCCTTTTAATGCACTTTTTAGATATTGCATTTTTCTTTTTTCTGGAATTACCTGATCTTCGACTGCTGCCTTAAATTCTTCATAGAAAGCATTCCAATTTTTTAATTCGCCACTAAATTCTGGCAGTTTAATTTCCGGTAATTTAACGTTAATATTTTCTGTATTTATTAAAGGGATGGAGCTCATTTTTTCTAGAGTGCGTTTATTTTCAGCTAAAATCTCTAAAATATCTCGACTTTGATCCATTACAACTAAAAACCCATTAGGTCCTGTACCAAAATTTGCATACGCTTCTTTTTCAGCTGCCCTTAGAACAGGTCCTAAACTCCCGAAATAATTGACATAATTCATATTTTGCTTGTCTAATTCCTCCATTGTATTTTTAATTTTTATTTCTAATGACTCAATCTTATTATTTAAATTTTTAATTAATTCTGATTTTTCTAACTCACTTAAATTAACGGCGATTGTAAAATCTGCGCTGGCGGCCTCGGCGTTGATACGAATGAGACGTTCCTTCAAAATTTTGATTCCTTGTTCGATTATATCGCCCATTTTGATTTCGGCGCTGATTAAAGAAGAAACGTTGTCTTATTTGGTAGGGTTGTCTTTGTTGGGAATTATAACGTCTGTCAGATCGGCGAGAATAATTAGGTTGGTGCCACTGACGAGAATAACTTCTACGATTAAAATTACGCCTTTCCGGTATATTTCTGTTTTGTTGTTCAGAAACACGCTCCTGTGGAAGTTCCTGAGGAAGTTCTGGAGGAGGTGGTGGTGGAGGAAGAAAGTATTGATAAGGCACTTGATGCTGAAAGGGGGGAACTTGTATTTGAATAACTACAGGCTGATTTTGTTCCTGTTCTTTTGCTTCTTTAGCTTCTTGTATTTTTCTATCCTTAATACGTTTATTCAGAAGCTGTACACTTTTTTTCACTAATTGCTGAGCAACACCTTTTGTATTTGATGTGTTTTTCGGAAGGGATGAAACTCTTTGAGCCCTCCCGACTTGATCAGTGTTGGACTTCAGCTTTATCTAAATTTAAATTTTTGGGGCACCACTTTGTCGTATCACGACAATTTACAATAATTTTAACTAAACTTACAAATATTTATTCTTTAAAATTATACAATTTATTTGGGTGATTTGCTTTTGGGGGGAAAGATAGTAAAAAGTGAATGTCTTTTGGGAGGATTGAAAAAGTTTAAATAAGGGTAGAACAATTGCATCAGATTTAAAATTATGAAACAAAAGAGAATAAAAATATTTTGAGAAAATTGTTGAATAATAATAAGGGCAAAATATGACAATTCAAGAATTTAGAAAATATTAAAAGAATGGAAAAAAATGAATAAAAATATTTTACAAAAATAAATTTCAAATTAATAATCTTTAAATTATCTTCATATGATTTCCGTCATCTCCAACATCCACAACTCATAAACTTCCAATCAATTTTTTCCAGAAAAGGAACTGTTAATAATAGGGTTGTTCTACGTCCCCAAAAGCCGGGGAATTTGAGAGATTTTTTGAACCACCCTGCCGATGCCTCTTTATCCAAAATAAAAACCATCAAATCGAATTAATACAATTTATCAAAACACTGAGATTAAGCCAATACCTGGAATAATTTTTGATTGCTAGATACCGAACAGAATATACGAGTACATTAAAAATAAAATTGATTGGAAGATGATCGGTTACTTCATTAAGTGTCTCTCCCCCTCCCGAATGGGGAATAAGGATAAATTTGATGAAAGGATTGGGAAAAGTGCATTTTTTGCCTACGGCCTTCTAAAATTTTAAAATTTTCGCCTACGGCGCTGAAAAATCTAAAAATCTGGCTTCTTGGCCTTCCAAAATTCTCAAAATTTTCGCCTGCGGCGCTAAAAACAACTGGTCAGTTAACCGAAATTTTCAAAATTCTATTTTTTGTCAGTATGATCTCTAATATGAAGCATTGTGTCGGAATTCCGATCTATGCCTTCCGATTTTCGAACCTCCGATGTCCATAAGCAAGGTTCTTATGCTGCATGCAGTCATTACCGCATTATCTAACCATTACTCAAATCTAAATAAATTTGACCATTTTGAAAATTGTGGTCAGGCCAGGCATTTTGAGAAAAAACGGATATATCCGCGGATATCCGCGGATGGATATGACTCAAAAGTTGGATGGATACAAACGGATACGGATATTGACCCTACGGATATATCCGGATACGGATAGCAAAATCCGTGTCCATGCACAGGTCTGGAATGCATATTAATTAAATACCTGCAGACAGGACTAGTGCCTTACGTTTTAAAGTTGCGTTTAGCCGGGAAAAGGAAAATCCCAAAGGAAAAACGTGGAACCAATAAGTGGAACCAATAAATCGCAATCTCTACAAGCTGTGAAGCATCATTTCTCCGGTGGTTTTCCTGGGCTCCCTATCTTTTTCTGGAATACTTTTCTGCCATTTTTACTTTCTTTTTTCTTATATTCATTACCACCTTTTTGTTTGCGAACTTTATTATTTTCCTTATTGAAAAGATTACTTTCTGGAAAAGTTAATAACCACTAGTATTTATTTCTTTTATTTTTATGGCTGTTTAATGGCATTTTATGGGGACTTACCCCCGACAACCGCGAAAGTTTTTCCGGTCGGGGGACGGGGTTTCTGAATTGTTTCGGGGCGGGGAGAAGTCTAAAAAATCGTCGGGAGCGGGGTCGGGGAACGGAGTCGGGGTGCAACACTAGCTTAAATCAGTGAAGTTATATTTTTAAAAAAGTCAAGACCAAGACCGAAAAACCCAAAGAAAGATTTTAAGGCAAGACTCATAAAACACGAGTCTTGCACAGCTTCAGTAAATACAGCGCTTTGTTTTCTATACTTCTTCGCTCTTTCTTATCTATTTTGTGTACGGAAACAATGTTTCCTTTTACAATAAAAAGAAAAGAGAGAACATAGAGAACACAATTTACCGCATATAAATTGTCGTGTAAGGAACACGAAATTATAATTATTTAATAAATTTAAATATTTCCTCCTATTTTTCCCTTTATTTCACCTGTCCGCGACAGGCAATTTCATAAATTATTTTCCCATAAACATCCACTTTGACCCCTTCTTCTCTCTTCTTTTTCCGGAAACTATTGTCTTTTCACCCCTAGTTAATACTATTTTCCATATCACTTCTCTATTCACTATTGTTTAAATCTCTGCCTATTGTCCATTATATCCCCTATATAAACAATAGGCAGATCTTCCCTATCATCTTCAGTTTCAATTTTCCATTAATTCTTTATAAAAATATTTAATTGTATTTTTAATTTTAAAGATAAATATTTTATTTAAATTCACTTTATTCAATAACTCTTGGGACCTAGCTTCCCCAAAAAATTTATTTGTCAAAGTAAGCTTTTAGTTGACAAAAGTGGTGCTCCGGGAGAGGCACCCCGACTAAATCTTACTAATAACTCAAATTTCAGTGGCGGAATCAATTAAACCTGCTGTGCTTCAACAAATACTTGCCTCGGCTCAAGGCGTGCATTCCGACAACACTAACTGCAACTGCTTGATTTGTGTTGTGAAAAAATTTGTTTCTACTCCTGAAACAACTACTCCAGATTCTGGCTCAAAAAATAAGCTAAATTGTACATCTTCCGGTCGCGCCACAACTACTAATACAAGCTCGTCGTCTACTGCTGGCTCTTCCAATCCAACTCGTGGTAATAACCAGAAGCCAATTGCTGTTCCAAGTAAAGATATCAAGGCAACCGAAACAGATACTTCTGAGGATGATGATGATTGGCCTCCACCTCACAAAAAGTTTGTTGTTGTAAAGAAAACTCTTTGCCCCATTAATAAATTTTGCTTACCTTGTAATTGGATTAGGTCTAACCCACCGTCGGACACTGCTGTAAAAACAAAACCAGTCTTGGCTGAACAGCAAACTCCCAGAAGGCCTCGTTCACCCTCTACTCCAAGAATTGGAAGTGCCGGACGTTCACTGCCGATCGCTGCTCATAAAAGGCCACACTCTTCCCGGACCGACAACAATAACAAAAAGGTAAACTCCCGAATTGTAATCGCTGGGAGAACCAAGAGGGCTAAAATTCTTACTACTGCTATCTGGTCAAATCTAATCCTTCCAATAGCAGGATCATCAAACGACACGAGCAGAAGCAGTGATTCCCAATCGTGTTCACTCAAAGACTCCTGTCACGTGTCCAAAGGTGAATATAGTCTTTTTAAGAAGATTATTAAATTTTCCTCAAAAGAAGCCCGAAGTGAAAAATCAAATCTTGGAAGTACAGAAGAGCGAAGCAGAGAAAATAGCCGAAGCAAAAAAGAAGGGGGAGTCCGTACGTAAAGCAGCACAACTTGCTGAAGTGTATTCGCAAATTGGACAAACCTCTCGTGCTTGTGCATCTTTGTTTGAACGTCTAGCCGCTCTAATTAAAGAATAAAAGAATAATTAATTTAAATACTATTTAAACAAACTTACAATTGCATTAATTTAAATATCCATATACACACAATTGCTTTTAATTTTTTGTATTTAATATACAGCTAAAAATTGTATTTAAAATTAAAATAATAAATGGCAAATCGCACTTTCGCGGGACCGCTTAAAATGAGATTAGGTCCACTCAGGAAAAGAACCATTGGATATATAAAGTCGATCAAAGAATTATCAGATAATGGAGTAAACCCCGAAAGTATAACGAGTCTGAGAGCACAACAACTGAAATTAGCTAGATCTGTAGAAGTGTTGGAACAGATCAATACAGACTGGGCGAAGCTCATAGGTCTCGAGGCGCAGGATAGGAAGGAGGACATGTTGAAAGATTATAACACCCACGCGGAGGGGGAGGATGGTTTTATAGCCCTAATCGAAATAGCGAGGGATCTAAGTTGTGAAATCGAAGCTAAGCTGATTGAAGTCTCCTCGTCGTCTCATAATGATAATTCTGTCGCCAATACATCGGTTGCACATTCGACTTCTATTCGACTGCCAGTTTGTAATCTTCCTCTCTTTAATGGAAAGGTTTCGGACTGGCCAAGCTTCTGGAGTCTTTTTGAAGTTTCAATAGATAAAAATCATAGTCTAGACGATTCTGAAAAACTAACGTATTTACTTGCCTCCCTCGCTCGTCCTCATCCCTATAGTGAAGTGAGCGGATTTGCAATAACAGCCTTAAATTATCCATTAGTAGTGAACCATCTTAGGAAACGATTTGGGGATGAGATCTCAGTTAAACGATCATTGTATGGGGAATTAAATAAGCTTTGTCCTCGGGCATTAAAAACTGAAGACGTTCGTCAAAATTGGATAAATGTACATCGAATCACACAGCAATTGAAGGCATTAGGAGAAGAAATCGACAATGGTGCACTGCTACAACAAATTGAAAACAAATTCGGGGGATGGGCTAGTTGTGTCATACTTGAAGAGCAAAATAAAAATCCCACTAATTGGACTATTAACCGACTCCTAGACTCAATTGACAAGCATCTAAAAATTAAAGAAGCGGTTTATGGCCAAAGTTCCTCATCGAATTATAGACGCCCTCCTCCTCGCCAAAATCATAATGTATTTACTAATAATATAGAGAGGGATAAAAACACTAATTGGCGGGAACCAAAACCAGAAATAAATAGATATTCCAATGAAACAAATAAAAAGAGAAGGCCATGTGTCTTTTGTGAGATCGATAATCACAGTTCCGTCCAATGTAAAAAATATATAAATTTTGAGACCAGAATACAAAGGTTGAAAGATTTGAGAAAATGTACCAAATGTTTCGAGCGGAATCATATTGCCAAATATTGTAAAAATAATAAGATAAAATGCCAGAGTTGCACACAACCTCATTACTTTGCTGTCTGTCCCAAAAACACAATCAAACGAGAAAATATTCATAATATAAGAGAAAACACAGGTGAGAATACAAATACAGATCCAGGATTTTCCCAAGAAGATATGAACTGCCTGATAGACATAATGGAAGTAAATAGTACACAAAATAACAGGGAATTAGAAAAGATCAACACTCTCTCGCTGAAAGACAAAAATATAAAAACATTGCTAATGACTAAAAATATTGAATACTTAAATAGTCGAAAAGAATCAATTAGAGGTTTCACACTAATGGATCCAGGAGCCACTTGTACCTTGATTAGTGAGCGATTTGCACAAAAACTAGGGATTTCAGATTCGGAAATTAAACATAAAACTGAACTCGAAGTAGATGGATACGCTGGTAAAAAGTCCCGCTTCACATCATATAGGATCAAAATCGAGTTTAAATTGAAAAATGGAACTATTACTTCTGCCGAAGGGTATACTACACCCAACTTAGATCAAATGAAAATCTATTGTCCCAGTGATCCAAGGGAATTTTGGTTACACGATGATAAAGAAATCGAAGTAAAGCAACGCACTCCTGACATACTTTTTGGATTGTCTGACGTCTTAAAACTCTTAGAAAATATTGAAAATTTATCCAACCAGAGATTCTTGCTCCGCACAAAAGTAGGACCTATAATCTGCGGCAGAGCGAAAATAAAGGAAGCTGAGATACAAGATGAAACACAATACGTAATGTCGGCAGTTGGAGAAATTACTGAAAAAGTAGAGGAAAAAGATTTTTGGAACCTAGAGACTATTGGTATTCGAGATCCGGGATTGACCATTCCAGATGATGAAATAGCTTGGAAGCAATTCAGGGAGTCAATCAACCAATTACCTGATGGACGCTATGAAGTAGGCTGGCCGTGGCGAATCGAATCGAAAAGGACACTACAAACGAATTTTGGGGTTTCATTAGGCCGACTCAGATCTCTTTGGAAAAAATACCGAGAAAACCCCGAAGTTTTGGAAACAATTGACAAAACGATTAAGGAACAGTTGGATTTAAATATGATTGAAATAGCACCAAAAAACACAAACATAGTCCATTACCTCCCTCACCAACCTGTTTTCAAAAGTTCTTCATCATTCACTAAATTAAGAGTCGTATTCGATGCAGGCTCTGGAAAAACACCATTAAATAATGAATTACTTAGAGGAGCTGTCCTACTTCCACAATTACCCGGCATACTGATCAGAACACTTATGTTTAATAATCTGTTGATCGCTGATATTGCTAAAGCTTTTTTACAGATCCAATTGAGACCGGAAGACAGGGATGTTACTAGATTCCTCTGGGTAAAAGATATAAAACACCAACCAGACTACACAAATTTAATCAGCTACAGATTTACCCGCGTATTGTTCGGCGTCATTTCAAGTCCATTTCTCCTTATAGCTACAATATTACATCATCTCGAGAATATAAAAAGTCCTTTGTGTGAGGAAATTAAAACAAATTTGTATATGGACAATATAATTCTTGGGGCTAAAAATACTAACGAGATAAAAGAAAAATATAGAGAATTAATTCAGATATTTAATAAAGCAAAAATGAGAGTTAGAGAATTTTGTTGCAATTCAGTCGAAGGAAATAATATGTTCGAGGAAAATGACAAGCACCCTAGTATAGAAACCAAATCCCTTAAATTCCTAGGAATAAAATGGGAAATAGAAAAAGATGAGTATTGCCAAAAATTACCAAGTGGTAATTATCAAAATATGACCAAAAGGGAACTCCTGTCACTGATTCACTCAATTTTTGATCCGCTAGGATTGATTGGTCCAACATTACTTCCAGCTAAACTTCTTTATCAAAAAGTCTGTGCTCGTAACATAAATTGGAATGATAAATTAGAAGAAAATGAATTAAATGAAATAAATCAAATAATAGATAGCTGGGTTGAACAGGAATTCAACAGGCCCAGAAAAATAGTCCACGGCTGTGATAACACCGAAACGCTACAAATGCACTGCTTCGCTGATGCCTCTATGAAAGCATACGCTGTAAATATATACCTTAGAATTACATGTCCCCATAAAACAAATACAAGCTTAATTTTTGCTAAAAATAGAATTGTTCCTAAAGGCAAAGAAAAAACTTTGACCATCCCTAGATTGGAGCTTCTCGCAATTCTTATAGGAACCAGAGCTATTTCATTTGTAGCAAACGAGATAAAACAGCCAATAGAAAAAACTATACTTTGGAGCGACTCTTTAATCGCTACTTCTTGGATCAAAACTAGTAAACATAAAGAAACCTTCATAAATAATAGAGTAATGGAAATAAGACAAAATAAAGAAATCGAGTATAGATATGTCCCCACGGACGATAATCCAGCGGATATTGGAAGTAAAGGTTCGTCGGGCCCTGAATTAGCAAAAAATAGTCTTTGGTGGAGAGGACCTCTATGGTTAGGAAAAGATGAACAGAATTGGCCTAACAATCAAACATTCACAATAAAACCCGAACCTCAAACTCCAGTGTTATGTTACAAATTAGCAGACGTAGGAGAGAAAAAAGACTTTATTCCAAGAGTTGACAAATACAGCTCTTTTTGGAAACTCATATACACCACTATGTTCATACTTAGATTCCTTAATATAACTATTTGGTCGAAATTAAATAAAATAAAGAAACCATGGCTCTCTAAAATCAAATTAAAAGGCAACTTCGATGCGAACGATATTAAAATTGCTAAAATATTATTAATCAAGCAAGCCCAAAGGCGAGAAAATCTCCCTACAGATCAAATAGAAACGCTAAATTTATTCTACGACGAAAACCAGATTTTAAGGTGCAAAACTAGACTTCAGAACTTACCAAACGGTTATGATTTTGCAAATCCAATATATCTACCCAGAAATGATCCATTAACAAAAATCATAATACTAAATGAGCACAAATCAAGACAACATTCAGGTCTACAATCAACATTAGCCAATTTAAAGTTGACATATTTTATACCTAGAGCAAGAAATCTTGTAAAAAATACTCTAAAAAGTTGTTTAGAAAAATGCCAGAGGCTTAAACCATACCAATTAGCTAAAATGCCACCATTACCTGAATTACGAATAACGCCATCTAGAGTTTTTCAAAATACAGGGTTAGATTTTAATGGACCAATAATAGTAAAAGACATTGACGAAGAACGTAGTAAAAGGTGGATCTTACTATTAACTTGTCTATCAACTCGCACCATCCATCTCGAAGTAGTTACTAGTATCAGCACACACGCATTTCTAAATGCTTTCAGAAAATTCGTCGCTAGAAGAACAAGACCAGACTATATATTATCGGATAATGGTTCGAGTTTTAAATTGGCAGAAAAAACATTGAAAAGAATTAAACCGGATCAGATAATCGACGAGGGACTACAAAAGTATTTTGCTAAAGAAAATATTAATTGGAAATTTATAACACCACTCGCCCCGTGGGAGGGAGGAGTATATGAGAGGATCAACGGAATGATAAAATCAAACATAAGGAAATCAATAGGAAGAAAAATAATAGACAATGACGATTTTAACACACTCATTTGTGAAGTCGAAGCCATCATAAATTGTAGACCATTAATCCAAATAGACGATGAACCAGAAACTATAATTCTACGACCGATTGATTTCACATACCCGTTCGCTCACCAGGGATTTCCACCAATATTATTAGAAAAGGACCCAGATTATCTTACAAACGCAGATTCGGCTGAAAAAATGGTTATTGAGTGGAAAAAACACAACACTATTATTAATAAATTTTGGGAATATTGGTCAATCAATTATCTAATAATGTTAAGAGAAAGGAGAGATGAACATCATAATCCCAAATTTTCGGCAAAAGGAACCCCGCAAGTAGGTGAGATAGTTCAAATTTATGACGAAAAATTACCAAAAGGCTGCTGGAAAATTGGAAAAGTAATAGAAAATAACAAAAATAGATCAATAAAATTAAAATTGGGAAATGGTAAAATATTAAATCGACCACCTAACCATTTATACAGCCTAGAGATCCCAAGAAATGAAGAAAACGAGGTGATTAAAGAACAAAGTATCATACTAAGAGCGAAACATAAAAAGCGAAAAGTTACGGATAATATACTCCTTTTATGCATTCTCGCGATTATGTTACCGGGAAGTCTCCTACAATCTCCAATGATATGCCCAGGACAGAAAAATCAAATGTATTGGAGAATAAAGAAAAATCACCAACCTTGTGTGAATTTTACGGAAAATCCACCTCTCCCTACAACACACAGTTTCGACATCTATCAACCAAATATAGACCTTGTTCCAATACCAGCTGCACATTGTTCCATATTAAGCACAAATTACAAATACAAAAAGGATTTATTAAACATACCACACATTTTTTCGACAAACAGAAAAGAAGAAATAAGCATAGAAGAATGCAACAGAATATGGAAAAAATCAAAATGTAGATTAGGGGAATTAACTGGAAACAGGAATACAAGTCATACAAATAATAAAGCAAAAATAGAATACTCTTATTGGTCAATTGGATATCAAGAAACAGGCGAATCCAATTGTTTCTTAAGCAAAATAAGCATTTACGCTAAACCAGATTCATCTTCAATATTTTCCCCGGGAGTTGATATTACACATTGCCGATATGAAAACGCAGCTTGTCTTTTAGAAGATGATTCATTGATTATTTGGGAAGCAGAAAATAAAGAAAAAAACGAAAAAATGTGTAAATTTTCAAGAGTTAGGAAATGGAAAGGCACTTGGATGGGTAGAATTTGGTTAGCTGATAATAAAGAGATAGGAATTTCATTTACAAATAACCCCACAAAAATAATAGATTGTAATAAAGAATTAATCATAAGCGAGCAAGGTTACGCAGTACCAGCACAGCAATACCAAATATTGAGCTTAAAAGAAAAAATAAGGAGAAAACGAGAAAATAAAAACACAAGAAGCGGATTAATTTTGAGTAACCAATTAGCCGCAGAACTAACAGCCACCGAAATACTCTCTACAGAGAAAGTTAAAAAAGTATTCAACCATTTGACTAGTATCCTTTGTGCCAAAGATATTAACGGAGAACACCAAAACAAATTAATAAGCGGAACCGACAGCAACATTGTAGCTAAGTTAATCATGAATACACCATATGTCTTAGGTAAATGGATATCCAATGAAATATTAGAGACAAGAACATGCTTTCCAATACCTTATGAGAACATCACATTTCTACCGAATGAAAAATGCTACAAAGAGATCCCAATAAATGTCACTTTAAAAGAAAAAATAATAAAAGCATTTCTTGAACCAAAAACATTAACTATAGTAGAAAAGGCAAGCGAAACACCTTGTTCATATGAGAGATTCATAACTATATTTATCGGGAAAAAATTGTTGAGAATTGATCAAAAGACGGGAAAAAGTAAAGAAATAAATGAAAAACAAATACATGAATTAACACTCGACCTACAAAAGCCAATACACCTCCCTCAAATTGAAACACACGCATTCCACAACTTAATTATAAAGAACTATAGTGACCCTAGAATTGAAATTCTCCAAATGTTCCAAACCTATGGAATAGACAAAAAATTTGAACAAGAAAAAATTGAAAATGCAATAAAAAATGGAGAATACGTACACACCGAAGAATCAGTTAAAAATCCATTAACAAGCATTCTTGAAAAAATTTGGGAAATTAATCTTGAAAAATTGTGGATTAGAATGGTAGCACTGTATATAACATACATCTGGCTATTCGACAATATTCTCCCTTTTCTACTTAAATACATAAAAAATACTAGAATCGGAAGATTCTTGGCACAGGTATTAACAATAATAGGAAAAACACCCGAATCAGAAAAAACAGAAGAAATAATCATGAACACAATAATGAGGAAAATTAAGGATGAGAAGAAAGACGAAGAAGAAAGAAACGAAGAAATACGTCTTCGCGCGGCCGCCAGTGTCGTGTAAGGAACACGAAATTATAATTATTTAATAAATTTAAATATTTCCTCCTATTTTTCCCTTTATTTCACCTGTCCGCGACAGGCAATTTCATAAATTATTTTCCCATAAACATCCACTTTGACCCCTTCTTCTCTCTTCTTTTTCCGGAAACTATTGTCTTTTCACCCCTAGTTAATACTATTTTCCATATCACTTCTCTATTCACTATTGTTTAAATCTCTGCCTATTGTCCATTATATCCCCTATATAAACAATAGGCAGATCTTCCCTATCATCTTCAGTTTCAATTTTCCATTAATTCTTTATAAAAATATTTAATTGTATTTTTAATTTTAAAGATAAATATTTTATTTAAATTCACTTTATTCAATAACTCTTGGGACCTAGCTTCCCCAAAAAATTTATTTGTCAAAGTAAGCTTTTAGTTGACATAAATATAGTAGATTTTCAGTCTTTTCTTCATTTTAGTCTTTTTTTCAAAAATGTGAAAATTTGTTTTTTTTGTTTTTACTAATTTTTTTTTGTATTTATTTTCCAAAAATTATTTTGTTTTTTTAAATTTTCTTTTTATTCTTTTGTTATGAAGTTGTAAAAGTTTTGGCTCTTGTCCAGTTTAGGCGTCCAATCGCACCTTCGCGTATATCGCGTATAAAGGTCCAAACAACCCTTATACGTCCTATGAAATGTTTAGACGTCCAAACAAATTTTTATGAGATTTGGATTTATTTTTGTTACTTTTATTTCTTTTAAAAAAAACATTCCAAGTTATTCGTCAACGGGGGAATTGTTCCAAGTTGTTCCGAGAATGGGCACAATATTTACCTAAATTCAAAATTTAAAATTTCACTGTGGCTCCTTAACGATCACCACGCATTGGACGCATAAAAATTTGTTTGGACGTCTTTTTCATTGGACGTATAAAAATTCGTTTAGACGTATAAAGGTGCGATTGGACGCCTAAACTGGAAAAGAGCCGAAGTTTTGCTTTCTTCTTTCTCCTTGAATATAAAAAATGGTCAAGGATTAGTAATTACTTCAGCAGTATCTAATTTGTTTTCCGATTAGAGTTGTCAGTTCAGAATCGAAGGCCAACAAGCCCGGTTGAACCCTTTCTAATGCCTAATTTCAATTTTAATAAGTAAGGATCAGATCAAATTTTTAGGTTATTGCCTTTTTTCATCATTGTTTTGGCATTTTATACCACCTTTTAGGTGCCGTGTGATTTGGGCAGAAGTGACGTGGTTAACTTTTTATTTAATCTTAATATTTTTCCAATTTAACCCTTATATAACTATGTATACTAGCGAAGAGGTCGGCCTTCGGTCGCCCCGCCCGCTAGCAAAAACACAACCTCAAAATTGATCCTAATTGAAGAAACTTAACGATACCTTGTAATCATAATTACAACAAACTTGAACTCACTGAATTCACTCTGATCTTAAATAATTAAGTTAATAAATTTTGATAGTATTGTACTAATATTGTTTTAATATTTTTTATTAATAATTGGCTTACTAATTCCATAAATAAAATCTGTTATCTCATTAAATCTACCGTTATTCATTTTTAGTATTCATTTATAGCTTCTTTAGATAATTCATAAGCGATCAAAATTATCTAGTCAAATTTTTGCATACATATCACACTTTAAGATCATTTACAGTAATTAAATACGTATTTTACAGATACAAATAAATAATGTTCGTCAAGGTCAACTATAGTATTTCTAATAAGAATGAAAAAATTACTGTCAGCAACAATTCCCGAATTGGTGATATTGTTTTAAAAATTTTATCAAACAACAATTTGGCACATAAAAGGGATGAATTTGAAGGTGAAGATATTTAAATGGAGTTATTTGAATTCATGATTTTTCTTTTAAGTTAAATTGATTTTGACGAGAAAGCAAAATTTGGATCAAAATACTCAGCAAGTTGTAAGGTGAAAAGTTATATAAAATTTAGAAATTTTTGTGTATAAACATTGCTTAGGGTCAATTTGAAATTTCATGATATAACCTCCAAAGTTGAGATTTCATTTTAGAAAAATGATTAACCAATGACATGTTTTGGTGCCCGAATAAGAGATATCCATATAAAATTAAATCCATATAAAATTTATGAGTCCAATTAAAGGTTTATGCGTCCAATAAAAATTATGAATATATCCAATGAAAATTTATGCATACATCGGTGGATAAGGGGAACATAGGATTTTCTACTGATATTGAATATAATTTTGAATATAATTTTATTTTTTAGAAGCCAAACTAATGTGATGAATTTATGGTTAGCTAGTTCTGATGAAAGTGATAGCGAAGAAAGTGATAAAGGTGAATATTATTAGTCACTAGGGCCCGGATTTGTATAGATTTACATATTTTTTGATCATAAGTTCTGCCAAAATTTTCAAAAATTTCGCCAGCGTCGCAATAATTGAAGTGTTTTGGCTTGAGGATCTTCCAAAATTTCTAAAATCTATCCATATTTGGATTGTACATATTAGTAACCCTTTAATAACCATTATTTAAATATTGGATATAGTATAGTATACCGGTGGAAAGGTTTCGATATGTGACTTATACCATTCGATTCGTCTCGGCGAGCTGAGTCGAACGGTACCACTCTTTTTTTCCGGAGATGCCTGTGGACCGAGATATAGGTCCCCGAAAATCGAAAAACCATAGGGTGGAGTAAGTAAATTTTGGGATGAAAAATTCGATTTTTCGAATGATAGCTCATTCGAAAGAGCTCCTCGAGCTGAGTCGAATGACACCAAAATCAGCTCGAAATCGTTATTTAGAACCAAGATAAACAGGTTCAAAATGGTCAACGTAAACCTATGGAGCGTAGGCGAGGCGCTTGTGCAAAACCCCGCGCTTCGCGCGAAGTTTTGCGGCACGCGCCTCGTGGGGAGTCTACGGGCTCTGGGTCTGGGCTCGTAACATGGTCCTATTTCTATCATCAATGGGGTGGGAATGACCAGCTTCTTCCACAGCTGCAAAAACTCCACGGATGACATACGTAAGGAGCTAAAAGGAACGATCATAACTTTGTTCAAACTTGTTAGATCGCAATAATTTTGATGTCATTCGACTCAGGTTGTCGAGCTCTTTTGAATGAGCTATTATTTGTTTAAAAAAGTTTTTATTCCAATAATCGCCCCTTTGGATCTTCGATATTTAGGAGTCTATATCTCGGTATATATATCTATATAATGAGCTATCATTCGAAAAATCGAATTTTTCATCCCAAAATTTACTTACTCCACCCTATGGTTTTTCGATTTTCGTGGACCTATATCTCGGTCCACAGGCATCTCCGGAAAAAAGAGTGGTACCGTTCGACTCAGCTCGCCGAGACGAATCGAATGGTATGGGTCACATATCGAAACCTTTCCACCGGTATACAGCCTAAATATTTTCTATACATATTTTAAAATTCCTAATTAGATATTGTTGCTGGTAGTGATCGTACAGACAAACCAATATTAAAGGCTGGTCGTCATTATCTTAAATATAAAGCAAAACGTAATTCATGGCCAAAAGTTCGCGGTGTTGTAAAGAAACACGGAGGTGGGAACCATCAACATGTTTGCAATCCAACATCAGTGAAGAGAGGTACTAATGCTGGACGTAAGGTTGGATTATTTGCTGCTCGCCGAACTGGACGTATTCGTGGAGTTAAACCGGAAAAGAGTGCTTTAAAAGCATTTGCTGGTCTTAAAATTTAAAAGGACTTTCTGTTCTGTTAATTTTTGATTGTTGTTATTTAAATTTAATTATGTTTTTACTTAAACCTACATATGTAGTAGGTGTTTATAATTTTTTGACATATTGTCTATTTATTTTTTAACAATATTGAAACATAATTTTTAAGGCATAAGATAATTAATAATTCAATGAAATTCAAATGGAATGCAGGGAATTTCCCGCTTCCATTTAATTTCATTGTTTTAGTTTTTTAATTGAAATGTATTTATTTTTCAGCAATCTCACCCGTGTCCGGAAATTTGGGGAGTGGATAAATGGGGAGTGAGTGGACAATTGGGCAGTGGACATTTGGGGAGTGAATTATAATTAAAAAATAATTTAAAAATAAAATTTCTGGACAAATAAAAATAATTTATACGTTCGCTAAGATGTTTTTGTGTAGTTTTACAGATTTTAGGGATATTTTGATGTCTGTACCATCCTTCTGAACCTGTCTGTACCATCCTTCTGAACCTGCAATGGGATTTCAGCTAGGTGGTTTCGGATCTTATGGTTTACGAATAGTTTAACAATTCTTTGAGTTTAGAATAATTATAGATTCCAAGAGATTTGAGAGATTAAATAGGATTTACGAGGATATAGTGTGATATTCTTCGACTTATTAAGAGATCGGAGGGATTAAGGGGGTTATCGAATATTGATGAATAAAATCAAGAGGATTATGGGAGATATTAAAAATAAAGGGGATATCTTTTGATTAAGATTAATTAGAATAATATGAGGGAGTTAACGAGAGATTTGGAAACTATTACCGAACTATTACCGTTTCATTTGACATCACATAACTTTACTAACTGAAATTTATATGCAATGCAGACCTTGAAGTTCCCATTAGCTGCAGGTTCAGAAGAATGTTACAGACATCAAAATATCCCTAATATCTGTAAAACTACACAAAAACACCTTAGCGAATGTATAAATTATTTTTATTTGTCCAGAAATTTTATTTTTAAATTATTTTTTAATTATAATTCACTCCCCAAATGTCCACTGCCCAATTGTCCACTCACTCCCCATTTATCCACTCCCCAAATGTTTACTCCTCAAATGGCCACTCCCCAAATTTCCGGGAGCCATCCCCCCCTCTGACCACCTAAGATAATTAATTCTTCAATAAATATCAATCGGAATGCAGGGAATTTCCCGCTTCCTTTTGTTATTTATTGATGTAGAATTTATTTTAATTATGTTTTGTTTCAATATTATTATTTTATTTTTGCCACTAAGGCATTATATTTTGTTTTTTTAATTTTGGATTTAAAAAAATAAATTTTCTAAAAAAATAAAATTTTATAACCACTGAGTAAGAAAATAGTCCTAATGATTTAATGAGATTATGATTAATTAAATGGGATACTGATAGCCTTAGACGGCTTAAAGGGAATATCAGGGGACTTATTTGATAGCATGGATCAAGGGATATAAGTGGATTTTAAGAATTAAGGGAAATATAGTAGGAATAAGGTGTATATCAAAAGATTTATAGATAGTAAGTGGTAAATTGCGATTTGGGAATTAAGATGGATATCAGGAAATTTTGAGTATAAGAGAAGGTTTGCCGTTTTCAAGTCGTGGCATTTGAATCTCTCTCAATCCACCGAATTCCCTCTTAATCACAGAAATCCCCCTTAATCCATATCAGTGTTTGTAGGGATATCGAGGAAATTTGAAGATTTAAGCGGGATTAGGAGGGATATCTAGCAATCCTTTCTAACAATCCTTTGATAATTTCTAAAGGCCAATTTGTAAAAATTCTCGGTAATATTGAACGTGACAGACCCCCTTTTTTCCTCCCCAAGTTTTCCCCCTATATTTTTACAGAATGGTCAGACTTTTTCCTTTCTCCCATCCCAATTGCCTTTCTATATTTGCCAGCAATCAAGTACTCCTCCTTTTTATAATCCTTTTTGTTTGTTTGCAGGCAAAAATTAGAAAGGCAAATTGGATGGAAGAAAGGAAAAAGTCTGACCATTTCTAAAAAATATAGGCTAATAATTGGGGAGGAAAAAAGGGGGTCTGTCACGTTCAAAATTACCAAATTCTCCCACTTTCAGCGACACAAGCAAAAATTTTTGAGACTTTTGGAAAGCCATAAGCTGATTTCTTGGTTTCTTACCTCGCTTGCTTTTTTGCAAAAGTTTTTGCGGACCGGAACATATCTCGATAACATCTTCCGCTTATTTAGCAAACCTAACTGTGAATATGAAACAAACCTTCCTTTTTTTGCGCCGCAGGCGAAATTTTTTGAATTTCCGATGGACAAGTAGCAGAAATTCATACTTTTTAGCGCCTAAAATTCAATTTTTTGTCAAAAATGACGTTCGATATTTTTTTCGATTTTTTGTAATTTGGTCGATCGATTGTTTCGATTTTTCAATTTTCTCGGTCGATATTTTTTCGATAATATCGAAAAAATATATATCGAAAAATATCGAAAAAATCGTATCGAGCCGGGCTCTAGTTTTTAATATATGGGCGTGTGGAGTGTCATTCGATTCAGCTCGAGTTCTTTCGAATGAGCTATTATTTGCATATTTATGTGGCACCTGCGATTTTTGTCCATTTTGAGCCCTGTATCTCGGTCCCTAGGTACTGAACAAACTTCTCCCATCCCTCATTCGACTCAGCTCGTCGAGCTGAGTCAAATGACTTCTTGCGAAATTTCTACCAATTTCGCTGCGGGGTACCAAGGATTGAGTTATGGGCCCCGAAAGGTTTAGAATCCTCTACATATAAACAATTTCTTTTTGATAAAAATGTGTTTTTCGGCGGTACCCTAAAAAATCCTTTTTCTTATTTTTAAACTTTTTTCGCAGGGACCCCAATTCTCCGAAAAGATTTTTCTCAAGACTCAAAAAACACAAGTCTTGCACAGCTTTGCTAAATACACGCGCTTTGTTTTCTCTTCTTCTTTTCTCTTTCTTTTCTTTTTTATGTATGGAAACAATGTTTCCTTTACATTAAAAAGAAAAGAGAGAACACAGTGCATCTCATTTTACCGCATATAAATATAGTAGATTTTCAGTCTTTTGTTCATTTTAAGTTTTTTTTTAAAAATGTGATAATTTCTTTTTTTTGCTTTTACTTATATTTTGTATTTATTTTCCAAAAATTATTTTTTGTTTTTTTTAAATTTAATTTTCTTTTTATTCCTTTTATGTTATAAAGTTGTAGTAAAATTTAATTGGGTAAAAATCCTAAATAGAGATGAAGAGTGATTGACAACTTCTCTAAAATTTCAAATTTTTGGTTAAAATTGAATTTAGTTCCTGGGTTCCACGTACATCCCTTTTTCCGGTCATTTCATTCTTTTTGTGGGTCTTTTTTGAAACAAAACTCTAGTTGAATACATGGCTTCTTGATCAATCGTCGTAATGGTTTGGGATGGTTTTATTTTAATTTTCGTTTATTTTTTTTAAAGATATAACTTGTAAATTCCTTTACAACTTGCAAAGGAATCCGGGTAAATTTTTTTTGTGTTTGGACCAATGTTCAGATGGTTAGTGTTTGAACCAACAATACGAAAATTAAAAAATATTTTATTTGTAAAAAATAACATTTGGTTTTAGTTCGAAGATGAGGCAAAAATTTTATACGAACGGCTACCTAAATTTTTTAAATACAGGGTGGGGCAAAAGTTCGGCGACAAATTTTATTTTGTCCTATCTTAAAATTTACTTTATATTTTGCTTTTTGTTTAGATTTTCCAAATTCTATGATTCGTGCTCTACACCTTTTATCTTGGAAATTTTTTCCTATCTCATAAAGTAAAAATTTTACAGAATGTTAAAGAATCGTGCTTTAATTATTTCTTTGTATTTTAAAAATGTTCGAAAATGTGGCATCGCTAGACGGCTCAATATCTGTTGTATGTTAGTTTCCAAAGCAATAAAACGATATCTTGTGCTTGGAAATACTCAGGACCGTCCTAGTAGTGGCCGGCCGTTAACCGCAGTTACGCCTGAAAACATGAACGGGGTCAGATGCCGAATTCGTAGTTTTTCTGAACAATCGATGTGAAAAACGGCCTCAGATCTCGGAATGAGCTCGAGGAACCTCCTAAGAATGGTCAGAGTGAAGCTTAGACTTCGGAGCTACAAGAACAGCAGCGCAATCTTCCTTATCTAGCGAATGAAGCATCAGAAGTTTCAGAAATGTCGAAGGATTAAACGCATGGTCGCAGCTGGTCGCCATAACAGAGTGATGAAATTAAAAATTAATGCTAGTCTAAAAAAATGACATTCTGAGGGGGGTTGTGCATCCATGGGCGTTATAGCTTTACGGAGAAAACCAATTCTCGCTTCAGCAGGATTGAACACCCGCGCATGGAGCCAAAACGACAATCCAGCTCTGTAGGGAGCTGTTTCCTTGTTTTTGGAGCAAAGATTTAAGGCCTTTTAACTCACTGGATTTAAGTCAGTGGATTATTCTATTTGGGCATTTCTGGAGCAAAAAGTATGCCGAATCCGATACGCAACATCGGAGAAACTGAAAATTGTTTTGAGCAGGCCT
Organism: Meloidogyne enterolobii; assembly: GCA_963681835.1. Taxonomy (NCBI): domain Eukaryota; kingdom Metazoa; phylum Nematoda; class Chromadorea; order Rhabditida; family Meloidogynidae; genus Meloidogyne; species Meloidogyne enterolobii. The sequence goes on from CAVMJV010000092.1 coordinate 624,901, forward strand.
GGAAATAAATATCCTATGAACAATGCGCGACCATCGTGAGTAACAACCGTAAGCGTTTGGATGCGTGTATTTCAGTCAGGGGCGGTCATTTTGAGGAATTACTTTAATACAATGATTATTATATCCTATTGATTATATTTTAACATTTTTTCATGTTAAATAAATTTTTTTACAATAGATTTTGTTAAAAACATTTGTCGCCGAACTTTTGCCCCACCCTGTATAGTAAATTATAAAAAATATTTTATTTCGAAGCTTATGATAGGTTTTTTCTTATTTTTAATTTAAGGAATTTAAGATTGAAAAAATATTTTACATCCCAATGTGTGAAAATAATACATTTCTTTTTTTAATTCATTATTACTGGTCCTCCCCCCTTTTTTTCCTTTCTATTTTTTTCGATTTTTTAAACTTTTTATGGCAAATTATTTATCATTCGAAAGAGCTCTTTGAGCTGAGTTGAATGGTACTAGATTCATCGAAATCGGACTTAAATAAACATTGTTATGCGCATTTGTTTTAATCCCTTTCAGCATTACAAAAAGCACGCCCATCGAGGATTTAGCTTCATAATCCTGTTCAGATTACCCAAATCTAACCGATCATAGTATCATTCTACTCAGCTCGAACAGCTCTTTCGAATGATATATTGAAAATTATATGCCAAGCAAAAAAGCTCAAAATGGTCAGGGGAACAGAAAAAGGGGGGGGGACCAGCCTTGGAATTACCTAAATTACTAATAAAAATTAAGAGTACAACAACCCCATCAAATAATAAAATCTTCTACTTGATATCCTCATTTTATAATTTTCAAATACTTTATAAATCTGCGTCATGTTTAGTTTCTCTAATTAGAAATTATTTTATTAAATCTAAAAAACAAACTGGATCTTGTTTACTATCTTCCGTTGTTAATTTTAATCTAAGAGTTGACTCTGTTTCATTAAAAGCTCCATTCTTCAATGCTTCAAAAAGTTTAATAGATTCTTCAATAGGTCTGTCACACCAAGGCGATGGTGGAGGATCAAAAATTCTTCACCTTATATACAAATTTTATTGGGCTGAGTTTAGTATACCGGAATTTTAGTTCCGATATAAAACCCATACCATTCGATTTTTCTTGACGAGCTGAGTCGGAAGGTACCACTTTCTTCGGAAATGCTTGTGAACACAGATATAGGTCCACGAAAATCGAAAAACCATAAGGATTAGATTTTTAGGTTATAGCCTTATTTTCATTGCTATTTTGGCATTTTATATCATCTATTTGGGTAGGTATAAAATATATACCACCTATTTGGGTATTTTATTTCTATGCAAGGAGAAGAAGGAGGAAAAGGTTGAGGAAAACATTTGCGGACTTGTTGGAAGATAATATCATAGTGCCATAGGGTGAGGGCTAACTTGAATTCCAACTCACAGAACAGTCAGATCGCGGAATAGCTCCGAAGCCATACCCAGCACTGATTATTAATCTTCATTTGGATAGTAGAAAAGTGAAAGGAATTTAGGTAAAATTGAACTTCGTACCCCTCTTTTCGTTCCATTTTAATATGTATGTGTTCAATCCTTTCTGTGGCGATAAGTACCCAGCTCTTCCTTTTAGAAGCAATGATCCGGCTTTGTGCCTGTGTGGCAGAAGTCTGGGTGAGTAGGGCCTTTTATTTTCAAAATAATTTTTGTGACAAATTAACCTTTTGCGAATAGAATTAATGGTACACCCACCAAGTTTGGAATGGGTTCTAAAAAGTAGAGCTGGATACTTATCGACATAGATAAGGTCCGGAACATATTTAAAGGCTGACGACTCTTCCACTTTAGTGAAGGAAAAAGGAAGGTAAGGGAAGGTACGAAGTTCAATTTTCCGGAATAATTAATAGATTGCCTTTTTAAAAATTTATTATAGGAAAATTTATTTTAAAACTCTAAATGTTAGAGTTAGAGTTCGTTATTTAAAAATGCCGGAACAGGTGGATTTGGAGTGATATCGAGGGATATAAGGGGATTTAAGCGATTAAGGCTAGATATCTAAATTTACCTCTACGTTCATCTTAAACTCCCGACCACTTTTATACACTTGATATGCGTCAAATTCACTAGCTATCCTTCAAAGAGATTTATCAGGAGATTACCTTACCTGTGTCTAGTGTAATCCTGTGTCTAGGGATTACCTAATCTCTGTGTCTAGGGATTTATCCGCTTTAATAACCGATATCCTCACATCTCTTTTGTTCTTCCGATATCCCTACGAATCCTATGATATCCATATTTGGGGTAATAACAAGGGATCAAATGATGTAAGTTGTATTTCAGGGTTTGGATATCTGGGTATTTTTGAATTAGAGGTAACGATGAAATATCGGTTGATTAAGGAGGATTTATGATTCAATTTATCTCTTTATCATTTTAATCAACCAAAATCAGCTAATATGAGTCATCCTTCATTATTCCCTTAAATTTCTTTATCAAACCTTAATCCAATTATATCTTTTAAATCCCACTTGATCGATCCAGACCCCATTTTATCATCCGATATCAATCCCTTTATATCCCCAAAATCCACTTTACCCACACCAATTAATCGGATTAATCTCTTTAATCCTAGAAAAATTTTAGTTTAAAATTTCGGTTCGTTTTCGGTTAACCGAAATCTGTTCGGTTTTGTTTATCAAAGAATCAGGTGAAACCGAAAACCTAGAATAAATAAAATAATTCAATGAATTTCTTTTATTATTTTTTCAAATATAGGGAAAAATATTTTAGGGGGGAGTACTATTTTAGGGGGAGTACTAATTCAGGGGGGAGTACTATTTTTCAACCATCCTCCAAAGGGGATACTATTTAAGGAGGGAGTGCTAATTCAGGGTGGAGTACTATTTTAGGAAATACGGTATTTTTTATTTTGTTGTTTTTTAATTTAAAATTTTTATTAAATATATGGTTTGTTTTTCGTAGCTTCTTTGCGATTAGAGAGACCGACTGTAATATCTAAAGATTAATTTGGTAGCTACTACTGCTTGCGTCCTCACTTGCAAAAAATATGACTGAATTAAAAAATCCATCAACCAATTAGTAGCTGGCAGTCTGTTCTGCTTTGAAGTTTATCTTTAATATTTTGATATTTTTTTGTGGTTGAGAATTTTTTAAATTTTTACAATTTTTTTATCATTATTGTTAAATTACGCTCCAATTCGATAAATTTCTTCACAGCATAACCTAATACATAAGTAGTTACTATAAATTTAAACTCCATATACTTTCTGTTTTATATTTTGATTTTTCTTTCAATCTTTTAAAATCATTTCTTTTCATTTCCAAAAGCCTGCTTTTCTTAAATACCGAACTTGAATACCGATTATTATTTTTTAAATCTACTCTATATCGTTATTTTAATTTCAGACACGCTATTTTATGATTTCTAGCCATTTTTCTGAATCATGTTCTTCTGAATACCTTTTGTTATTAAGCGACTTCTGTAGCTTTAGACCAGACTGTCTATGAGAATCGAATGGATATCTTGAAAAATCTCTATCACGACACCTAGATGTGTTTCGAGATCTCGTCTGATCTTTGTCTTGAATTTTATTCCAACGAAAATCACATATTAAGTTAATACAACGATATAACTTTTATCCACTGAATTACCACGATTCCACTCAAATCTTGATGTTCCTTAGATCGCCTATATCATATGTTATCATGATTAATCTACTCGAATCCCCCTTAATAATATTAACATTGATTTTCCTCCTGAAGCCAAATGAGTTTGTCCGTGTTTTGTCTGTCCTCTTATTGAATATGCCACCTGGATTCGTCCCATTGGACAAAACTCTCCAATTAGGGTCACTCATAATTCGTCCCATCTCAAAATGTCCAACAGGGTAAATATACTCAATTTATCGAAATATAGATTAAAATAACGGCTATATCAATGAACTAAAATTTTGAGAAAGCTAATAAAAATAAATATAAAATTTAAGAAAATCTCTCAAACAATCTACTTATATAAGAGTTAAAGATTTATCAAACGAAAAATTTTAAAAAACCAAAAAATATAATAAAACTAATTAAAAAGCCCATATATAGTTTACTTGTTAAATTAATGGCTCTAAAAACTTATCGGCAAAAGTAAAGTGCGAATCCATTTCTGGGAAATACTAATAAAATTTTAAATAACTGAAGCCAAAAATCTAAGGTACTTTCCTGTTATCGGCCCTCCGTTTTTTCTTCCTTTTTTCTCAGCCTAGTTCTGTACAGAATGGTCAGATTTCCTTTCTTTCTCAAATTCACTACATTTCACATTGCCATATTCAAATGAGATATTAATGAAGAAAAGTTGCGGCAAAAATCCTAGAGAAACGGCGAATAAACAGAAAATTGAACGTTTGTGGGGAACATTCTTTTCGTTTGTGGGAATCTTCTCTTTGTTAATGTTGCCACCGGGAAATGGAGTGAATTTGAGAATGGAAAAAAATATGACCATTCTGTACAGAACTAAGCTGAGAAAAAAGGAAGAAAAAATGAGGGCCGATAACAGGAAAGTACCAAATCTAAATATCTTACATAAGCTCTCAAACGATAGGATCATCATAAAATGCCTTAAATTCCTCAAGACGCTACTTTCGAAATATGCTCTGACCATATGAAATATCATTCAAATTTCCAGCTTTTTATGAAGTTGCTTGGATTGGACGAATTGCAGCTTTAAAAATCTAAAAACACAGAGAAAATAAAAATAAAGGGAAAAAATTAAAAAATATACGGTAACCAAATACTAGGATTATTTTAACTAGTTTACAAGTTATTCACTTTGTGGGACGAATAGAGAGAATCTGTACTGTAGGCCGAATTGTGGAGGCCTAGACAAAGGTTTTTATTTGGTAGGCCGAATCCAAGGTGGGCTGAATTCAAAAGGGGCCGAATTGAGGCTCAGCCATACATTAGATTTAGTAGAAAATCTCATTTTATACATCATTTTAGCTTGTTTTATTTCTCTATCGTATTTAATTTTTAACACGCGGACATATCGGACGGATATATCGGGATATTTCAATGTACGAACAGTTACTCTACTGTTTTAAGGACCTACGGCCACTGGGTCTTGGATTGTATATTGTCCAGTTGAGGAATAGTATTTTCAAGTTTTAGAACAAATTTAAACACGCAAGAAATTATTTTTGTCACCACTATCCTGATATGTCCGTCCCGATATGTCCGCACACCATAATTTTATTGAAGATAATTTTTAATAATTTAATTTAGAAAAATAATAATAAAAAAATGGTTCTTTTTCACTTAAACATAAATGAATTGACAGATTTTGTTGATGTTGATCCAGACCATAGTCTCACCAACATAATTAAGGCGGTACTCATGGCCTCTGGAAATTCAAACAAAAAAGATAATTATGAAGGTAGGTATTACATTAGTACTTATACAGGGTGCGGCATAAGTAATTGCACACTTGTTTTCTCTCATAACTTTATTAAAACACAATAAAATAAAATCGAAATACAATCAAATGATAGAGAATTAAATAGGGAACAATAATAATCAGGCAGTTTCGAAATGCCCACCCTTGGCTTTGATACAGAGGCGAAGGCGCGAAGAAAAAATTTCGCAAATAGCACGCACCTCCTTGTGTGTAATTAAGTCTCACTCTCGGGTGAGTGAGTGGCGCAGAGACTCCAAACTTTTATCAGGCATAGCACAGGTCCTGGACTCCAAAATAGACCAAAAAGAATAATCCATCGGATTCAAATCCGGGGAGTATGGCGGCTATTCCTGAGCGCTCATGAACCCAGGAAAATTGGCCTTGCACCAGTCTTGAACTTCTTTCGCCTTGTGTGCCGGAGCAGAGTCCTGTTGGAAAATCCTGACTCTGCGACCGAAATGGCTCTTGAACCGAGGCTTCAGAACACGCTGAAAAAATTCTCGCAAGTAATAGTCTTTGTTGACTTTTACACCAAAATCCACGAAAATAAGGGGTTTTTTGACTGACGCGCAAATACCGGCCTAAACCATGACAGATTGGGGATGTTGGAAATGAGTGATAAGCCCATCGGAAAGAGGAGATTCTGTAGTCCAGATTCTATAATTTTGATGGTTGTGTACGATTTTTATTGTAAAAATTTTTTCGTCTGAGAAGGGAATGTCCGGACATGCGTGCCACTGAAGGAGCAGTTTGCATCCTGCAAGCCTAACTTTTTTTGTTTTTTCTGTTAGCAGTTGTGCTTTTTGGATTTTGTAGGGTATTAACCCTAGTTTATTTTTAGCTATTCGTCTGACGGTTCTCTCACTTATTCCGGTTTCACGAGCGACTTTTCTCATGGAGAGTCGAAAATTGCGATACACCCAAATTTTGATCATTTTAATATTCTTGGAAGTGCTGACGGAATGCGGTCTTCCACTTTTTTGTAAGTTCTTAGTTGTGCCATCATTACTAAATTAATTTCAAAAAAATTTTCTCCCAAAAAATTTTCACCAGAATTTTTTGAAAGTGTATTGTACAGTGCTCTTTGGGACATTCAAAAGAGGTGAAATTTTGCGGACTGAATTTTTTTTCAAAAAAAGTGAAATTATAGAATCACGTTGATTAGCCATAATAGAGAATTGAATGAGCTAAAAAATAAGCCTAAAATCAATTAAAAATATTGACACCAAAAAAAGTTATAAGGAATTTAAAAGTGTGCAATTACTTATGCCGCACCCTGTATACTCCCCCAGTCTATTTCTTCGGTAAATATGTAAAAAATGTGCAGTCTTTCAATGTTGATAAACTCGTCGAGCTGAGTCGAGACTGATCATTTTTTAAATATTTACCGAAAAAATTGACTAGAGGGGGGGGGAGTAAAATGTACCATTCAATTAGAGTGCGTAAAGTATCGAGAATTTTAAGAATTCACTAAGTTAAAAATCCTAGATCAGGGTGACCTTTTCTTATAAGTAACATTTTAAAAATGAAAGAATTATTTTTAACAATATTTATTTTTATCATTCCCACTTTTTAACAACTTTTTTCAACCTCCATTTTTCCTTCCAAAATTCTCAAAATTTTCGTTTACGGCGCTAAAAATGAAGAAATCTGCCGAAAAAATATTTACCGTATATGCTCGAATAATTACCCTGGGTAATTATTGTTTCGATCTCTCGCTGGAGGGGGTAATAAATGAGATGATGTGCTAAATTCGGGGTATATCTCAATAAATCGAAGAGGAAATCCATTTATATTTTGATATTGATTCTTATAATGTTTCAATAATTAAAATGGACAATGATTTTTTCAATATATTTAAGATTTTTGTAAAATAATGAGGGGGTAATTATTAAAGAGGGTAATTATTCGAGCATTTACGGTATTGGCTCTAGCTCCATTTCTTCTCTTAATATGTATTATCTTCCTTGCTTATTGTGAAGCAGCCTTTTCTATGGTCAAGGAAGTGAAAACAAGTGAAAGAACTAAATGAAGGCCAAATACTTAATTTCCTTGTATTTATTAAACTTAATTATGATTTTGATTCATTCAGGCATATGTTCTCTTTATTTGTTATACTAGTCTGCTTAATTTAGTTAAAAATTTAAAATATTCAGAAAGATGCCTTTTCCATTTATAAGAGATTTCCACTATTTTTGGCACTTTCTTATTAAAGCGTACTCTTTTTAGTTGTTCAAAAAGGGTCACCTTGATATAAAACGCGAGACACTTACTCGATCACTACGCACTCTATTTAAAATTTAAACATTATATATTTGTGGGGATGGGATTTTATGCATTAAAAAAATACAAAATATGCACGAAAATATTGAAGAAAAATTATTTTTACCAAAAGCATCAAAAATGCTTTAAAATATGCATTAAACAGCACTATGCAAATTAAGCATTATATGCAAATAGAAACCCCATTTAAAGTTTCAAAACAAGCAAAAACTATGATTTTTGTGCATTGCACATCTTGACAAGTTTTTTAAAAATATCCATTTGCATAAAATCCCATTTTTGTATATTTGTATGGGTTGTGGACGTTTTGGCGTAACGGGGGGAGGGGGGCACTTAGGCGCAGCCGTTATGGCGCGGCCCGTTAAGTTGTGGGGGTCATCTGAGTAAAATAAATTTCCAAATGTGGAGACTTACCCTATATCGGGGGAAGTTATTCCAAACACGGGGAAGGTGTTCGAACACTGGTGAAGTAGTACCGAACATGAGTCAAATTGTTCCGAACAATATTAAAATTCAATTTTTTAAATTTCCACTGTGGCGCCAAAACAACCCCGCGCCCTAACTGCCGCACCATAGTCGTTCCAGTTCCAAAATGTCCCAGTCCCTTGTATTGCTATCTTATATATAATTTGTTTTTTAAGTTCGAATTACAATGGATTTTGTAAAAAAGAACGAACAAGTCAAGAAAATAAATTGTGGAAATTATGATGAAAATAGTGAGTATGAAGGTAAAATTTCCATATAATCATAAATGATGGCTTAAGTTGAAGTAACACTTTTGGAGGACCTCAAACTCCCTTAAATAGATTTGGAAGGATTAACAATCCTCGGATATCACGCCAAATCCAAAAGATGCTTTAATCCCTAAAAATTAAAATCAATAACTCAAAATCCCTTATTTATCCAAATCTCTTTGACCCCACAAAACTCTATTCAAGCCAAATCCACCGATTTTGACTGAAACCCGTCAGCTCCACTTATATCACGATATTCCTTCAAACTAGAGTTGATCAAAACGATACTGGTATCGGCCACCCTTGACCGAGATTGACCGATACTCAAGAACCCGATACCGAGACCGATACCATCATTTTGAGCCGAGACCGATACCGAGAAACGATACTGACCGAGAAAAGAATACTAAATTTTTTCTCCTATGGACCTCCAAAATTCTCGAAATTTTAAAAATTTTTGTAATAAAATTTTTTACAGTTGAGTGTGATAACAAGTGGAAACGTTGTGTTGATATAATAGTTGATAATGTTATGGCATTTAAGGAATTGCAAAATAAAATTGAAAATTTTCAAAATAAAGTTGTGTCCTCGAAGGTACATATTATTTATTACTAGGGCCCGAAAAAAAATTACGAAGAAAAAAAAAAAGAAAAAAGAAAAATTACTAGGGCCCGAAAAAAGTAAAATTTATTGACCATTTTAGATCCAATTAAGAACATTTAGATACTATTAAGCCGGGCCACTTTTGCGCCGGGGGATTTTTGCGCCGTAACTATCATTAAAAATATATGAATAACTAAACAGACCTCACTATAGTAGGGTTGTAGGAACATTATTTAGAGCCCTAAAACTTTTTCATGACAATGAAAATGAAAAGATAGTGAGTCCAATGAAAATTTAAAATTTATGAGTCCAATGAAATGTTATGTGTTTAATGAGAAATTATAAGCCCAATCAAAATTTTATGATCAAATTTTAAAGGGTCCATATCAGGGAACGCGCCGACAAAAAATCAAATTCCCGAATTTCGGGAATCGTGAATTCCCGAAAATTTCAAATTCACGATTTTCGTGAATCGGGAATTCACGAGCTAAAAATCGTAGGGAATTCACGATTTTCGGGAATTCGGGAATTTTGCCTTCTTTGGAGGGATTAGATTAATTACGAGGGTTTAGATGTACTAGAGGTTTTTAATTGATTAATGGATAGTTAAGCGATATAAGTGTATCAAAGATATGGGGATTTGAGGTAATAAAGATGGATTGAGGGATATTAGGACACTTGGAGGATTAAGAATGATCAAGAGACCCTGAAGCCATACTGACCCTGAAAACATACAACAGTTGATCAACACAAAATTTTTTATTCCTTTACAAGCTTAATAATCGATCTGAAGGCATTAACTGTGATAATAATGGATTTGGCGGGATTAAGAGGGATATCGATATTAATGATTTCAGAACATTTGGATGGATGTCGGGATATTATAAAAATCCTCTTGATCCTCTATCTACAGATATACTCATAAATTTACATAGATATACACATAATTTTTCATTGGACGCATAAACTTTCCATTGAACCCAAAATTTTCATTGAACTCATAAAGGTTCATTGGACGCATTCATTGGACGCATAAACTAGATCAGAGCCAGAATTTTCCTCGAATTTAGTTAAATATTTCCGAAAACCAATTACTGTATGTTAGGTATATGTTAAGTACCAAAAGAGCTTGTTAGTTATCTGCGGGTCTAGTAGTATATTTAAATTTTAGAAAGGCAAGAAGACTGCGCAAAAGGATTCTAAAATTAATCCGAGCGCAAATGACCATCCACCACCAGCTAAGAATAGTAACAAAAGGAAGGCTGAATCAGATAAATCTGAGGATGATGATTCTAGTGGTGATGAGGAATATCAGCCTATTCAGAAAAAAACGACTAAACAACCTACTAAGAAGAAAGGGAAGGCGGCTACGATAATGTTGGATTCGGATGAGGATATTTTTGAGTATAAAGTGGAAACTGTTAAGGCTAAAGATGGAAAGAAAGGAGAAAGAAAAGCTGCGGCTACGAATGTTGAGGTTAATGCTGATGCGAATCAGGGCTGATCGAAATAAAAATATTTTTAATTTCGAATCGAAACGAATTAAAAAAATTTCTATTTCGTTTCGGAGCGAAACGAAACGAAATAAACGAAATAAAATAAAAATAAAAAAATATTTATTTTTCAGTTTTTTATCAGTTTAAGCTTTTTATCGATATTTAATCATAAATAAGGACTCTAAGAGATAGATGCGTGACAAAAGCATACCAGAAACATGAGTGGAATGCAAATTTTGGTTATTTCGTTTCGGAGCGAAACGAAACGAAATAAACTTTGTTTCGTACCGAAGCGAAACGATATGGAAAAAAGGGCACGAAAGAGCGAAACGAAATTTCGATCAGCTCTGATGGGAATAGGGATTATTAATTGATGGATGAAATAAGAAGAGAGATTCAGCTGGCTACCATTTAGGTTTTCAGCCTGGCAGGACCAGTAAGAGAGAGGCAAGTGTTTGGCCTCAAACAAGCAACGATCCTGCAACCTCCGGGCAGTTTCTTTCTATGACCCCTCGTTCACCAAGCATAAGTGCTTTACCGACAGCTCTATTGGGTTGCTGTTTTCACCTCTTAATTGATACCAAACCCTGACTAGTAATGGGTTTAAATGTTAGCCAACTGTATCTTTTTTCTTTCTTACAATTTGTTTCTACATAATCTTTACTTAAAGATATTCCCTATTGGTATGAAAATCTTTGCCGCCGTTAACTCTTTCAAAAATAATGTGGACATTCGTGAGTACTACCAAAATGAAGAAGGGAAATGGCATCCTGGCGAGAAGGGGATCAGTCTTACGCAGGCGCAGTTGTTTGAGTTTGACAAGGTTTTTCTAACCTTATTGAGGTGATAGTCTCTTCTGTACCCCATTTTCATATGAGCCATAATTCAACTTTTCGCCCCAAAAATCAGTTTTGCCCTCCCTGTGGTTCTTCTATTTTAAGCCCTATATCTTCGCCCAAAGTTGCTGCTGAATGAATTTGGTGTCAGCAGCAATAGGGCCGCAAACACTTATTTTTCAGATATACACTTTATTCCCTTTAAATCCTCTCTAATCCTTCTTAATATTTAAATAAATTAAAGAAAATAGACCGAGAGATATTATTGATTCTATTAATGAAAAAAATAATTTTTTTATTAAAATAGCCAAAAAAAATTTGGAATTGGAACCGGTTCCAGAGCCGGAACTGGAACCGCCAAAATTAAAAATCAGTTCCAGTATTGGAACCGGCTCCTGAGAAATTTTAAAAACTTTCTCATCACTGGTTGGATAGTCATGAAATTAGTATTGTTGGGGTCCGTGGTTCAAATCTTTTTATTTTTTCTTAACTTCAAAGGAAATAAAGAGATGGAAATAAGGTCCCGAACACGACTATTACCCCTTTTTTGAACGTTTGTTTATTATTTCAATTTTTAGCTGATACCATCACTCAAGAAGAAATTGGCATTGACATAAAGTTGGTTGAAGAAATTAATTTTTTGCTGAAGATGGTGTGTCAAAATAGGTTATATGTCTATTTATTTTTTAACAATATTGAAACATAATTTTTAAGTTATTCAAATCAAGATAATTAATTATTCAATGAAATTCAAATGGAATGCAGGGAATTTCCCGCTTCCATTTAATTTCATTGTTTTAGTTTTTAAATTGAAATATACACTCCTTCACAAAAGTATAGGAGTGTATTTACTTCCAATGATCCAAATTTTCTGAAAATTAAGATACACACCTCTTAGTGAATAACTAATAAGATGTGCATCGATTTTTGGCTATTTTTTATTTTAAAAATTTTTAGACAAGAATTTGTATTTTCGGCCTCCACAAAAGTATAAGGGCACCTTACAAAAAAGATATTTCCAACATTAGAAAAAATCTACAAAAATTCTAGCAAAGATACATAATGATATTATAAAAAAATAAAAAAGAACTAGACCCATATCTTTACCCGGAGCCGAAATCCTGAGACTCCGAAGATCAACGTATACCGGGGGTATGGCTCTTTAAAAAATTTTTTCGACCCATTATCGATTATTTTCAATTTTGATTTTGTGCTCATTCGACAGCCCTTGAAATTTGCTACAAGATAGCAATAGTTTTATTTTTCAGAAAAATTCCATAGAGGGACATAAGACGATAATCTTCTGATTCAGCAAAAAACGTGTAAGTTCCCATAAAATGCCCTCTAATGACGTTTAGAAAGATTATCGTCTTATGTCCCTCTATGGAATTTTTCTGAAAAATAAAACTATTGCTATCTTGTAGCAAATTTCAAGGGCTGTCGAATGAGCACAAAATCAAAATTGAAAATAATCGATAATGGGTCGAAAAAATTTTTTAAAGAGCCATACCCCCGGTATACGTTGATCTTCGGAGTCTCAGGATTTCGGCTCCGGGTAAAGATATGGGTCTAGTTCTTTTTTATTTTTTTATAATATCATTATGTATCTTTGCTAGAATTTTTGTAGATTTTTTCTAATGTTGGAAATATCTTTTTTGTAAGGTGCCCTTATACTTTTGTGGAGGCCGAAAATACAAATTCTTGTCTAAAAATTTTTAAAATAAAAAATAGCCAAAAATCGATGCACATCTTATTAGTTATTCACTAAGAGGTGTGTATCTTAATTTTCAGAAAATTTGGATCATTGGAAGTAAAAAAAGTTTTACTTTTGTGGAGAATGAATTATTTTTCAGCAATACCCCCCCCCCCCTCTGACCAATTTAAGATAATTAATTATTCAATAAATATCAATCGGAATGCAGGGAATTTCCCGCTTCCTTTTGTTATTTATTGATGTGTAATTTATTTTAATTATGTTTTGTTTCAATATTGTTATTTTATTTTATTTTTGCCACTAAGGCATTTTATTCAATTTTATTATTTAATATATTTAATCCCCAAAAATAATAGAATTTTGGATTTATATTAATTAGTTTTCATGAAAATAATTTATTTTTAAAGAATTTTTTAAATCTACCTAATTTTAGATATTAGATTTAAAAAATTCTTTAAAAATAAATTATTTTCATGACGCAAAATTGTACAATCACCTCATTTTTTCACAATTTTTTTATTTGTATTTATCCTAATTTTCTGAAAATTTAACAACACACTTTTTAGTGAATAACTAACAAGATTTGTATGGATTTTTGGAAGTATTTTTATCTTAAAAATTTTTAGATCAAAATTTGTGTTTTCGACTTACGCAAAATTATACGTCCACTTTCCAGAAATGTTTTTTCCAAAAATAGGAAAAATCTTCAAAAATTCCAGTAAACTTATATATTGATATTATAAAAAAATAAAAAGAAAGTAGGTCCATATCTATACCCTAAGCCGAGATCCCGAGACCTCGAAAATCAACGTAAAACAGGGTTTTTCAATTTTAAAAAATATTTTCGTCCTCTTATGGATTATTATAAATTTTAATTTTGGACTCTTCGAAAGCCCTTGAAATTTGCTAAAAGGTAGCAACAATTTATTTTTCAGAAAAATTTTAAAGCACGATACAGAAATTTAAACTACGGAAGCTAACTTATGGTAATTTTATGAGACATTTAAAAGTTTTTTCGGGATCAAAAGTTTAATTGTCTGTATCTCGCTTTATAATTTTTCTAAAAAATAATTTTGTTGCTATCTTGTAGCAAATTTCATGGGCTTTCGAAGAGTCCAAAATTAAAATTTATAATAATCCATAAGAGGACGAAAATATTTTTTAAAATTGAAAAACCCTGTTTTACGTTGATTTTCGAGGTCTCGGGATCTCGGCTTAGGGTATAGATATGGACCTACTTTCTTTTTATTTTTTTATAATATCATTATATTAGTTTACTGGAATAATGTAGATTTTTCCTATTGTTGGAAATAACATTTTTGGAAAGTGGACGTATAATTTTGCGTAAGTCGAAAACACAAATTTTAATCTAAAAATTTTTAAAATAGAAATTCTTCCAAAAATCCATACAAATCTTGTTAGTTATTCACAAAAATACATATGTGTATTTAAATTTTCAGAAAATTCGGATCAAATCAAATGAAAAAATTTAGAAAAAATGAGGTGGACGTATAATTTTGCGTTTCAGTGCGGTAATTAAATTGTATTAAATTCTATAATTTGGGGATATTTGACTCTATTGTTATATTGTTTTTCATTATTTTTAATAAATTTTTTCAAAAATTATTGTGTTACCCGGTGAGACAGATCAAAAAATATAATCCCACTTTCTAATAGAAGCCTCTAATATAAGCACATTCAAATCATAAGTTTTAAAAACACGCATCATTTTAGAAAAAATTCGTATTTAATGTTGAGGTATCTAGAAGGTATCGCTTAGGCGAGCTTTTTAAGCTGCCAAACATACATATATTAATTTACCATTTTTGCCAATGGCAATCAACTCGTGTTTGATAATTAAGACTGTGACTAAACTCGACAGTGCTTAAATTCGACGGTAGAATTCGCCAATCACTTACTCGACAAGTTCAGTAGCGCTTCGTCAAATCTGCCGGAGTCTGGTCTTGTGCCGTGCACTAGTTTTCAACCAATTAGAATAAATTTTTCTTCTATTTAAAGCCTTATATATACGGCCTTCTATTAAATTTTGTAAAATTTTTGATCTCAAAATTTTCGACTTTTTTTTATTTAGAATTGTTAATACCCTAATCCCAGTTCCAGATATTTTTCTGTCACTTCAAATCCACATAAATCTCTCTCAAAACTCTTGTTCACTCGATATCACGCACAAATTCCTAGGTATTTCATTTAACTTGTAATGTAATATTACTAAATATCGATAAAAATTAGGGTTGGACAATGAAAATTATGAATTAGGTTCTTGATGAAAATTAGGGTTCTTGTCTCCTTATATTTTATTTCATTTAGTTTTTTATTTAAAATTTTTCAGCTTTTACTATATTGTTTTTCTAGCAGGGGGCTATTCGTAATTTTTTGGATGTCGGATAACCCAGACAAAAATTAGAAGCGCGATAATCAGATGCGTGCTAGAGGCTTAGTTCTGTGACTATATTTTGTATATACATTATTTTTAAATAATTGGTACTTATCCCCCCACCAGCAGTCAGCTTTTGTAAGTCTTAATTAAATGTATATTCTCAATTATTTGTATAAATTGATATAAAAATGGAATAAATTGTTCAGGATTAAAGACTAATGGGAAAATGGGATTAAATTAAATTTATCTTCTTGTTTAAGATTGGGGCAAAAAGGAGTTTTGGATAATCACTAAACAATGATCTTTTATTTAGGACTGGGCATAAGGTAAGGATAAACCTTAAGGGAAAATTTTAATCTGTTTCAGCTGAAAAGAATATCCAAATGAATAGGAGCAAAAAACGAGCCGGACCCAATAAATGCCTAATAACAATCCCTGATCTGGCTACATGCCTTCTAAAATTCTTAAAATTTTCACTGCGGCGCTAATTCATTGAAGCATATTAATTGGATAAATTATGAATGGGATATTCGGGATAAAAAATCAAGGCAGTTACCGGTTTCGGTTAACCGAAAATCGTGGTCAATCGAAAATCGAAAACCGGAGATAGTAAAACGGCCAAAACCGAAACCCAGTTTTCCCTTCTGATACTTTTGTGTAATTCTGAACCTGACCCTCCCCTTTTTACCTTATTTTTCCTTCACTAAGAGTTTAAATAAAGGCAAGATTTTCCCCTTTCTTTTTTTTCTGTGACATATTCAAAGAGGAGAGAAGTTTAATTTTTAATAGCAAATTATTTTTTGCCTTCGGAAATGAAAAAAGAAGTAAAAAACATTGATTTATTGTTGTATAACATTATTTATTTCTGTGTTAAACGGTTTACATTTTCTTTCAAGTCATATAACATTTTCCTTAATTTTCTTTAATTTTGTTTATTTTCATTTTATTATGTAGGTTGAACATTTTATTAACCTGCGAAACTCTTCTGGGGAAAGGATGAACTTTATCAATATAAAATATTAACTTAACGTTCGTTTGTATTTAGAACAATTTTAACTTTCCAAAATTCTATTAGAATATTGAAGAACATTGAACTAATTGCTATTATGTAGTTTAATAGAAATTAGTTCATGTCGAGTAACATGTTTTCGAGCTTAAGTAATCCAAGTATTAGGATCTCGTGTTTCGAGCCGAGTTGAGTAAGTCGACTCGGACGTACTCTAATTTATATCCATGATGAAAATAAATATTTGTTGGGGTAATTTTCGTAATTTTTTCTAATTTTGTTTATTTTATTTTAATTTTTTCGTTCAATAATTGATAATATTGAACTTTCTATTTTAGACTTAATCAATTTTTATTTAATTAAACGCAATATGTCTACTAGCAGTCCAAATTCATCGAGAAATCGTGTTCTTACCGTGGATACAATCAATCCTAACGTGATTATTTTGTCAGTTAATTTAGTAAAAATTAATTTTCCAGAGAACAAAGCTGCAACTCGATAGTGTTTACAGCCAAAATTGAGACGCTCTTGCAATGGGACAAACTCCAGTAATTTTATTAAGTAAATTTTCTATTTTTTGGTTCTTTTTGTTTTTTCGGGGACAAAAGATTAAAAAAATTTTTAGGATCAAATGTCCAAATTAACCAAATTTCTCATTTTCAAGGCAAGTAATTTCGTGTACGTCTAATCCTTCTTTGTTAAAAAGTAATTTGTATCTAGAATATGTGAAACAGATGGCTTTGTGTTTGTTGGATGTTTGTAGAGGAGAGAGTTTTGGTTTGTGATTTTTGTTAAAGAAGAAAATCTGTCTGCTAAAGTTTTTCTTTAAAAAATTTATAATCGTAAACAGACTAATTCAAAAATCTAAAAATTTTCGGTACTTGTGTTTTATCCCTACTGACTTTTTTTGCGGACACAATACAGAATGGTAAATTTTCTCCCTCGTTAAGTATTAATTTTTAGGTATACATTTATTTGAAAAGGAAGATATACAAAAGAAAGATAATTACAATGTCCATTATTTCCCCAAAGCAATCGTGATTTCCTCAAAAACGTCCTTTTTCCCAATCATTTTTCTCCAAAAATACGGCAGAATAAATTTCCAAATGATGACGTGCTGTACCACGATGCTTTTTATTCCTTCATTTTTCACTACCCAAATCCTTTTCACCTTTTGAATATTACATCCTGTCTCTGGTCGATAAATGAAATTGTTTGTAATACAATTTCATTTTATGACCATTTCGGCATTTTTGTTTTATGTGAAAAGCTCGATTCTGTAAAAATCAATGACATGCTTATAGTTTCCGGCAAATCCTAAATTTTCATTATAAAAGATCACTAGCTAATGAACCTAGAAACTAAAAAATTAGACTACATTTTTTTATTGGTTAACATTGCATGGTAGTGAAAGAAGAAGAAAACTTAACATTCTGTACAATTGTGTCCGCAAAAAAGTTCGTAGCAATAACACAAGTACCAAATTTTCTTTGAGAAATTTAGTTTTTCATTTGCAAAGGTGCCTACACTCAAAGAAACGGAATCGAACTTATCCGAAAACACATTGCTATATTCATCGAAAGATGTAAAATTTCTTGTGATTTGGACAATATTTGCATTTCTGGTGGTGCTTCAGAAGCTATTCGGTTTTTTTTTAATTTCTTAATAAACTTATTAAAAAATATTGTCAGCAAAAACCTGCGGACATTCCACAAGTTTTTTTGGTTTTAAATCTCAAAACGTCTTAAAATTGGCTAAAGTTCGTTGTATGGGTCCGAGCTTAATATTGATGATTTATATGTCATTAAAAAGAGCTCGTCGAGCTGAGTCGAAAGAAAAATTAGCCCGTGAACTTAACTTCGAGCCGAAATACTGTACCTTAAATTTCAAGTAACAAAATGGGGTACCAAGCACATTTTTGTGGGTGAAAATTTCGAATATAATTAAAATAATAAAATCAAAGAATATGACTTTTTTGATAATGTTATTAGTTTGTTTTAACCACTTTTATCTGGCCTACGCAGAAATATTTTCTGCCGTTACGGACAAAGTCTCCGCCATCGAAGCCACTTGTTCGTATCAGCACAAAACTGTTTTTCCAGCGAAAATTCAATTCGCTGAACTTTGTTCATAAAATTATTTTGGTATTTTCGACTCCGCTCGTCGGGCTCTTTAATCAATTTCATTTCTCATATAAAATTCTCCATGATGTTTTATCATTTTGTTTCCTTTAAATTATTGTCTCCGCTTGACGAATTTTTAAATGATGGGCCCGACAGAACTCATCTACATCCTGGACATTTATGGGATCTAAATGCAAAATTTGCAAGAAGAAACTCATTGATGATTTTGAGAAAAATAAATATTTAATTTCGCGTTCCCCCTCCCCATTTACTTCCCCACAATCCTCTCCCCACTTTTTCCCACCCTCAACTCCAAGTATTCCCATCCCTAAAATTCCTCCACCTCCTCCACCACCACAACTTCAAATTCTTCTTAATCTCATTCCTCCTCCTCCTATACCACCACAACTTCCACCTTTTCTTAATTTCTTTCCTCCTCCTCCACCTCCACCACTCAACTTCCATCTCCTCTTCATCTTCTTTCTCCTCCTCCACCATCACCACAACTTCCACCTCCAACTCTTCTTAATCTCCTTGTTTTCCTCATCCACCACCGCCTTATTTAAATTAAAAATTGTTATATATTTTAGATATTTTAATTTAATTATTTTTTATTTTATATTTAAGCTAAATTTAATTAACTATTATGTTAAAATTAATAGCCCAGAAAACAAGCTCAGCTTGATTCTTGGTTAGTATTTCTTATATTTAATCCTCATAAAATGCTGAATTTAGCATATATATTAATTAATTTTTATGAAAATATTCAAATTTTAAAGAAAAATTTTGCTTTTAGCTATTTTTTATATATTTAAATCAGGGCTTCGATCTCGAATTTTTAAAAATCCGCAATTTTGATCGAAAAAATCCGCATTTGATATGAAATATCCGCAAAAAATTATCAAACACAAAAGTTGAATTAAAATCACTTTATACGTCATATTTTTTGACGCCAACAATTGAATTATGCAATTTTTTTCCTACTAATGACTATTTTATTAAAATTCGAACAATTAAAGGAAAAATTATGTTGACTTGAGCCAGACCCGTAGCCAGAATTTTTTTCGGGGGATGGGGGATGGCAAAGAGGGAAACTTTTTCTATGCCAAATTTTTGGCGCCTTCGGCGGCAAAAATTTTTATTTTCAGCGCCGCAGGCGAAATTTTTTTTAATTTTGGAGCTCAACAAACTAGATTTCATACATTTTCAGCGCCGCAGGCGAAAATTTTGCGGATTTTGGAAGGCCGTGAAGACAAAAAATGACATTTTATCCTAAAAACTACAAGAAAATACAAAAAATCCTCTTAATCTTCAAAAGACCACAAAAATCCGCAAATCCGCATTTTTAAAAATAATCCTCATCGCCCTATCAAAAAACCACAAAATGAGGAAAAATCCGCAGAAATCGAAGCCCTGATTTAAATTCAAAGTTTCATTTACGTATTTGAATTTTTAAATAATTTTAAAAAAATTTAAAATTATTTCGTAAAAATTAATATAAATTATAGATAAAAATATTTTTTCGGCCAGAATTGTATATTATTAAATTTTATTATTAAATTTTATTTTATTTAAATTTTATTATGTACTTTTTTAAAAATTTCAAGCAAAATATACTTAAAGCCGGGAGTATGTAGAATTATTTTCCTAGTGTTATAATTGTTCTTTTTCTTTAACTATTGATTAAATGTTTTTGTTTTATGTATAAAGTTTAAATATCTTCATTTTATTTTTTGCGAGTTAAAACCAGTCACTTTTTAAATATTTTAAATCACTTTTTATTTAATACATGCATGATTTTACTTATTTTTCTAATTGATCTTTAGTACTTAAATAAATTTTCAAAAAATGTTTTCTTTGCCAATTGAAGTTCAACTTGATATTTATAAATATCTTAATTATGAAGAATTATATTCAGTCAAACAAACAAATTTATATTTTCGCGAATTTATTGATAAATATGAAGGAGAATTTGCTCGGGAGAAATATGATGAAATTTGTATTGTAATGCTTTTTATTTAATTTTCATTTTTAAAAAAGCTTTTAAGGAATACTTAAACCAATATAAAGACGATCCTTATAAATTAATTAAACCAAAATTTGAAAATTTTGACTTTCCATTGAATGAACAACTTAAAGAGAAGGTGATTAAAATATTTTGTGTCGAACTATCTCACAGAACGACAAGTCAAAGAATTACCAAATTATGGAACGATCAACTCACGGATTTTGAAAAATTTGAATAGTTTAAAAAATAAGACTTTAAAATTAGTATATTCTAAAAAAAAAGAATTCAAAAAAAGATGAAAATTCTGATTTCTGACAATTTTCTGATTTTTAAAATATTTTGTGTTTTGGTCATTCCGTGACTTGTCGTTTCGCGACCTGTCCGTTCCGTGAGTTGGAATTCCTAGAGTTAGCTCCCACCCAAATATTTAAGGTTTAAATTTCCTTTTTTAGTTGGAAAATGGACTTGAAAAACCAATTCATTTGTATTTATCTGATGAAGAATCAAACAATGAAGAACTTATTATTAGTTTAAAAAAAGGTCAAATTTGATTTAATAATACCTTATTCAATATAGAAAGTATTAATGGTAAGAAGTATGTTTCGAACCAGAGGGGGGTTGGAATTCCGATTTCCTACGTTTTTTTCCTTCTGATTTCCGAAAAAATTTTGATTTCCGAGTTCCGACTTTCGAGTTAGTACCGATTTCCGACACCTCTGACTGTTCCGACCCACCTTTGGTTCGAACGAAAGGGGCTTCAGGTCGGGAAAATCTGAAAAAATCCTTCGGGGATAGGGGTCAGGGTGCAACTCTACTAATAAGCCGACGTCTTATAGTAAAACCACATACACAAATGCTAAAATAACGGCAGGATGCGGGCAAATTTAAAGCTTAACTTTTCTGTTAAGCTTGGCTATAATGTTAACATGTTCTCTTAATTAAAAAAAATTTTTTTAGTTTACGTCGATAAATACCATCTTGTTATCTTACAACTACCAACAATTATTGAAAATAAAGAAGACTTCAAAATTGTCTATTATTATTTAAATAAATTATTTAATTGTTATTTTAATATTGGAGACTTTCATACATTTTTATTCAACCCTGAATTGATCGAATTATTATTTGGAAGAATTCCTAAACAATTTTATATTCGATCATCTTTGATATCTATTTGGTACAATACTGAAAATTGTTTAAATTCTGTATTGAATCATTTGATTATTACTGACTATATTAAAATTGATTTTTGGGATCTTGAAGATGATACAGAATATGCAGATATTTTATTTAAAATTTTAACGAGTGGAAACAATTTTAACGAAGTCAATTTAAGGTTTAATGCCTTACAAAAACTTTTTGAACTTGTTTTAACTGTAAGTTTTTGGTTACTTTTAAATTATTTTTTGGTCAGTGATGATATAAATAGATAAAAAATGATATAAAAAATTAAAGATTGGACATACAGAGAGGACTATTTAAAAAGGGATTTTGGGGGGATTAAAATAGATATAGAGGGATTTGTTTGAATTAAGGCCGATCTCTCAGGAGGTTTGGGAAAATTAACAACTATGTTAAGTTATTTGGTTGTATTAAGATTGAGATCAGCGGAGGGATAGCAGTGGCTTTTTATCTCTTTATTTCATTACTTTTATCGCTCTTATCACTTTATATCATCACTGACTTATTGTCAGTAATGATATAAGTCACTGACTTATTTTACGCATTGTCCGGTGCCCTTAAAACTAGAGATCAATATTTTTAAAAATCCAAAATCCATCAATGTCTCCATGAAATCCTTTTAATCCCTTATATTCTCTTGAACCTCACAAATCCTCTGATATCGTTCTTAATCTCGCACTTCTTATCCCTCTATATCCTCTCATTGAGACTGAACCGAGTTAAATAAAATGAAGACTGAACCGTTCTGACCAAAAAGCAGTATATTTTAGTCGACTCTGGATCTAGGAAAAATCCAGAATGGATCCAGTTCCAGACCGATCTCTTTCAAAATAAAATTTATTTTTGAATATTTTAATTTTTTCTTGCAATAATAGTTTATTGAAACGTCAAATGAATGTTCAAAAATGGTGGCTAATATTGAATTAAATAATTTAAATATTCCTTTTACTGGTTTGAATGGAAGAGCTGAAAAGATTGAAGAACATTTAAGCGAGGGTTATTTAGCAACAAAATACCAACTTTCCAACAAATTCAATCCAAATATTAAATTCTCAATTTTATGCAAGAGGAATATTGTAGAAATTAAACGAAATTAAACTATGGCATTTTAATTTTATTATAATTTTCTTATTATTGTGTTAATAAATTTTTTAGAAAAATATTTTGTTTTAATTTTTGAAATACATATATTTTAGGTTTAGCATAATAAAAAAATTGTTAATTTTTATTTATGAATGTTATTAATTGATTTTACGAAATAACTTAAATTTTTTGATAATACATTTAAGTCGCCCCTTTTTCTTTACTAAGTTTTTATGACAATTTATATGTTTATGACAATTTATATTATTAAGGGCGAGGTAAATACTCAATGGATTTGTTAAGTATATCCTATGATACAGCTCGTCGTGCCGTGTCAATGATGCTAAAAATCGAACAAAGTTAGGATCTTTTGTTTTATACCCTTGCATCTACTCTCAAAGTTTTCTAAAAAGTATTCGGCTTCATAATTTTGTTTAGACCCGTCTTACTAAATCACGGAACAAACATAACACAGAATGACCAAAAACGGTCCGAATGGTCGGACAAATCAAGGGATTTGTTAAGACCCTGACTTGTCCGACCTTTTTTGTCGTTCCGTCTCTTGTCTATTTTGTCCAGACGATTGTATTGTTGAAAAATTAATCCTTTTCTTATTAAAGTCTAACATTTGAATGTACCTCAAATAAAATTAAGGGCGAGGTAAATACTGATCATTTTTTCATATAAAGGAAAATGGAAGGTGACTAGTGTAAGGAAGGAGGAAACAATATGATCTCGCACTCCCTTTCAGATAGAGCCAAAAAATTAAGAAAATGAACGGTACTTGAAATTAATTTGGATATTAAATTAATTTATGGTAGATGTTAAGGCTATCGCAGTATTGATTCCAAATAAACCAGGAAATAAAATTTTAAAAAATTACCAAATAAAATTATTTAATTTGGTATAATAGACATAAAAGAATCGACGATTTTGTTTTAAATTTCTCTCTATAAGCATTTTTTAAAATTCCATGGCTTTCACGTGTAAATAAAATAAAATTTAAATGTTTGATTAACTGGAATGGGTATACCTCTCTTATATTTTCTATTAAAATTGCGTTGGAAGTAAAAAATGGCAAATTTAAAAAATGCGGATTAAATTTGCGGACTAAAATTTATTTTTTTATTGATGGAATTTAATAAATTTAAAAAAGGGAATTAATCGTAGGATGGCATGAATTATCTTTTGATTGTTTTTCCGTAGTTGTAAGATGTTATCTTGATTTTGTGATATTCTAAGTTATAAATAATGAAGAGACTGGATAATAATTACCGTAAATGTCCTAATAGAAAACCATCCCTAATAGAAACTCAACAATGAGGATGAGGCTTTCACGTGTACATATATACAGATTACTTATTATTCTAGGTTGTTTTTCTACCTATGTTATAAACAATGAAGAGGCTGGTAAATGTCCTAATAGAAGACCATCCCTAATAGAAACCCAACAATGAGGATGAGGCTTTCACGTGTAAACAATGATTATTTACTCATTATTATAGGTACAAATTTTTAGGCTTATTGGCCAGTGTATTTGTGAGCTGACCTCAATTTTACGTACTTTTTCTTTTCCATGGGTGTACTTACAAAGAAAATCCGACAAAAAGGTAGAAACATGGTCGATATAAGAGCTTATGGTTTATAGTATGTATAATTTTATATATTTAGTAAAAACTAAAAATAGATGTAATTTTCATTTACCCAACAAATTCAAATTCTAAAGGCTTTTTAATTTTAGTAAGAATAAAATTATTGAATAAATTTATTTAAAAATTCATCCGCAATAAATTTAAAATTTTCTAAAGCCCCCTCACGCTAAAGACAAAAAGTCATGCGATTTTAAAAAATTTTATTTAAATTGCCAAATAAAACTTAAATTGGAAAATTTTAATACGTGGGTAAATTTTAAGTGGTAATATTTCCAACTAAGCAAATTTTTTTAAGTAAAACCCATAGAATTAGAGAAAATTATAATAAAATATCTCTTACCTTAACCATATTTGGCTTTGAAAATTTGTCTGGAAAAATTTTTACCCAACTCCATATAAAAGCAGTAAGCATTCCCCCAACCATATCATTCTCTAAAATCATTCATTACTTTATTCCCCCTTCAAATAAATTCTATAACTCAACTGGATAAATTTATAAAATAAAAACTCTACTTTGAAATGAAACTTTCCGTTTCTTTTTTAAATCTGTTGACTCTAGTCTTTTTACTTCAATGTATTCACTTTGTTTATGTGCATGGAGATTGCCCTGCAGGCTGGTCATCGTTTACGGACTCGAATGGAACCGAATATGGGTATCAAGTGGTGTTGAAAAATAACGTCAGCTATTTTGAGGTCCGTGTTTTTTAATGTTTTTTGAATTAAAAAAATATTTTTTATAAAGAATCATCTACTAAAATTAAATTATAGGCGAGAAGGCTGTGTCTGGATATCAACAGCGAAATTGTTGATATTCACAGCAGAGAGGAGAATGAGTACATGTATAGTCTGGCCGCTAATACATCTGCTCAAAATCTGTTTATTGGAATGCATTATAAACTTAACGAGACTTCTCGAACTTCTGAAGTTTATTGTACTTGGACACCTGATATAAATTGTAATTTTGCATATTTTCAAAACCAAGCGGATCCACGAAGACAACAATATCCATGGGTGCCAATACCAAAGGCACAGATTAATGGAAGTAAGTAAAAATTTTTCACTAAGAATTATCAAATGCCTTATAAGGAAACGAAATGCGTTGATCATTTATACTTGAACATAGATTCAAGCAGTTCAAGCGCTTCAATTTTAAAAAGATTTAAAGAAAATTATTATAAAAAATTCATGAATCTATTAAGATCCTGTCGAATGCGTAGAAATTACTGACACAAGTTTGGGAATAGGAACTCCAGCGTTTATGTATAACGACATTGCTTGTGCCGATAGACTCGATGGAGCAGTCTGCAAAATGACTTGTTCTAATGGAAACAATGCAGCAACAACCTTCGGAATTGCAACAACCTTAAATGGACAGAATGTAGCAACAATCTCAACAACTGGATCTGGAGGAAATAACCCAGGCCCAACACCTCCAACAAGAACAGGTGGCACAGGTGCCCCAGGCCTTCCAGGCAAATATAATTTAATAAATTAATATTTTAGGATAATATTAAACATTTTTTAATTATTTTCACATTTTTAAGGTAGCCCTGGACTGCCCGGTTTACCCGGAAATGGAGGAAATAATCCTGGTCCACGCCCAACACCTCCAACAAGAACAGGTGGCACAGGAGCTCCAGGCCTTCCAGGCAGGATAATATTAAACATTTTTTAATTATTTTCACATTTTTAAGGTAGCCCTGGATTGCCCGGTTTACCCGGAAATGGAGGAAATAATCCTGGTCCACGCCCAACACCTCCAACAAGAACAGGTGGCACAGGAGCTCCAGGACTTCCAGGCAGGATAATATTAAACATTTTTTATTCATTTTCATTATTTTTAAGGTAGCCCTGGACTGCCCGGTTTACCCGGAAATGGAGGAAATAATCCTGGTCCACGCCCAACACCTCCAACAAGAACAGGTGGCACAGGAGCTCCAGGACTTCCAGGCAGGATAATATTAAACATTTTTTAATTATTTTCACATTTTTAAGGTAGCCCTGGATTGCCCGGTTTACCCGGAAATGGAGGAAATAATCCTGGTCCACGCCCAACACCTCCAACAAGAACAGGTGGCACAGGAGCTCCAGGACTTCCAGGCAGGATAATATTAAACATTTTTTATTCATTTTCATTATTTTTAAGGTAGCCCTGGACTGCCCGGTTTACCCGGAAATGGAGGAAATAATCCTGGTCCACGCCCAACACCTCCAACAAGAACAGGTGGCACAGGAGCTCCAGGACTTCCAGGCAGGATAATATTAAACATTTTTTATTCATTTTCATTATTTTTAAGGTAGCCCTGGACTGCCCG
Organism: Meloidogyne enterolobii; assembly: GCA_963681835.1. Lineage (NCBI taxonomy): Eukaryota > Metazoa > Nematoda > Chromadorea > Rhabditida > Meloidogynidae > Meloidogyne > Meloidogyne enterolobii. The sequence goes on from CAVMJV010000092.1 coordinate 651,769, forward strand.
GTTTACCCGGAAATGGAGGAAATAATCCTGGTCCACGCCCAACACCTCCAACAAGAACAGGTGGCACAGGAGCTCCAGGACTTCCAGGCAGGATAATATTAAACATTTTTTAATTATTTTCACATTTTTAAGGTAGCCCTGGACTGCCCGGTTTACCCGGAAATGGAGGAAATAATCCTGGTCCACGCCCAACACCTCCAACAAGAACAGGTGGCACAGGAGCTCCAGGACTTCCAGGCAGGATAATATTAAACATTTTTTAATTATTTTCACATTTTTAAGGTAGCCCTGGACTGCCCGGTTTACCCGGAAATGGAGGAAATAATCCTGGTCCACGCCCAACACCTCCAACAAGAACAGGTGGCACAGGAGCTCCAGGACTTCCAGGCAGGATAATATTAAACATTTTTTAATTATTTTCACATTTTTAAGGTAGCCCTGGACTGCCCGGTTTACCCGGAAATGGAGGTAATAATCCTGGTCCACGCCCAACACCTCCAACAAGAACAGGTGGCACAGGAGCTCCAGGACTTCCAGGCAGGATAATATTAAACATTTTTTAATTATTTTCACATTTTTAAGGTAGCCCTGGACTGCCCGGTTTACCTGGAAATGGAGGAAATAATCCTGGTCCACGCCCAACACCTCCAACAAGAACAGGTGGCACAGGAGCTCCAGGACTTCCAGGCAGGATAATATTAAACATTTTTTAATTATTTTCACATTTTTAAGGTAGCCCTGGATTGCCCGGTTTACCCGGAAATGGAGGAAATAATCCTGGTCCACGCCCAACACCTCCAACAAGAACAGGTGGCACAGGAGCTCCAGGACTTCCAGGCAGGATAATATTAAACATTTTTTAATTATTTTCACATTTTTAAGGTAGCCCTGGACTGCCCGGTTTACCCGGAAATGGAGGAAATAATCCTGGTCCACGCCCAACACCTCCAACAAGAACAGGTGGCACAGGAGCTCCAGGACTTCCAGGCAGGATAATATTAAACATTTTTTAATTATTTTCACATTTTTAAGGTAGCCCTGGACTGCCCGGTTTACCCGGAAATGGAGGAAATAATCCTGGTCCACGCCCAACACCTCCAACAAGAACAGGTGGCACAGGAGCTCCAGGACTTCCAGGCAGGATAATATTAAACATTTTTTAATTATTTTCACATTTTTAAGGTAGCCCTGGACTGCCCGGTTTACCCGGAAATGGAGGAAATAATCCTGGTCCACGCCCAACACCTCCAACAAGAACAGGTGGCACAGGAGCTCCAGGACTTCCAGGCAGGATAATATTAAACATTTTTTAATTATTTTCACATTTTTAAGGTAGCCCTGGACTGCCCGGTTTACCCGGAAATGGAGGAAATAATCCTGGTCCACGCCCAACACCTCCAACAAGAACAGGTGGCACAGGAGCTCCAGGACTTCCAGGCAGAATAATATTAAACATTTTTTAATTATTTTCACATTTTTAAGGTAGCCCTGGACTGCCCGGTTTACCCGGAAATGGAGGAAATAATCCTGGTCCACGCCCAACACCTCCAACAAGAACAGGTGGCACAGGAGCTCCAGGACTTCCAGGCAGGATAATATTAAACATTTTTTAATTATTTTCACATTTTTAAGGTAGCCCTGGACTGCCCGGTTTACCCGGAAATGGAGGAAATAATCCTGGTCCACGCCCAACACCTCCAACAAGAACAGGTGGCACAGGAGCTCCAGGACTTCCAGGCAGAATAATATTAAACATTTTTTAATTATTTTCACATTTTTAAGGTAGCCCTGGACTGCCCGGTTTACCCGGAAATGGAGGAAATAATCCTGGTCCACGCCCAACACCTCCAACAAGAACAGGTGGCACAGGAGCTCCAGGACTTCCAGGCAGAATAATATTAAACATTTTTTAATTATTTTCACATTTTTAAGGTAGCCCTGGACTGCCCGGTTTACCCGGAAATGGAGGAAATAATCCTGGTCCACGCCCAACACCTCCAACAAGAACAGGAGCTCCAGGACTTCCAGGCAGGATAATATTAAACATTTTTTAATTATTTTCACATTTTTAAGGTAGCCCTGGACTGCCCGGTTTACCCGGAAATGGAGGAAATAATCCTGGTCCACGCCCAACACCTCCAACAAGAACAGTCGGCACAGGAGCTCCAGGACTTCCAGGCAAATTAATTTAATAAACTAATATTTTAGGATAATATTCAACATTTTTTAATTATTTTAATATTTTTAAGGTAGCCCTGGATTGCCCGGTTTGCCAGGAAATAATCCAGGTCCGCGCCCAACACCTCCAACAAGAACAGTTGGCACAGGAGCTCCAGGCCTTCCAGGCAAATATAATTTAATAAATTAATATTTTAGGATAATAATAAACATTTTTTATTCATTTTCATTATTTTTAAGGGAGCCCAGGATTGCCAGGTCTGCCAGGAAATAATCCAGGTCCACGCCCAACACCTCCAACAAGAACTGCTGAAACTACTTTACAAACTTCGACTTCTGTTGGAAGAAATACTCCTTTACAAAATACTCCAACACCAGCTAGACCGATTAATACAATTGCTAGCAGACCTTCAACTACCTTGCAACCCCCTACAGTTGAGCATAATACTCCAGAGCAACCTACACCAACACCAGCAAGACCTATTATTACTAACGGACCTACTACTACTTCGCAAGCTCCATCGACAACAATTGCACAAAATACCCCTAGCACTCCTGGTTGTGATAGTTGTAATTGCAGCGTTGAATACAAATGTGGGTCTGATGACTGGCACTGGAAGATTGGCAAAAATGGCAAATCATATGCTTATAAGTACTTCGATTCTGATGGCTGCTATTTTGATGTATGCCTAATTTTTTAATAAATATTTATACCAATAAACACATAGGCATCAGCCATCTGTGCAAAACACAATGCCACCCCATGCTCAGTTCATTCTGATGAAGAAAACTCCTTCTTGATTGATTCTGTCATTTCCAAATCTGAGCGATCTAAGAGAGATGTTTCAGAAAAAACTGATAAATGTGTATGGATTGGTCTTCACTTAGTTTCTAATGAAAAGGAGAATATCAACAATTGCTATTGTGATGATAGCAGCGAATGCTCATTTGGATATAAAAACGTTAGTAAATACAATAGTATAATTTAGCCAAAATTTAGGTCACCAAGCATGAAAAGAAGAAAGACAAAAAGAAAAAGGACAAAAAATGTAGCTGCAATAAGACCAAAAAACCAAAAACGACCACGCCATTCTCTTTGGTTACAGAACCATCAGAGCCATCAGGTCCATGGGCTCCTGGATGTCCATCCAAACCTGGATCTGATGATGGATCTTATGGCAAGAAGCATTGTGTCGCTATAGACCATAATGGAAAATGGAAGGATTGTAGTTGTGAACGACCCGGAACTGGTATCGTCTGCAAGGAGTGCTCTCCATAAGCATAAAAATGATAAGAGAAGTTTGAATGATGAAAGAAAAATGAAGATGTATAAGATTTAAAATAATATTAATGTGATAAAATTCTATAAACATTTTTGGTAAATTATTTAAAGTGATAAAATATCTGATTCTTACTCGCGAGTATTTAGGTTTGACGCGATACTAAACCATCAAAACTAAATGAGATAAAACTTTAGTATCTTAAAAAGAAAATAGGCTCCATCGTTTTATGGACTTCTAAATCTACCTTTTTTATTTAAATTTTTGGAAAAAGAAGATTATTTAAAATTTTGGAAAAAGAAGAAGAGAAGTCTTATTCACCAATTTGGACTTACGGGTGTATATTTTACCCCGACCCCGACTCGTGGTTTTCGTCGGGGATCGTGTTTGTCTGAGTAGAGCCTTCGGGGTTCGGGTTGGGTTTTTGCAAATAATCTGTCGGGGTCACGGTTTCAATTGTACTACATATTACGACATATTTTATTTGTTGTCTTTTTTAAAAGCATGCCAGCCCGGAGAAAGATTACTCTTGACTCCATCCGACTTTACGTTTAGTAAATTTTTCCTACGTTAGAATTGTTAAAAAAGCAATTATTTTAGTGTACTGAAATAATTTTTAGAGATATCTACATATATTTAAAATATTTTATTTTTTAATGAATTTAATCTTCTTCAAATATCTTTTCTTTTAACATTTATTTTTCTTCTCGCTTGGATCTAAATACTTAATTTCCAGAACGTCCAACTGGGTGTATACTAGCAGTCCCATAACGACGAACTGTTGTTTGAATTGTTGTGCGAATACGAATAACTGTTGATTGGGCTTTGGAAATTCCCAAATAACGAAAAACAGCACGTCTCAAAATAATAAATTAATTTAGATAAATTTAAATGTCGGGATATGATGGAATTTATTTAATAAATGAAATTTTGGTAAAAGTTAAGAATGTGTCCCTTAATTATACTTAGATTTCATCTCCATAGAAAAATAAAGAAAGAAGTGCTTTTAGGTATTTTATAAGATTCCCTGAAGATCTAGAATTCGATTGGGCAGAGTTCGAATACGAGCTCCAATTTTATTTGCTACATATCTTGGACTCGAATTCGAGCTTGAATAGATGTGCAGTTTTTTAATTTCTAATTTCAATTTAATCCGCCTGGTCAAATTTCGAGTCCAGAATTCACAGAATTCACAATTCAAAATTTGAACTCGTATTAGACTGGGAAACTTCTAAAATGCCGAAAAAGTATTTCCTTCGTTTCCTCAAAAAGAACGAAAAAAAAAATAATAAAAATGTGGGCTTGTAATGCGATAGCACCAAAAATATTTACCGGTATGGGGCAACAAGTAAAATTGTTCCAATCGGATTCAATGCTGGAACTAAATTTATTGGAATGTCAGTAGCAACAGTATACATTATAGAGTGTCCGGTAGTGAATGCTGGACCAAATACTTGAATAGTCCAGCCAATAACTTCCAATGACGGAAGTAATGCCTTAATTTTAATTTATATATTTGTACAATTTTTTGGTACTGCATCAATGCTGGATATTGGGCGTATTGAAGCTTAAGCTCCTACCTGTTATGTACTAGACTTCGATATCTTACCATCAACAAGAATACCAAAATTTTTATCACGATCTTTGGTTATCTACCTCACATGTCCACGAATGTTGTCCGCAACTTTTTGCCTTCTTTTTCTCCTTCCGTCCTTTCCCTCATAAAGTATAACAATAGGAATAACAATAACAATAGGAATATAGCTAACGCCGAATAGAATAAGACTGACTTTCAGACAAGAATAAAGGAATTACAACAAACACAATGCTGGAGCTTTAGCCATGGATGTCTAAAACCCGAGCTCTATATGATAAGCATATCCCAAACACTATCTTTATCAAATTAAATTTTTGCACTGTCTACACATAGCAGTGCCAAAATTATCCCAGCACTGAACAGCAAGCTGTCAACCTAGTTTTTTGTTAACCATTTAAAAATTACCTGAAAAAGAAGAGCGGCTGAAACTTGTTTGTTATGTTCTTTTAATTTTAAAACATTCATTTCTCTAATTGCCTTTTTAATTTTAAAGAAACATATACCAACTATTAAATAAAATCCGGGAAATATAAAAATCATAGCCGCAAGATGAATCAACCAACGGTAGTTTCTCTTTAATTTTTTTAAGATTATAAGTATTTATTATGGATCGCGCTCTTAAAAATAAAATATCCTATTCCTAAACAATCTACGTACTAAACTAGATTGAAGTAATTAGTCAGGTATAATTCGGCACTATATGAAAGGAGGTTGGGAATCGTTTTTTTCATTACTTTTTCCATTCCTTTTTTCCTTCCTTAATACGACATAATAGTCAGCATTTTCTTTCTTGTTTAATTCTATTATATTTGCTTGTGACATAATCAAATGAGAAATGATAAAGAAAAGATTAATGGAAAGGAGAATGCCTCAATACAGACAAATAATATTTTCAAGGGTGATCAAGAGTGTTTTGGTAACAAAACATTTTTAAGAGTGTTTTGGTATGACCGTACGTCGGCACAAAAAGTAAACAGGAGACCCTTGAAAATATTATTTGCCTGTATTGAGGCATTCTCCTTTCCATTAATCTTTTATTTATCATTTCTTATTTGATTATGTCACAGGCAAATATAATGGACTAGTTAAATGGACTAGTTCCTTATGGACTAGTTCCCAGCTAGTTCCAGGCATTTACTAGTTCCGTAGTTCTAGTTCCAAACTAGTTCCAGATAATCGTTAGTTCCGTAGTTCTAGTTCCGGAACTGGAACTTTGTCATCACTGTTCATATACATAGTTGCCAAATTCAAATGTGGTTCTTACTGTATTTTATTGGATTTAAATATTAAATTAAATTGTTTTGTCTGGACTTGCAGAAAGAATATAAATGCAAGTAACCCATCAATGGATTGTACTTATGGTGGCACAGTCGATTTGGGCTCATTCCGTTTTTTAAAATATTACCGCATGAACAAAAGAAATAAATTCTAGATCAGATAAGCCTGATTCTTCAAAAATTTTTATTCGCATTTCGTTCATTTTCTAATAAATTTCTTCACGTGGATAGTCAGCCCAAGTGATCAGAAATGCATGTGTAACAAATAAACATGTCGCTCCAATAATTAAAGGTAAAATAATTTTGCCAGAAAAAGCTCCATTTCTACATAAAATAAAAAAACGATAAACATATTGAGACATTGTAGTAAGCAAGAATGTAAGCTAAAAATTTTTAAAAAATTTAGACTAACATTTTTTGTTATAGTCTTATCCCCACCCCCTCCCAACAGTCCGCGTCATAGTTGATGTACGAACTTGCAATCATTTCTTTTCTAGACTTAGACAGGGGACGATATTTTATTCACACTTACTAAAAAATTTTTTTAAAGGGGTTAAAATAATTTTTAAGTACAGCCCCATTTCCCGTTGAGTTTCGAAATTTGAGATTTCGATGAAAAAAGTAGTCAAAAATTTAGTTTTTTTAAATTTTCAACTTAACATCCATAGAAATGTACACAGAAATTTTTTGTATCTTTTTTGCCATTTATTTTTCTAAAAATCCAATTTTTGTAAAGTGTAGATAAACTTTTCCACCAAGAAAACAAAAAGCAGCTTGGAAAACTAGTGTATATTTTAATAAGCAATGGGGGTTATTTTTAAATTTTTTAAAATTTTTTCCCTTATTTTTCCCCCATTTTCCCTTATGTATGATATTCCTCTTGGCACGAGAAGGAAAGAGGAAAAATAATTAAAATTAATTACTAATAAAGTACAAATAAATATTTTATTTTAATAATAATTCCTCCACAAATAATTCCTCAAGAGAAAATTTGTGGATTCCAATTTTCGTCGATAAAGAACTCGATATTGAATCAAAGAAAATATTCCAAATGTTAATTATTGAATATCTACAACATTTTTGAAGACTGAAAGGATCTGCCTCAAATGTGGTAATGATATAAGTATAAAATGGAAAAATGGATACTTATGGCAGTAATTAATAATTAAATTCATTATATGTATTAAAATTTTTATAAATAAGTTGTCCAAAAAAATTGCCAAGCAATAATTTCTGTACGTTCTGATATGTAGTTTTTTTCTCTGATCATTTATAAAAATATTTATTTGTACTTTATTAGTAATTAATTTTAATTATTTTTCCTCTTTCCTTCCACGTGCCAAAAGGAATACCTTACATAAGGGAAAAATGAGCGCCACTCCTTGCAGGAAAAAATGCAAGAAAAGGAAGGAAAAATGCACATTCTCTTTGCGGACATGTAGGACACCAACCAAACATTTAACTTTTTAAAACTATAGCTTATTAGAAAAAGTATTTTTACTTAATAATACTAAAAATAATCCATGTTATAACATACATTACATTGAGCCCAAATAAGATAAACAGCATAGCGAATTGGTTGTGATGACTTTCGAAATAAACCATTCATCACCACAATGCGATAACCACTCGAATTACAAGGAATCTATAGTGTATAAATTTATATTTTTATTGTAGAATATTCAAATTTAAGTACTTATTTCTAGTGACTCACAAAACATGCAAATTGCATGTTTTGTATCCGGATATGCCTTGAGCTGGGAAGCCCAAAAATAGTGTTTTTACATTCCGAGCACTTTAGGACCCGGTTCTTAATGCATATATTTGCATATTTCGGCCCTCCCGTGCATCTTTGCATACCGTAAATGCTGAAATAATTACCCTGGCTAATTATTGTTTCAACCTCTCGCTGGAGGGGGTAATTATTAGGGAGGATGTGCTGGATTTAGGGTATATCTCAATCCAATTGGGGCAAAATTGATTTATTTTTTGATATTGAGTCTTGAAATGTTCCAATAATCAAATTTGATAGTAATTCTTGGAATATTTTTAAAGTTTGAGTAAAATAACTAGGGGGTAATTATTAGAGAGGGTAATTATTTGAGAGAGGGTAATTATTTCACCATTTACGGTATTTCCTACTTATTTTGTTAAGTATTTACCTCCTTGATATACTATCAAGTATACATCAGGGGTGTGCCGTTTCGTCTTTCGCCATATTTTCGTCTTTTTTGGTGTTTCGTCTTTCGCCTTTCGTCTTTCGCTTTTTAAAATGACTTTCGCCTTTTCGTCTTTCGTGTTTCGCTTTTTAAATTGACTTTCGCCTTTCGTCTTTCGCTTTTTAAAATCTGTTTCGGCACACCCCTGGTATACATATATTTCTTATCTATGTGTCTACTCACCCATATAAAATCGCGTAGTTAATGTCATGGATTGGACGCATAAAAATGTGATTAAACTCATAGAAATTTGTTTGTACGCGAAATCCTTAGACGTGTAAAGGTTGATTGAACGCGTATTATTTATAAGAGCCTATAATTCTTACCGGTTGGACAATAAAATTCACAAAAGAGATTGTTAAATCCATAATACAACTAATACAAAGTAATTTTTTATAAATTTCCATTCCAGCTACTGTCTTTGTTTTTATCAAGAAAATTAACAATGCATTCATCAAATAACAAAAAACAAGAGCAAAAGAAATTACATAAGCGTAGATAGTTCTTATTCGATCTAAAAAATATTTTTAATTTTTTTTTTAATCCGGGGTTCAACCCAACTAGACGGGGTTAAACCGTTTGGTGTCATGCCGTTTGACGCGTGACTCAAAACTGACATTTATGCAAGCCCTAAATCTGTGAAACTTTTTGCAAATTTGAATAACTACCTCCTCCAGAAATTTCTGATCTAAAAGATCTTGAGATATTTGAAGGGATATCAGAAGATTGGCTAAACGACATTTGCGGACCGACACACGCGGACCGACTTTTGCGGATTCGCACTTGCGGACCGACATATGTGGACCGACTTTTGCGTACCGACATATGCGGACCGACACTTGCGGACCCGATTAAATAAATTCCATCCTATCCCGACATTTAAATTTATCATAATTAATTTATTATTTTGAGACGTGCTGTTTTTCGTTATTTGGGAATTTCCAAAGCCCAATCAACAGTTATTCGTATTCGCACAACAATTCAAACAACAGTTCGTCGTTATGGGACTGCTAGTATATATAGTATATATCTTTTTTATATATCCTAGTAATATATCCTTTTTAAAAAAGTTAAAGAAAATGGATAGATTTAAAAAAAATTGCTGGGGTCAGATTCCGGTTTTGTAACTAAAACCGATCATCTATATTCTTTTTAAACTAGCTGTGGGTTACGTATGCGATGGCGGCGTAGTGCGTATGCAATTCCCATTAGGATACTTTAGGTTTAATAGCATTCTGCCCGTTGGAAAGCCTAACGGCTTTGGGGCGCGCTTCGCGCGCTGCTAGAAACAGTTACAATTTTTATAATTTAACCCATCCCGTTTTTTACCGTGCTTAGCCATTGTTGTATAACATTTTTCTAATTATACAACAATGCCCAGGGTACACCACGTGGAGGTGCACGGAGGTAAACGGGCAAACCCTGTACCCCGTGGGAGGGACCCCACCCCAAAAAGAAATAATAAATAAATAAATAATAAAAATCCCCAAAAAAATAATAAAATACTATTAAATTATACTTAAAAACAAATAAACAACAATGAAATACTCAACCGGTTGGCATAAAGCCTCCCGTGCGATTATGCCCCTATTGGACATAAAAGTGAAAAATAAATAATTAAAAAACAATAAAATTCTAAATCGTTCAGCATAAAGCCTCCCGTACGATTATGCCTTTATTAGGCATAAAAGTGAATAAATAAAAAAAAACAAATAAAATTTAAATCGTTCGGCATAAAGCCTCCCGTACGATTATGTCCCTAATGGACATAAAAGTGAAAAAAAATAAATAACAAAGAAATTGCTCAACCGGTTGGCATAAAGCCTCCCGTGCGATTATGCCCCTATTGGACATAAAAGTGAATAATAAATAAATAAATAAATAAATAAATAAATAAATAAATAAATAAATAAATAAATAAATAAATAAATAAATAAATAAATAAATAAATAAATAAATAAATAAATAAATAAATAAATAAATAAATAAATAAATAAATAAATAAATAAATAAATAAATAAATAAATAAATAAATAAATAAATAAATAAATAAATAAATAAATAAATAAATAAATAAATAAATAAATAAATAAATAAATAAATAAATAAATAAATAAATAAATAAATAAATAAATAAATAAATAAATAAATAAATAAATAAATAAATAAATAATTAATTAATAAATAAACAACAATGAAATACTCAACCGGTCGGCATAAAGCCTCCCGTGCGATTATGCCCCTATTGGACATAAAAGTGAATAAAAAAATAAAACTAAAACTCAAACTATAAATGTAATTAAATAAAATTCTGTTTAAAAAACAACCTCAAAAATACTAATTTTTTAAATAATAAAACCCCAAAAATATTATTATTTAATAATACAACCCCAAAACCGTCCAATAAAGAATAATATAAATAAAAACAACATTACACCAATATTACGAAATATATAACCATTTCTATCAAAACATTCCAAAAATCTAATTAACTCCTAATTAAATGATAAACAAAACAAATCTTACTTTATATAACATAATTAAACACTCCACTAAAAATACCAACAATACTTAAAGCGCCAACCAAAAACATATAAATTTAACACAGATTCAATAAACAAAAATAAGAGTCACAAACAAATAAATTTTAAACGCAAAACCAATTCGGATCAAAAGTAAATAATTCATACCACAAATAAAATACTAAATATAAAACCAAAAAAACCATTCCACAACAAATAATCTATAAATGATACAAAAACTCAACCAAAAGTAATACCAAAATACAAAAACAAACACAAAATACAAAAACAGAATCTAAAATTTTTCAACATATTCTACTTTTTTTTACATTCAATCAAAAGAAATACCTCTTGCTACAACGTTTCTCATAGAAATATTTCCATTATTATCAGGGTGTCTTCCGGGTGCAAAAACTCTAATGTTTTCACCACTTCTGGCCCGTGAAAAAGCGGTATAAGTTTGGCCATGCGCGAAAGGCTCATCGCTTATATCAATTCCTAAACGTTCACAAGTTTGCCCTTGGGCTTTAGTAATAGTCATGCAAAAAGCCACCCTTACGGGAAACTGAAATCGTTCAAAACTAACACAATCAGGTCGAATATCTTTATAACTATTTCTTGCACGACATATTCCAACAGTAATACCACGGTCAGAAGAACCACTTATGGTTTCTGCCTCAATTAAATCTTGATATAAACGCCTAACAATCATTCTAGTGCCATTACATAAACCCTTCTGTGTATTTAAATTTTGAAGCAAAACAATTACTGCACCAACTTTAAGTTTTATATTATGGGCAGGCATTCCTATTGGCGTAAGCCTGTTCAATTGCGCAACTTCATACTCAGCTAAATTATAAGCAAAAGGATTTTCACTCGTGGGATTATCTATTGATAAATATTCTTGAACAGGCGAGTCTATCAAACCAACAATTTCTTCATTAATCATATCAACTACTCTATTAGTTGGTGAAAGAATTAACCTTTTTAATAATTCGTGAACTGGTGCATCAAACCCAGTGTTAAATACGAATGCATACAAGGCTTGGCGCGAATTAACCCTCATTCCTACTGGTATACTAACTGAATCACCTGTTTGATCAGTTCCAATACTATAAAGCCAATCTTTAAACTGAATTTCTGAAGGAATTACACGCATATTTTGTAACAATCTGTGTTTTTCGAATCTTCCATATAAATCTGAGGATTGGATTGATGCTGCCACCTGTGCTCCAGGTGACGACGAGTCATTAACTACAGGAAGGGACTGCTTCCAATCACCTGATATTATAACTATCTTTCCACCAAAAGGCTGATCTGTAAACTGCGGAATTAATTTTTTACACAAAAGATTAACATTTTCAAAAACTGTCCTATTTAACATTGAAACTTCATCAATAATTATTACATTAGCCTCAATAATTCTACGTCCAAAGTAACTATCTGCTGTTACAGGTGGTATAACTCCTGGCTCAACATCCTTACAAAATCTAAAGGCAGAGTGAAATGTCATCCCACCAGAGTAATAATTAGTGGCAGCTATTCCAGTCGAAGCGGTCGCTAATACTTTTTGTCTCATTTCCCTTAATTTATAAATAACATAATTAAGAAGGAAAGTTTTCCCCGTACCCCCATCACCAGACAAGAAAAATAATTTATTTTTAGTGAATGGATCTAAAACAGAAGAGCGAATTAGATTATAGAATCGTTGCTGTTCGGCATTTAGATTCGCGTTATCAAAAATAGTAGTGTCAATAGCCTCATCCATTTCATCATCGTTAATATGATGCGGAAAGAAGAAGTCTTCAAGAGCCCTATTTGGATCATTTATTAATGGACGATTAGGAGAAGGAAGATTAAATTCCTGTAAATTACGACCCTGACTTAGTAACATTCTTTCTATAATTGCTAACGCTCTGTCAATTCTTATTAGCTTTTCTGCTTCTGAACACCTTCTTCTATCATAAAAATGATCGATAAACATATTCCATAGTAAAAGGCCATCAATTACACATTTTTCAGTTCCCCCAAAAGCAAGAATATTGGCAAACAATTGTCTCATTTGTGAAGGATTTAAAGAAATGGAACCCTCTCTTAAGGTGCGTTCCCAAACATTATTATCCTCAAACAGTCCTCTTAATCGAGCAGCTTCAGCAAATGTTAAACATGCATGACCATTAACAGTTAAAAGATCTTCGGGTGTACCAGGAAAATGTTTAGTTAAAATGTATAAAGCAAATTTTTCCGGATCCCTTGGTGACACAGAAAAAATTCTCCCTATACGAGGCTTGCGGTTTTTATTTTTTTCATTAATATTCAACTTCTTCCAAACCCTATCTTTCGTATTAAACGCGTACGTTTCAGGCATGTTTTCAAAAAGAATATTTTTAACTGCGGAATCCTTATCACATAACTTCCAATAGGCAGAAAGAGGCGAATCTGGAATATTACCCGAATTAATAGCATTAATCAATTTACTTGTATTTTTACGTGTAAAATAAAGCTTCTGATTTTCCGGTAAATGAATAGTTAATGCTTTTACAATATGTGATAAAAAAGCATATTTATACGACATAATTCTTGTATACGCTTCAGTTGGACTGCGATAAATCATTCTGGCATAATGCAATGGCTCATCTACATTAATAAGACCGCTAGCTTCGCTACGTACATAAGAAAAACTTGAACCCTTAAAAGGATATTTTAAAGCATATTTTAAATTATCAGTCTGCCCGTAAGCGAATTCTAAGTTATGGTGGCATTGAAACATAACCAAAATAAGTGGATTATACGGTACTACTTTAGAATTATCATATGTGATTAATGCACTACCCCGCTTTATTTTCAAAACTTCTCCACCATCCTTAGGGGAAGGCCGATAATATTCTGCCGGCGTATTCTCATGCAAAACTGTAATATTACTAAAAGGTTTTGGGAACCCCTTTTTACATTTACCATTAGTCATCTTACAATGCTCTGAGCAGTCATGAAACTGATAAAGCGGTAACAGTTCTCTAACTTTTCTCATAAATTTAGCCCACCCAGAATTATCATCTGCAGGAGGTTCAGGTGGTATATGTGCATAAATTAAATTTGAAATATTTTCAGGAGTTGGAACAATATTGGTACAGAAAACTCTATGTAAATGAGGCCCTCCAATCCTTTTCTGAAACTCTCTACTCTCACCATATCCCAAAATTTTTCCAAAAATATTTTTTTTGTTTAATAAGTAATGAAGATGTCGTAACTTGTCTTCGTATACCCTACTAATTATATCAAATCGATCCACAATTTTCTGATTTTTATGAAAAAAATTTCTCTTAGTTTCGGGCCAGTGAGGATTGCTGGTGAAAGTGAACATAAATGATGCGTTTTCAGGTTTGCGAACTCTAGCCATAAGAGTAGTGGCGTCATAAAACATGTCCTGAAAATAGGGTCTCGTCCCAGGATGATAAGACCTAAACATAACAACATGCCCTAAATCAGCAATAGAATTAGCACCAGAATCCCTTTGTAACCACCTAAGCGCGTCTGGGCCAATAGTAGCACGCAAATCCATGTCGTCCCTACGTAAATAATTAGCTACTTCGGAATCTATTCTAGCTGTGTAATCTAAAGCATATTTTTGGCTTAAACCTCCACCAGAATTCCAAATATTATGATAATCCTCGTGCTTTCTTACCGCTAATCTATATTTAACATAATCTCGAATACTAATATTTTTACGACTGTTTTCTAAAAGTGGATCAGGCTCACAATCAGAATAATCATTATCACTTTTATCTTCAGTTAACACTTTTCTAGCAAACGGAATTTTATTATGATAACTATCATCCCCACACGGAAACAAAAGAGGGTAACATAATGTATCTGTTTGAGGATGATGTGGTGGAAAAACAAATAACCTCCCTTGATCCCCAGTAATAAAAAGCCCTTTTACAATAGGAGGTTCATCTGACTCTGTGTGCAATGAAAACAAAGTTTCCTCTGTAGGAAGATTAACCTGTCTAACGTGTAATGAGTTATCTATAATAAGTTCAGGCGCTTCTCGCTCTTCCAAAAGTACGAGTCTGAAATTTTGCACAGAATCTGGGCCATCCCTTGCTAACTTTTCTAAATATTGATCATGAAAAGTTTTATAAGTATTTGCTAAAGGGTGACAGTTTCTAAGAAGAGTATCTAAATTTTTTAAAATATCTGGATCGACCCTATCACCACCGTAAGCAACGTTAGAAACACGATGTTGAAATGCAGTATCAGCATCCAAAATATATAACTGGGAAAATGATGGCCCTGAATCTCCAGCAATCATCGAGCTCATTTTCCTAACAAACTCGCCGTTTAACAGATAACAAACGCCACCATATAGTGTGGTTTCTCGATGCCCAACATAAACAGACGCAAAAGCCAATAGGGAATTGTATATATTATGTTTTTTCAAAAAATTTTTAGAATCTTTGGTATCCCCTTTTGTTAAATCTTTTAATAGCTGAGGATGTGGCTTAAACGAAGGAAGCTTAATTAAACCACAACGACAACAATAAGAAGACGAAACCTTTTTAAACTTTTTTAAATGTGCATCGTTAATTTCAGACTTAAACAACAATGCTCCACAATAAAAACATACATTGTCTCCCATGTTTCCAGAGTCATAATAGCTAACAACATGTCTTGCACGCACATCTGCACAAGGATATAATTTATGGGACCAGTGACAACGTGGAGTGATTTCATTTAGAGAGGCAATGTTAATATTACTAATATTTAAATCAGAAATCTCTTTATTCTTTAAGGCTTTAATTCTTTCAGACCTCCTTAATGGCGGATCTGGCTCTAAATTCAAAACAGGCAAATTATTAACAACACAATTATCTTCCACAAAATTACCAAAATCCAAATTAAAATTAAAAACATTATTATTTGCTGGTGTGTTTCTATGATGATTATCAAAAAGCCCAACATAATTAATATCATTAGAAAGAATCAAATGCGAAAGATTCCATAAAATGCGTTTCCTTTCATATTGAATATTTAAATCAGGAAACTTTAACGAATTATTATTAAACAAATACAATTCAGAATAAATACAAACAAAAAATCCACAATTTACCCCATCTAATTGTTTAACAAAGTCCCCACGAGGTATAGGATTAATTTGAATATCATTCTCGTTAACATTAGGAGTCAAGTCTATTATAGCTCTCTTAATCAAATCAATACGCCGAATGTCAAATCCAGGATATCTAACATTAAATAACCTGTCAACAGCAGGTAAAGAATCAACAAACACACAAACAGGATTATTTCGCACAAATCTATCATAAATTACAAGACCAAAATGACCAGGAAAACAAATTGGTATGAATAAAATGTCGTAATTGGCAGAATAGTTAAAGCAATTTTCTATAGGAATTAGTGGATCTCTATCCCCAAATTGATAATCAACAAAAGAATATGTTGGGTCAAGTATAACAACACGTTTTTCTGTACGGGTGGTCAGGTATTTAAGATAGGAATAAATATAATCTTCTTGAAGCCAAGTATCTGGATCTGACCACAATTCCTTAATATAATTTCTTGCTACATTTATATTCATATTAATCATACGATTATCACTATGTAAAACAAGTCCAAAAGGAATATCTAATAAATTAATAGACAAAAAATCAGGAACAAAATTCATATTCAAATTACTACTAGAAACATTTTCATTTAAAACAACATTTTTGGGCCTACCAACAACTTTTCGTTTTTTAGGTCTCCCAACACGCGAAATTGAAGAAATACTATTAGGGGAAACACTTCGTGAAATAAAAGAACCATTTAAAGAAATATCAGAATTATTATCACAAAATGAAACCCTTTCCCCTTTACTACCCACTTCAACAAAATTACCAACAGAACCAACATTTCCACCATCCATTGAACCAACATCCATAGAAAATCCATCATCAACAGGCAACTGATTGCGTTCCTTGTCCAATTTTCTCTTTTTTTGTTGTTTGGAAGGCATTTAAAAATTTAAATTGAATATAAAAACTTTTTTTAATAAAATTGAATACTAAAATTTATCTGAAAAAGAAAAATATATAGGTATTTTAACTTTACAAGAACTATTTACTAAAAATTTTATCTTTTCAGTTATAACTTTAGATGGAGAGCGACTGCATCAACATCTCCTCAACATCAACAACTTCATGTCTTCCTCCGTTCCTCGGTTAAGCAAGGTTCCCTACTAATCAGAGGAGGTTCTCTAATTAGTTGTACTCTTTATTGAGAAGGGGTAATGCCCGATCTTTCGCAAAATCGGGTATAAAACTTGTTTAATTAAGAGTTACTAAAAGGGCAGTTTCTGATTAGATTTCACTCTGTAAAGAGGGGCATACCAAACAAAAAACCGGTATGACCCCTCTATCCAGAGTGAAACCTAATCAGAAAATGTCGCATAATTAGTGTACTCTTGATTAAGCAAGTTTTATACACAATTTTGCGAAAAATCGGGCATGACCCCTTCTCAATAAAGAGTACAACTAATCAGAGAACATACTCTGATTAGTAGGGAGCAACTCCCTTAGCCGAGGGAGAAGGAAGAAACGAACCTGTTGATTGTTGTCGTTGCAGCTGCCATCCACCTAAAGTTATAACTGAAAAAATTTAAAAAAATAATAAAATAATAATAAATTAAAAAAGGCCCTGATCACACCCCAAAACCATATTTTCGAAATTTCATAAAACCCGAATTTCTGAAAACTATTGGGTAAGCCTAACATAATTATAATCAAGGGGCCCTAAATTATGATTAACAACCAACAAAGAACCATTAAACCTCCAAAAACCCGAAAAAATTACAAAAAACTGGAAAAATCCCAAAAAATGCAAAGAGCGAGTTTTTGCAATTTTTGAGATTTTTACCGAGATTTTTCATGAAAAAAAGATCTGGGATGTGATCAGGGCCCCTAAATAACAAAAAAATAAAAAAAAACTTTAAAAAAAGGACCAATAAATCCCCAAAAAACCCAAAAAATTAAAAAAACAACAAAATCAAAAACTTGAAAATGGAAGGACAAAAGGCCTACAAGCCAATTCGGTCAGAAAAAATGTAGATCTGAGTATCCTCACGCTATGAGAACCGAAAGAAAGTAAACCATATGGGGTAATAGGCAATCGGCTAAGAGGAATTCAATGGTAATATTTTTAAAAGTGACAGTTGAGTCTCAAGGGGTACAATTGAGTCTCAAAAATTTCAAATGCTTATAGCTTAAAATCTTTGTATGGAGAGGTTTTGGTTGCAGTTATGTTATTTATAGGCTCGAATATTAGGAATATTTCGCCCAACGGACATTTGAGTCTAGGACGACTTTTGGGGAAGATATGCGTCAAAGGGTCAGACTCAAAACGTCGACTTTTTACTACAAAAATTAAAACAGGAATTTAATATCCTATCGTGTAAAGCGTCTCCTGAAACCTCTAAAAACATATACTTTGATGGGGGTCATCTTGAGTCTCAGAAAGTTATAGGGCAAAAACAGCTGAGACTGAAAATTTTCTGAGACTCTAACTCCCCGGGGAAGTTCGATAGAATTTTTGAGATCGGATTTGGACTCAGCGGGTATGAATGTACCCTATAGGCCTATTTTTTAAAAAAAATTTTAAAAAATTTGCATCTCCAATTTTTGGCCGAAATTTTCGGCCGAAAAATTCGCGTAATTATTCAAAAAATCATAACTTACCAAAAATAAACTATTTTGAAATATTTTAAAAGCTTAATATATAGCAAAAATTCTGCTCTATTTTATAAAAATATAGTCAACCACCCTCAGTTTCGATATACTCCAAAAATTTCAAAAAACCGAAAAATTTTGAATTTTAAAATAATCGACACTACCAGGCCTCGGGTGAAATTTTTCAAAAATATTAATAGCCCAAAAATTTGCAATTTTTTTCTCTATTTTATGACACTTAAATTGTTTGGCTACGACAAAAACTTTCAAAGTTATGCCAAATTTAAATTTCGACAAAAAATTTCAAAAGGGTACCCCTTCAAAAATGGGTCAAAAATTCGACCTCGAGAAAAATATGTTTTATGGTACTCCAATAGGTGCTGAACACGAATCTGAAGTCCGTTTATTTTTAAAAATTTTTTAAAAAAAGTTACACTCAAAAAACCGACCACTTTTGGCCCCCAAAATGCCACTTTTTGCCCTATATCTTTCTGAGACTCAAGTGTACCCCCAACAAAGTATATATTTTTAGATGTTTCAAGGGACGCTCTACAAGATAGGATACTCAAATCGAGTTTCAATTCACGCGTTAAAAAGTCGGTCTTGGCGAGGTCACTTTGGTGCCCATAACTATGTCAGGAAAAAATCCCAGACTCAAGTGTCCCCCAACAAAATCATAGTACATTTAGTGCCCTATTATACCAAAAAAGAGTTGAAACCATTCGCCCAATCTTAAGCATTTTTATAATTACATCCAATTGGAGCCACCCTTCACGTTAGGGGTTTTGGACATTTTGGACCTTTGACATTCTGTAACTTTGCCCAAAATGGTCAGAAAAAATTAAACTAAATTTTCCCATAACCAACTCATGGAGCTCTATCGAATGGCACATAGTTTGAAAATTGTCAGTCATTTTCGTCGGACACCATGTGTCATTTTGGGACGAGATGTACAAAATTCTCACGAGGCTACAGGTCGGAGAGTTGATCCCAGGCCTCCCAAATTTTTCCTACGATATAGTACACATCCCAACTTAAAATCCTCCCAGCAAGCATTTTTTGATACCACTTTTGCCTTCCGAGTTATTTTCAATCAAAATACCGCCCATGGCCGTTTCAGTGCGAAAACGACGTTTCAGCGCCGAGGTCATAATTTTCCTGAATTCTTCACAAAAAGTTGCAGGACAAATCCACCCTTGAAAAAATTCCCCGGCCTTCGGCCGGGGCGCAGGACTTTTTTGAAAGGATTTTACCCCCAAAAATTGGGACAAGTTGGGGTTTTTTATATAAGTATTAAAAAATTAATTTTGAGTCCGAAAGTGTCGGTCCGCAAAAGTCGGCTAACCCAGAAAATTACGTGGGATAGAAAGATTTGGAGGGATATAAGAAGACTATTTGGGTCCTCCGATATCTCTTTTATGTAATTTGATTGAGAAATCCATCTTATTCCTCGATAATCATAGCGCCGAAAGCAACAATTTTTGGCAGGAAGCAAGTATCTTGGGCTGGAATCTTGGGGGGTTTATTCTTCTGTAATAACATTAGCCAAATCTCCTTGTTTATTAGGGCTTTGAAAATGTGAAATTTTAAAGGTAAAAAAGACATAAAGACATGCAAAAAGATTTTATCCAGGAAATCCCGTCATAAAAATCGTCAGTATCTGGACTCTGGAGTTAGGTTATCGACTTGGACTGGATTTTGGATCTATATCCGTATATGTTTTATTTTTTGTATTTTTTATTTAAATATTTTTTCAGATCCAGAAAAAATCCAAGACGATTCAAAATGCTTGGATATTGACTCTGGATCCTGGAAAAATCCAGACTGGATCCAAATTCAGGCCGATCTCTAATACTTACCTTTTGTCGAAAAAAAGAGATAATCTCCGTCATGTCCTTTAATAATCGTTGTTGTTGTATTCATATTTATTTTAAATTGTACAAAATTCACGAAAATATTTTTTTCAACGCTTTATATTTATGTGGTTCTTTCATTTAAATTTTTTTACATTTTTATAGTTATTATTAGGTAATTATATTTTACGCAAATAGACACTACAGCTTAAAATTATTGCGTGGCCCAACCGACACAATATCGTAAAATTTTTAATTTATTATTTACGTTAATCCTTTAAACGTAAATAATACGCATTCTTATAATTTTAAAAGTAATTTAGAGGCAATTAAAATAATTACTTAAAAGCAATTATTTAAATTATTTGTGTTATTAAAATAATAAAAAATTTTTAAAAATATTTGCGTAATCCTTGTAATTAAAAAATTTGTACTCTTGCCTTATACGCCCCCTTTTATGCGAATTTACCTAATCGGCTATACATTTTTTATGTCTGATTTCATCAGAATGAATGATATATCATTCGAAAGCTTTTAACATTTTTATAACTCTTACATCATTGAAACTATTTTTCCCAACTGGATGGATTAAGTATGATACCCTTTAAAAGTTTATGTTAAAGGGAACTTATATGGTTTATGTTTTGTCCGCACTTGCAGAAAGAACATAAATTAAAATAAATAACCCAGCAATGGGTTGGATGGTGGCACAGTCGGTTGTGCTTCGGTCTGGGCTCATTCCTTGATGGTTCAATTCAATTCCATCTCCCATCCAAACAATTTTTCCACAGCATGAACACCGTATACAATAATGGTGCAACGACCCGGCCGGGCATAGCCCGAGGAAACTTTAGCGAACCGGCATGCTGTGATGATCTGACATGCTTTAACTGTCTAGAGAAATAAGGAGAAGACCCTGTGATTTTTTCCTGAATATATTTCCTTTTCCATCATTATTCTTTTTCCTTCTCACAAATTAATCAATTCAACTATGCAAATGTTTTTTTTAATTTTATTTTGAATACATTAATTAAGTGATAAATAAAAGATCTTACATATCCTGGACTAAATTAAACAAAGTTAAAAGTCTTAAGCCTAAGATGAAATGAATTTTTTAAAGGATAAAGTAAATGAGAAAAAATGAGAATGAAAATGAAAAAGGGCGTGGTGTAGTGCAGTTGCTGATAAAAAGGAAAAGTATTAAAAGAATGATGGAAAAGGAAAGAAAGACTGACCATTTTGTACGTAGTGCGTTTGATTGACGAGGGAAAAGGAGAAAGGGGCGTGGTTAAAAAAAGCGCACCTAAACCATATAAGTTCCTGTTAAAGTTTATGTTTTTTTAATTCATATATTTACAATCTGGCAAATCTTTGTCATAACGCTATTTTTCTAAGGTTTTGCCAAAAACTTTTTGCAAATTTTTTCTCTATATGAAATTAGCTTGGGAGTAGTTTTTATCACATTTTTCATCACTTTTTTCCTCCCTGACATGACATAATGTTCAGCATGCTCTTCCTTGTTCAGTTCCATAAATTTGCCCGTGGCACGGACAAATGAGTTATGATAAAGAAAAGGATTAATTTTTAAATATTTTTTCCTTATTTTCAATTCCAATAGGCCGAGCGTCATCCGGGCCCGTAGAATAAATTCGGGGTAATATAACCGGTTGAATAACCGGGTAAAATAACCTTGGGTTAAATAACCCTGAGTTCCGAGTAAAATTGGTAGAATAAATTCCGTAGAATAAATCCGCATTTTTACTCCAAACTAGAGGTTACTGTAACTCGCGAGTAACTCTTTAATTTTATTTCTATATTGAACTTACATTAAACTGCTTTAACTTTTAAGTAAAATCATTAGAGTTAGAGTTAGAATCATTAGAGTTAGTAAAATCATTAGAGTAAAATCATTAGAGACTTGATTATTTTTACAATTGGGAGGCTGCATGGTGATAAGTTATTCAAAATGTTATCTGACAAGCAAGGAAATTTTAATAGTGCTGCTGCTCAATTATTAACAATCATCCTTTCTTATAGAGCAAATTTATTTCAAAAAGAGGTTTTTAAAATTAGAATTTTCGTCCGCAAGTATTTCGCGGACAAAAAATTTTTAAGATTTACAGACTAAAAAATTTTTTAAAGGCAGAAGTTTTGCTAATAAATATGCTCGCTCATTTAGCCAAAAATCGATTAATGGTTTGTTCTTTTTTTCGACATCATTTACATTTAGCTGTTTAAGTACATTTGAGGCAAACATTTCCATTTAATAATTTTGTGTTTTGTTGAGAATAATTTTTTTATTGGGTGATTCTAAGGGGATTTAATTGGGTTTAATTTTTGGAAATTTCTTTAAATTTCTTCAAGTAAGATTTTTTAAAAAATTTTTATTTTTTCGGGGTTAATTAAATTTTCCCTATTTTACTTCCTATACTTATCTAAATTAAGCAAAAGCGATTATTATTAACCTTATAAAGACGGGCCTTAAAAATTAAAATATTTTTTTTAAAGATCAATTTCTGAAGTTTGGGAAATGATGTCAAGAATTATCCAAACATTGTATTTGTTTGTATGATAAACATTTAGCGATTTTGATGCAAGCAATCCATCTCTGGACAACGGCTTCTAATAAGAGCAATTTGAAAAAAGGTAGAATAATTTAAATAATATGAGGAATTCCTAGGGTAATAGTAAAGGTTACTGGTCCCTAGAATAAAAGGTAAAAAGTGCTTTTTTGATTTTTTGTAATTTGTCAGAAGGTAATCGATTACACTAAGTCCGAATATGAGCTTAGAATTTTTTTTATTCTATTAGTTATAAAATTTAATAAAATGCAGAGGCATAGAATAAATTTTAGATAATTTTTCTGGATATATGTCTTTTGATGTGTTTATTTAAATGAGCGAGTTGAAATTAACGAAGATATTCACATGGGAGTTAATTCGAATATAAATGAAGCTATAGATTACAAAGAAGATAAAATGGAACAAATTAATGAATTTATACCTTTGAGAGAAAATCAGGTAATTATTACTCTTAATTATAGAAGACGTAAAATTGCTTGTATATCCGTCCAGAAACAGTCAGAAATATTAAATGCCTCTTTACAAGAATATTTAGAAATTTCGAATTTTAGACCACCGTCCAAATTTGAGTTCAGATTAATTTTCATTTTATTTTTTCTAACTTGTTATTGTCAAATTTTTTTCATAAAACGGTTTTTGCCGTTAGGTTGAGTGGTAGTATAATTTTGCTGCTGGTTAGTTTATGAGTCCATTGAACTTTTATAAAAAAATTTGTGCCCAATCAAAATTTTATGGCCAATCTAAAAAAGTAAAAAATACTGATTTTATTTTTACGATGGGGTCGCTTTAGTATAGGTCCACCGAGATCGGAACTCAGACCATATACCATTCGATTCGTCTCGCCGAGCTGAGTTCAAATATGTAAGAATTTTCTGCCGGAGACGAAAACTCGCAGAGATACAGGCGATTGAAAATCGAAAAACCATAGGGGGGACCAAGCACTTTTTGGGGGTGAAAAATTCGAATATACAAATGATAGCTCATTCGAAAGAGCTCCTTGAGCTGAGTCGAATGACATGAAAATCAACGAAATCCGACTTGATTGGACCGAGATATAGACCCCTAAAAACCGAAGATCCAAAGGGGCGATTTTTGGAATAAAAAATTTTTTAAACAAATAATACCTCATTCGAAAGAGCTCGACGAGCTGAGTCAAATGACACCAAAATCACCGTGATTGAACAAGATTAGACAAAGTTATGACACAAAAAACAAAATACCTAAACCTGTGGAGCGTCGGCGAGGCGCTTGTGCAAAACCCCGCGCTTCGCGCGGGGTTTTGCGGCACGCGCCTCGCGGGGAGTCTACGGGCGCTGGGTCTGGGCTCGTAACATAAACCTATTCTTATCGCCCTTGCTCTGGACGTATTTGGGGCCTCCGTATCAGCAAAAATCTCCACAAATGCCATAGGTAAGGAGCTAAAATAAAAGATCATAACTTTGTCCAATCACGTCTGATTTCGTTGATTTTGGTGTTATTCGACTCAGCTCGATGAGCTCTTTCGAATGAGCTATCATTTGTATATTCGAATTTTTCACCCCCAAAAAGTGCTTGGTCCCCCCTATGGTTTTTCGATTTTCGATGGCCTATATCTATGCAAGTTTTCGTCTCCGGCAGAAAATTCTTACATATTTGAACTCAGCTCGGCGAGAGTCTATATCATCCAGCAGTCTATATCAATCACCTAGAAGTACTAAGCGTCAACAGGTCGAATAAAATAAATAGAACAATGAAAGTTTCAATAAATGGAGTGAATATGTTACTGGTACATATGATATTAAATGGGAACCATTTTGGTTTATTAGCAGGAAATTTAAAAAAGCGCCAAATAATGGATGTAGACATTTTTGTAAGAAAATATATAAATTTCAAAATAGACTACCTATTTATACTTGAGCGGATAGATAATATTCATTTATAGGTATTTATAACTTATAAGAATTCTAAGTTCATGGTCTTGTGTTGTTCATATAGCTTAATCTATTTTACTTTAACATAGAGATTAGATACTTAAGTTTTGTCTTTTAAAATATTTATATCATTTTTCGGCCAAATTAGTTACAAAGAATATTTACCCCGAATCTGACTTGGTCGAATCCCTGTTCGGGTTTTTAAAGGTTTCAATCTATAAAAATATACGTTAGCCATATTCATTTCGTGCGTGCAAGTAATAAAATTTGTCGTTCATCGCAGACATCTGTAACGTCCACATAGTAAGCATTTGCTGGCCTTGGATAAAACATAAATTAAAAGTTGTTTAACTAAAAATTCATAATCAATAAATAACTTTTTTTTTAATTTTAAAGATGTAAAAATATTCTATTTATCGAGTTAAAAAATCAAATAACAAAAAGAATAAATGGATAACTTTTACTCAGTTACTAAAAAACATTTTTAAGCCTTTTTGATAACAATGCTGCAAATGACAATTTAATGTGGAATTTAACAGCTTTCCAACTATTGACTTCACAATCTTTCCTTGGTTTATTTTTAAAAAAATTATAATTAAAAAAATCTTTAAGTTTGACGCTCTACAATTACATAGAGTTATTTACAATCTGTGATCATTATAATAATTTAATATCGTCTATTCACTTATTTTGATACCAAAATTTCAATTTGAAAAACAACAAAAAAAAGAATATGAAATTAAAAAAGTTTGGAGTGACGGTTGCCCAATTGGAGGTATTTTAATTAAAAATTTTTCTGAATTGTTTATTTAATTTTTGCGGACATTTTTTAACTCATTAAAAAATTTTTTTAACTTTTTTCGCGAACGTTTCGATGTGGTTTTTTTAATCTGCAAATATTGTCACTAAGAAAAAAGGTAATAGTGCAGTTTTCGCGTCGCAAACGAAAAAAGTTTAAGTACGTACTTACAAATAAGTACATTTTTAATTTTGGAAGTTTTGGAAGTACAATCGTCGATTTGTAAGTATTGTACTTTCAAAATAAGTACGAATCCGAACCTTGCTTTAATGTAAGTTTGTAAGACGAATTTAATTGTTTATAATATCTACAAAAAATATTCTGCAAAATTTTTGTCCGCAAAAATTTTCGGATAATTTTTTAAAAAATTTTCATAAAAGATAACATTTGTAATAACTAGAAATTTTGTACAAATTTCGGTAAGGGTTCACCTTAGCAACACAACAAAAACCACGTTTTTCTAGGGTAATAAAATGCGCTGAGTTCAAAAAACACTATAAAAGGTCTCAAAACGGTGCTCCAAGGCATTTTTTTGAAGATTAAAAAAATTCATCGGGCTCGAAATGGTAAGGGGGCGTAAGCTGTTTTTGGGGTCAAAAATTCGAATATACAAATAATAGCTCATTCGAAAGGGCTCGACGAGCTGAGTTGAATGGCATCAAAATCAGCTCGATTGGATGATTTTTGACAAAGTTATGACCAACAGAATCTTCGCTGGAAAAACTGTTTTTGTGCTGCTACGGAGGGTAGGCCGGGCATGGTCTTCGCTACACGATGGCCGTGCTTCGCTGCGGTCGTGCTCGCTGCGCTCGCGGCGACCGTAGCGAAGCGGCGGCCGTCGTTCCGCTCCACATGCCCGGCTTCCTCCGCAGCGGCAAAAACTTTTTTCCGCGAAAACCTTGTGGAAGGGGTAAAAACAAACGGTCATAACTTTGTCAAATCATGTCAGATTTCGTTGATTTTGGTGTCATTCAACTCAGCTCGTCGAGCTCTTTCGAATGAGGTATAATTCGTCTATTCGAATTTTTGACCCCAAAAATCAGCTTGGTCCCCCCTTTGGTTTTCGATTTTCAGGGGTCTGAAAATCCGGGAAAAAATGCCTTCGAGCACCGTTTTGAGTACTTTTATAGTGTTTTTTGAACTCAGCGCATCTTTTTACACTAGAAAAACATCACTTTCAGTGTGTTGCTAAGGTGAACCCTAGCCCAAATTTCCTCAATATCCTTATCTACCTCATCTCAAAAATTTGAATTTTTCAAAAAATATTTTCAAATGTATTGTGGACAAAATGTCTTAATTTTACTCAATTACGTTGCTTTTTTAACCTCAACTTTAAAATATTTTTTCAAAAATTTTGACTTTTTTAGAAGAGGTAGATAACGATATTGGGAATATTTGTAAAAATTTTATGATTTTAGATAGTTTGTCTTATAAATTTTTTTACAAATCTAATTCTCAATACTTTCCTCCTATTTTAACAGAAGTTAGAGCATCGATCATCCCAACTTTTACATAAAATTGATCAGGAACGGAGTAAATTGGAACAAATTATCGAACAAATACAAAACAAAATTTTGCTGAACGTAACAACAATTGAAAGATTTTGTCTGAAAGAGGATGATTACTTTGGTTGTAGTAGCCATATCAAGATAACAATAAGTTTGGCTGGTTCGAATTCGAAAAAACGACCGGATATCCGAAAATTTCGATTGTTTTATCGAATCTGTATAATCAGAAGATTTCCCAGGATCCGCCAACACTAATTTCACAGGGCTATTTGGGTTTTCGAAAATTTTTTCAAACCAGGCTTCGGATCAAAACAAGTCCGGGCTTCTTGTTTCGCATAACATATTACATCTTTGGGCTCAAGGGCCGGTATCATAAGAGCGTGGTCGCTGGTTATGTGACGATCCAGCGGCCAACTTTTCTCCCATAATTCAAAAAGAAGGGAGAAGTGGCTGCGCCGAGAAAACAGGGAAGAAAAGAAAAAGGAAAAGTATACTGTAGTTTTCCTCTTCTTTTCTTTTACCTTTCTAAAGAGCAGGGTAGAAGATTTTTTTAAAATATTAAAAATCGAATTTTGATAGAAAAATCATAAATATAATATTTTTAAATAGATTGAAGTGTCCTCTATTTTTTCACATAATTTTCGGAATTTTCATTTTAAAACTCAATTTATGAAAATTTAAAAAAAAGTATCTCATTTTCAGTGATTTTTACAAAAAAAAGTAGTACCTTGCTAGAAAAATTATAACTTTTTAAAAAATCAGTCAAAATTTTTGATTTTTTGGTAAATCATAGATGACACTCCATTCTATATTTTAGGGGAAAAATAAAATTTTTACCTCAATTTTAAAAGAAGTTATGATCTTTCTCATGAATAGTGTGAAATGTGAAAAAACGGCGACGCCAAACCCGCGGCGTAGGGTCGCCTCGGCGCGTATGGTCGCCTAACCACCACCTTATATACGGGCACAGCTGGTGGCGACACAATCCCTTAAAACGTCCAGATTTAAAAATGTTCCATTTTAGAAATGCCCTAATTTTATAATTTCTCAATGTCAAATTGTTATTCTGTAAATGTCCAAATTTTTTCGTGCCTAATTTTTTATAAAATCGGACCGTCAAGTCTTTCAATCCAAAAATCGAAATCCGATTCGATCTACTGAACCAGGCCGGCAACCCTATTTAAGAACATAGAAAACATTTTTGTTGTCCCGTTAGCATATTCGGTAGAGTATGAGTTTGATAGGCAAGCGCCTGACAAGGGCGGATGTTCGAATCCGATTGGTTGTTGTAATTATTGTTTGCTTAAATTTATTTAAAAATTTTTTTATTTCTAAGGAAGAATTTGAACACGTATTAAGTAAAAAACTAGAATAAGCAAAAAATTTAAATTTAAATATAAGTTCTTCGAATTATATAATGATGATGAAAAACAAAATGAATTCATGAATCCTTTGACCAAGTTGGAGTAAATTCTAATGTAAATAAGGTAATATTACTTGAGAAAAATGATAAAACAAATAAACAAAAACAAATACTCATTTAAAATTTCACGGGAAAATTTAAAATTTCATTTAAAAACCTGTGTTAATAAAATAAATGAAAATAAATTAATTTTTAAGGACTTAATAAATAATGAAGTGTCTAAGTTGTCAACTTAAAGTGATTTTACTGTTTAAAATGAAAAAAATAAAAACGGAATGAAAATTGCAAATAAAAACGTATGTTATTAATAGGGCTTGGCTAACTAAGGGGTTCGCCCGTATACTTTATTTTATTTATCTAGTCTTGATATTCTAAATGTACCAAAGCAAAAAATAGGGACGATTGCGGAATTTTATTAATTAAATTTGAAAATGCCTAATTATTGAAGATTATTTAGTGGGCCATGCTGGTATATTTACAAATAAATAATGTTCGTCAAGTATAGTATTTTTGATAAAAATGATAAAATTACTGTCAGCAACAATTCGCGAATTGGTGATATTGTTTTAAAAATTTTAGCAAACAACAATTTGGCACATAAAAGGGATGAATTTCAAGGTGACGATAAATGGAGTTAATAAATAACGTAAATATCCTAATAGAAAATTTCCTATTGTGATATTAAAGCATAAGTTTCTAAAACAAAGATAATACTACTGTAATACATGATTGGCTAATGAGTCTCAGCCCTGGTTAATGGTTATATGCTGACATCGTTGATGTCGCAATATATATTGTGTTGTCGCGAAACGCGAAATTTCTTTAAATTAAAATTTATTTTTAATTCAATTTATTTTTGTCTCCTTTATCTAAATACATAATCTACATAATTTTTCCCATACATTCTTTGTTTTCTACACATACATTAATGTTTGGCCTTACACCTATAAAATTAGTTTGTTTTTCTTCAGTTCAGTCTTTACTTCACTTTTTTATGTTCTTCGTAAACATTAATTCTCCCTTTGCTTTACATTAGCAACTTTTCCTACTTTTGCCTTAATATAATTTATATTTGTGAAATAAATAAATTTTTGATTGAAAAAAGAGGTGTTTTTTGTTTATAATTAGAGAGATTAGGCCATTTCTCTACAGTCTTACCCAGATAACGAACCTCACTTCCTACTTACAATTTTATTCTATTTTTTGTGAATTTCCTACTCCTTCATTTTTTTGTGTTGGATTTATATTTACTATTTTCCTTCCTGATTTCAACACTTGTTTAACTTTGACTACTACATATATTCTTATTAGAAATGTCCCTCCCGCTCAGAAACCAGATAAAAAACCTGTATCCGGAAATTACCGAGATTTTGGAAGCCAATAAAACCTTTCCCGTCCCTGTTATGTACGTGACTTGTATGTCAACGTACTAACAAGAATAACAAGATAAGACAGACTAACAAACTGTGCTTTATCTACAAGACTAAATACAATAGTAGCGAACAATAGGAATATGGCCGAAGCCGAATATGTGGAGCACTAGAATAGAATAACAGAATAGAATAACGACTAACAGACACTAACCCCCGAATGGCTAAAGCCGTAGCCTTTTATACTAAGCACATACCCAACATCTCCCTCCTTTAAAAAGAATGAATTATCTCTGAATCTGTCATGGGTGTGCTCGAATACTTACTCCAACAGAAAAAAATACATACAAAGGGCCAAAATTACAAAACAAAAAAAAACAAAGGGGGAAAACAAACAAACAAAAACAAAAAAAAAATTTTACACAATATTATCACATTTATTTTCCCCAAATCATCTTATGCACCCAGGACTTCTTTTCTTCTTTGGCCTCTGTGCCAGCGCGCGGATCCTGCTTCGTCTCTGCTGCGCTCTTCGAATTGTGCCTGGAAGTTTCACGAATTTGACTCCGAATTGAACTTTCTCTAGTTCTTAGACTGGCCCTCGAATCTGTCGAATCTGAATAACTTCCCTTTGAATGAATCGAATTTGGCTTTCTTAACTGCCATTTTTTTTCTACTGACTACGGTTTTCAGCCAAGGGACTTCGACTTTATAATCATCTCCGAATTTACTAAGAATTGTCCCTGGCAACCAGACTGTTTTGCCATTTATATTTTTGTTCCATACAAAGACTTTCATGTCTTCTCTGAATTGAATAGAATTCCGCGAATTCTTTGAATAATTCGACTTTCCCGAATAATTAGAATCTTTCGAATAATTAGAATTTCTCGAATTTTGACTTTTCTGAATTTTATCACTTTTCCGAATATTTGGCTTTCTGCCTTTTTGAATACTACTACGACTATTTTGACTAGAATCTTTTAACTCCGGAATTTCTACCGTCAGACAATGTGGTTTTGAATAACTAGAATCTACATTCACATGATTGACTTCTGGACCTTTGCCTTGGCTCAACCTTTTCTTCGGTTTCCGGCAGTTTCGGCTAATATGTCCCATCATGCCACAATTGTAACACTGACGTGAATCTAGAATCTTGAATTGGCCTTTTCGTTGCCCTGAATTATTTCTCAATTTTCCGAATTGACTATTCTGAATATGTTCGACTCTACTAACATTATTCACACAATTGTCAGGTTCTATCTTGACCTTTGAATGACTGTCGAACGTTTTGTCCTCATCCTTCTTTTCTGCATATCTGCAGCATTCCTCTAATAGAATCATCAGACTACACTTGTCTGGCCTCGAATAACGCTCCACAAATTTACGACTAAGCTCTCTAATATCTTTCATTTCTTCCGGAATAGTTGCAGTGAATGCTAGAATCTTGACTTCTTCAAATAGCGATTCTAATTTATCATAAAATTCCGCTGACTCTCCGTTTGAATCTCCGAATTTAGGATTGATCTCGCACAATCCTTTGAATAATAGAATAAACTGCTTACTAATATGCTCCGTCTGAGCCTTGGAAATCTTCACAAACTCTACATCTTCCATCTTGAATTGAATACTTGAATACTGAATATAGAATTGCTGAATATCGAATTACTGAATACAGAATGAATTCCGAATACGACTATTCGAATAAAACTGTCCGAATACAACTGCGATTGTTCGAATAAAGTCGACCGCGCCACTGTTATGTACGTGACTTGTATGTCAACGTACTAACAAGAATAACAAGATAAGACAGACTAACAAACTGACTAATAATAATACTAAATAATAATGGGCAGGCTGAGAGATTCGTAGATTATTTTAAGAGAATGATGAACAAAAATTGGGGAAAGATTAATTGGCTACAAGAGGTATTGTTGAATTATAGAGCTACCCCACATTATTCATTAGGCGGAAAATCGCCGGCAGAAATATTCTTAAATAGAAAATTACGAATTCAATTATCATTAATCAAACCAGAAAAACCAGGAAATTCAATTAACAGTCAAAGAGAGGATATTCGAAATAAGATGAAAATTTGGTTTGATAAACACCACGGAACTAAATTAAACAGATTCGAAGTAGGAGATAATATTCTATTCGGAAATTACGATAAAAATAAACAAATTCAATGGCTGCCTGGAAAGATAATTAGTAAAAATGGTGTTGTATTCAAAATTCGCTCAGATAAATTAAGAGCTATTATTCACCGACACGCAAACCAATTAAGAAAAATAAAAAATTTCGGAAACCAACAAGTAGTAAATTATTGGTGGAAAACTCCACAACATATTCAGAATAAAAATATTCAAAATATTCCAATTCAAAATGAAAAGAGTACAATTCAAAGTAAAGATAATGAAATTCGATTTGAAAGACCTAAAAGAACAATTCGAGCACCCAAAAGATTAGTAGTAGAGAATACTACTCAAAAAAGGTATCGGGAGGAACCAATTCAAATTTTCTCGAAGACGAGATGAGCCGAAGCCGATCGATGAGAAGAATGAAGACGACGAGAAGATGAGCGGTATTAGTATTGATGCTTGAAGTTTGGGATATTTTTTTGTTGTGATAATATTTTGTTTGTATGTATTTTTTGTATTGCCCCCTTTGTGTAATTATTGTATTTTGCCCCTTTGTATGTATTTTCTTGTTTGTTTGGAGACACTATTCGGAGTATTATTCAATTCAAGTGTAAGTTATTCTTATTAAAAGAGGGAGGTGTTGGGTATTGGCTTAGTATAAAAGCCTTCCTATTATTCAGTCGTTCTGAGTCTATTGTCGCAGTGTTTATTCTGTTATTCTATTCTGTCTCCAACATATTCGGCGCTTAGCCATATTCCTTATTGTTCGCCCTTATTGTATTTTGTATTGTAGATAAAGCACAGTTGTTAGATACTGTCTTATCTTGTTATTCTTTGTTAGTACGTAGACACACAAGTCACGTACAAGATAATAATAATAATAATAATAATAATAATAATAATAATAATAATAATAATACATAATAATAATAATAATAATAATAATAATAATAATAATAATAATACAAGATAATAATAACAAGATAATAATCTACGAATCTCTCAGCCTGCCCATTAGACTGAGGGTGATATGGTGGGCTGAATATTTGGTGAATTCCTTTACTAATGCAATAATTTTTGAATTCGAATGACTGGAATGGACTTCCGTTATCGGATACAATTACGTTAGGAATTCCGTAATGCGAGAATAACCATTCCAGGTTTTTTATTGAATCTTTTGCTGACGTCGTTGTATTTCCGAATATTTCAGGCCATTTAGAATACGCATCGACTATAATCATATATAATTTTCCATCCTTACATGGACCAGCAAAATCAATATGAATTCTTTCCCAAGCTTTATTTGGTGCTGGCCATGGACTTAAATCTGTTTTAATTGGCCTTTTTAATGCCTTTTGGCATGAATCACAATTTGTAGCGATCTCCTCAATATCGTTACTAATGCCAGGCCAATAAATATATTCTCTGGCCAAATTTTTCATCCTAACAACTCCTGAATGTGTTGAATGTAATGAATCAAGAATCTTTTTCTGCAGTTTAGCAGGAATAACGACTTTATCTGCGAATAGAATACAACCATTAATTATCTGAAGGTTTTGTCTTCTTGTTGACCAAAATTTTAATTCCGAATCTTCAATTTTCTTTGGCCAATTATTATTTCGAATATAATCTATGACTGTTTTTAATTTAATATCATTGTCCGTCTCGATTTTTACTTGGTTACTATCGATTGGTAACTCTTCGAATAGAATATTTAATACGTAATTAACTGAATTCTCAACTTCATTTAATTCATCGGGTGGACCACTGTCGAATGTGTTAGAATCTGAGATTAAAGCAATAATTTTATCTTCATTTTCTGAATTTTTGCTAATTAATCTTGACAGGCTATCCGCCATGCCCATTTTTTCTGTAGAGACGAATTCTATCTGAAAATCATAATTTGTCATAATCAATGCCCATCTTTGTAACCTTGAGGCCGTTTGAATTTTAATTCCTTTTTTATTTCCGAATATTGCAAGTAAAGGTTTATGGTCAGTTCTTAATTTGAACTTCCGACCGAATAACATTTTATGGAATTTCTGAACGGCGAATACTAATGCTAAGGCTTCCTTTTCAATTTGTCCATAATTTTTTTCCGAATCACTTAATGATTTACTGGCATATTCGATTGCCTTTTCGCTTCCGTCCGAATATTTGTGGGAGATTACTGCTCCGACTCCATAATTGGAAGCATCCGCTGTAACAATAATTTCGAATTGCGGATCAAAATGCGTTAATAATAGATCTGAACTCAGAATCGACTTAATTTGTTCGAATGCTTTTTCTTGTTCCTCTTCCCATTTCCAAATTGAATTCTTTCTAAGTAATTTGTCCAATGGACCTCTGAATTGATGCATTTGATCTACGAATTTTGAATAATAATTTATTGTGCCCATAACTGACTTTAATTCTTTAATATTTTGAGGTCTTGGTAATTTCTGAATAATACCCTTTTTCTTTGGGTCTGGCTTAATGCCTTCTGCGGAGACTATATGACCTAAGAATTTCAATTCAGGCTTAAAGAAATTACATTTTTCCAATTGAATTTTTAATCCATATTTCTGGATTCTTTCGAATAATTGAATTAGAATCTTTTTATGTTCGGTTTCATTTTCCGAAGCAATAATCAAATCGTCTAAATAAGCGAATACTCCTTTTAATCCACTAATTAATTCATCCATTAATTTTTGGAATATTGCTGGTGCTGACTTAACTCCGAATGGTAATCGTTGTACTTCGAATAATCCTTTATGTGTATTAATATTTGCTAATTTCTTTGAATCTGAATCTAATTCGACTTGTAAATATGCGTCACGCAAGTCTAATTGGGAGAATATTTTATTTCCATGCATTTCAGACCAGATTTCTTGTGGAGTTGGCAATGGATATTTATTAAGCTCTAGGGCTTCATTTAATCCCGTCGAATAATCAATACAAACTCGAATTTTGCCATTTGCCTTTTTTACTGCAAGAATAGGTGCTGCCCAATCAGCGAATTCAATAGGTTTAATAGCATCCATTTTTAATAGTCGATTAATTTCTTCTTCGACTGAATCCTTAACTCCAATTGGCACTGGTCTTGCTCTAACGAAAACTGGCTTAGCTCCTGGTTTTAAGTGAAGATGGGCTTTCGTTTTGCTACAATGCCCCAGACCCTCTTCGAATACTTGACTGAATTTTGCTTTTAATTCTGTCTGAATCTCTTCTTGAATGTCCTTTTGAATTATATACATTTCTTTATTTTCACTAATAGTCGGAATTATCTCTTTTGCAATGGAATTTATTGAATCATTTGAATCCTTGTCGGATAGCGTTGTCACTATTGGATAACCGAATTTTTTCTCGAATGTGATTATCCAAGGTAATCCGAATAAATTCATTTTTTCTTTCGTTACATATACTAATAATATCTCCTCAACTCCGTTTAGGATAATAGAGCAAAAGAACCTTCCAAGAATTCTGAATTCATCACCTGTGTAGCTTTTACCATTGAAGTTTACTTTCGTCAAGAATGGACTACCGACTTTTTTCCAAGTCTCCTCATTAATGCAACTAATTTGTGCCCCCGAATCAAGAATGAATTCAACCTTTTGCCCATTTAACAAAACCTCTTTTTTAATCCATTCGAATTTTTGCTCTGTAGAGACTGACAATATTTCTGCCGAATACTTTTTGTTTTTCGAATCTTTTTTTACTTTTGTTGTGATACACCCTTCACGAATATAATTGAATAATTTTTTCATCATGGTACAATACTTAAGAATAGGTTCGAATTGAATAACTGCGACCACGCCACTGTTATGTACGTGACTTGTGTGTCTACGTACTAACAAAGAATAACAAGATAAGACAGTATCTAACAACTGTGCTTTATCTACAATACAAAATACAATAAGGGCGAACAATAAGGAATATGGCTAAGCGCCGAATATGTTGGAGACAGAATAGAATAACAGAATAAACACTGCGACAATAGACTCAGAACGACTGAATAATAGGAAGGCTTTTATACTAAGCCAATACCCAACAAAATTGGTTAATTAAATAGAATTAATAGATTTATAATTTATAATATTATTAATATTATTAATAATATTATTAATAATATATTAATAATATTATTATTATTATTATTATTATATTGTTATAATTATCTTATTAATTATTCGTTAACAAATAATAATAGAATAATAATAATAATAGACAAAATTTACAAACATTTGGGGGAAAACAAAACAAAAAAATTTACAACAAAACAAAAATTTATCACAATTATCACAATGTCCCATAACATCTCTCATCAACATCTATCGTCTAAACATCCAAACAAAGCAGAAGCACATCGAATAATCTGAATAAACCCGGCTGGGTAAGGGATTTTCACTATTTCCCTGAATAATACTGCCCTACATTCTAATACTTGGGCGAAAACTAAATATGGCATTTTGACTAACTTCTAAAATCTCATTTGAATAATCTCATTATCTTTTGAATAACTGAATAATTTCTCAATCAACTGTATAATGCCATAGGAATATTTAACTTTCTAATGAATTCATCAATGGAGCGAATAATAAAATTTTATCTACAAACTTCTCTGGAGCGACTAAATTATTGACTCAGACTTGAATAATACTTGACCGGCTTACGTCCACTTGACCGACTTACCCATTGCGGCCTTGAATAAACAAATAATCGGGACTTACATCTTGCCCATGACTGCGGTTCCTCATATAATCAAAATACTGAATACAACATGCTCCGTCACTCTGCTCCTGATGTCAAGCTCGAATTCATCGAATAATCTTTTCAACAGAATACTAAACTTCTGGACCGAATAATTACAACTAACTACTCAAAACTCGAATTGGTCCGAATAAAATCTACAATCTTTAACACCAACTGTGTTCTATCTAAACTTGACTAGAATTGACTAAGGTTTGCTAGACCTTGTCGAATAGATGAATTCGATCGGCTTGAATGCCTGCCACACTTCAACTGACGCCATCTCCTCTGAATAAGAACCTGATGTGCTCTGCGAATCTCCGAATACTCCCCCAGAATTTGAATAATCCGAATTGGTCCGAATTGTGAATCAAAGGATTCACTACTGCGACCGCGCCACTGTTATGTACGTGACTTGTATGTCTACGTACTAACAAAGAATAACAAGATAAGACAGTGACTAACAACTGTGCTTTATCTACAATACAAATACAATAAGGCGAACAATAGGAATATGGCAAGATGCCGAATATGTGGAGACAGAATAGAATAGAATAACACTGCGACAATAGACTAAGACCAAGACTGAATAATAGGAAGGCTTTTATACTAAGCCAATACCTAACACCTCCCTCTTTTAATAAGAATAATTTTCCACTTGAATTGAATACTCCGAATAGTGTCTCCAAACAAAAAAAAATACATACAAAGGGGCAAAATACAATAATTACAAAATGGGGCAATACAAAAAATACACAAAAACAAAATAATATCACAACAAAATTTATATTATCTCAACTTCACGCATCAATGCTAATACCGCTCATCTTTTCCTCGTCTTCATTCTTCTCATCGATAGACTTTGGCTCGTCTAAAACATCAATAGAATCATCTTCTGGAATATTTTTAGCACTATCTTCTTGAATGTTTGAATCGTTTTTCTTCGAATTGATATTTTTGTTGAATAACTGATTAAGCTTTAAGCTTTTCTCCTCAATAGAATTATCAGAATCTGATTGATTTTTCTCTAACCAATACTTCTTCCGAATATGCCATTCCTCTCGGCTAATGATGCACTTGAGCCGTGGAACTTCGATCCTCCATTTTTGCCCTACTTTATTGACTAATTTTCCCGGAAGCCATAAAGTTTTCCCGTTCTTGTTCGTGTTTTTGACTAACACGTCTTCATTGTTGGCGAATCGGCTTCTTTTGTGCCATCTTTTGGGCGTTTCTTCGTTTTTGAATATTTTCTTTTTCCAGAATGGACTTTCTTCATTTTTCAAGAATGGTTTAGGACTACGCCATTTTTTCTGTTTTGGAGAATTGAATATTTCTTCTTTTGGAATGAATTTTGCTAGAATCGTAGAATTCGTTCCGAATTTATTCAAGATTGGCAAGCCCAAAATATTGACATCTCCTTTGACCAAATGGAATTCTTCTTCACTTGTGATTCCGAATAATTCTACAATTGCTTTGAATTTTCCTTCAATCTCGAATTTTGTCTTTCCTAGGCCTACGCCTGAATAATCAACTTTGGCTAATTCTGGACTGCCAATTTTTGACCAAATCTCTTCATTCAGAATATTTATTTGGCTTGCCGAATCAACGATCATCTCGACTAATTTTTCATTCAATTTCAATTTTTGCGTGATCCATTTTTGCTTTATCAGAATAGAATTTGGATTCACAATATCGGTAATACCACAAAAGGTTCCTGACGAATCTGGATCAATAGAAACCTGATTAATCTGTGGTCTATTGAATCGGTTTAACCAACCTTTAGGCTTACGACAATCACGTCCGTAATGTCCAAAACGACCACAATTGTAGCACTGAATGTCTTTGAATCTGTTTTGATTCTCCGAATAATCCGAATAATTTTTGAATCTCTGATTCCCAGAATTGTAGTTGATCTTTTGGTAATTGTTTCTAATGAATTTATTTTCAGAATCGTCCTTCATTTTAGAATTTTGACTAGGTTGAGCCTGAATAGGATGTTTACTAACATTATTTACTTCGAATGCATAATCCGGCTCGAATTTTACCTTATCTTGAATATTCTCAAAAATCTTTGCGTCAGCCTTTGTTGCTAAATAGCTACGACATTCTTCTAATAGTTGCTTGAATGTGCATTGATCCGAATTTGAATGTCGTTCAACGAATCGCAGGCAAATTTGGCGCAAATCATTTGCTTCTTCAGGAATTCCTGCAATGAAAATAAGAATTTTCGAATCTTCTACAGTTAAGGCCATTTGTGCCTTTTCACATTCCGAATTAACCAGGGTCCCAAAATCTAATACTTTTTCAACACAGGGACATCTTAGCTTAATAACTTCGAATCGTTTAACAATTTTGGACCGAGGGTCACAGAATTCATTTTCTAACTCTTGAATGAGAATATCGAATCTCATCGAATCTAACTTCTGGGGCATCATTTTTTGTGACATCTTAGCATACTCACTACCCCCTAGCTTTGCGACTAATAATCGGACTTTTACGTTTTCGGCTAAAGAATTACCTTCGTTCTCAAAGAATGATTTGTGCTTCTCGTACCAGCACGCGAATGTTTTGCCATTGTCCAAATCGAATTGGAATTCTTGAATCACAGAATTTAATTTGCAGTATAGTTCGGCTGACTTTTCTTCTTCCGAATCTTCTTTTTCCTTTTTCTTGCCGAATTCCTTCATGAAATCTTGCGTTGACTTCAGAATTTCGCCTAGCATTTTTACTGCTTCTGGCGTGTCCATTTAGGATCTAGAATATGCGATTTAGAATTGAATAATATCCGAATAAGAATAATACCTTTTGAATCAGGTTCGAATAACCAGACCGTTAGGTATGTGTGGGTTATGTGGGTTATTAACCAATTTTTAACCAATTAAACTGTTATGTACGTGACTTGTATGTCAACGTACTAACAAGAATAACAAGATAAGACAGACTAACAAACTGTGCTTTATCTACAAGACTAAATACAATAGTAGCGAACAATAGGAATATGGCCGAAGCCGAATATGTGGAGCACTAGAATAGAATAACAGAATAGAATAACGACTAACAGACACTAACCCCCGAATGGCTAAAGCCGTAGCCTTTTATACTAAGCACATACCCAACAGTCCCTCTTCGAAACCAGGGACAATCGGATCATATTTACTTTACCCAGATCCGTTCTTACCTCCGAGAACTAGATTTTACGCTTTCCGAGGCCTCTGATAACCTCACTGACCTTTCCACTACTCATGACCAATGGATGGACCTTAGAGCAAAAATGACTGGTCCCGAACGTACCCACGACAATGAAGTCTATGACGAATTTACGAAATCCTGCCCGTACCCCTCACTCATCGGAAAACTCAAAAAATATGTCCGATCCTTGACCGCCCAGAAAAATGAATTAACCGCCATTTTACCCGGCAATAATTCCAGTACCCCTCCTCCTACCGCTACTACTGCTTCTACCTCCTTGGCCCACCTACCCAGAATGGCCCTACCGCAATTTTCCGGGAACTGCGTTGAATTCCCGTCATTTTGGTCATCATTCCAGGCTGCCGTCGGAGACCTACCAAATATTTCCGACTCAGTAAAACTTTCCTACCTTAAATCCTGCCTTCGTTCGGCTCCTTTAGCCATTATCGAATCCTTCCCTCTTGTGGACCAATCCTACCCTCAGGCTGTCGATTTACTAAAACAAAAATATGAAAATCCTACCGAGATTTCCCGCTCCTTATGCCAATCCCTGAAACAACTACCAACTGTCAGAAAAGGCGAACATTTTTGCCGTGATTTATCTTCCTTAGTTAATGAATTTGAAAGCCTCATCTGCCGATTTACTCAACAAGGAGAGAATACAGACAACATCCACATTCAATTAGAAATAGAATCAAAACTACCTACATTTGTATTAGAAGAAATTTATAAAGCTAAAGAAGAAAATCCTGCCTGGACGACAGAATTATTAAAGCAAAAATTGAAGGCCATACTAAAAAGAAAAGAAGATATCTCAGCCATGAACAACAACTCTCCTAAACCGCAAGTTCAAATTTCTCCTCAAAATTTCTCCCCACCTAGAAATGACTCGCCTCCCTTACCTCAATCCTCATTAACCTTCCATACTCAAACAATGAGAAAATTTCCTACCAGAGAACCCACGCTTCCCTGCCTGTTTTGTAATGTATTTGGGCATTTCTCCCCTTCCTGTAAACAATGTCCTGACCTATATTCCCGCCGAAATAAACTCAGAGAATTACGGCGGTGTTTTAGCTGTATGAAAGAAGGGCATAAATCTCCCCACTGCCGAATGCCACTGAAATGCTCTTCCTGTGGTGGCCCTCACCCACGGGCCCTTTGCCCTCACCTATTACCCTCAAAACCTCAATTTACTCCGAGACCTTACCAACGGCCTCCTCAAACCTACCGTAATACGTCCAACGAAAACTCTCGCCAATCCCAAAATCCCACGAGAATGCCAAATTTTTCCCAGCCCAAGCCACCACTTAATGTTTCCTTTGCCCAATCCTCACCTGATCCTAGATTTATTGAAACCATACCAGCGGCTCTACACAATTCAGAGACCCAACACCAGACTTTCTGTTCCCAAACCATAGTTACCAGTCCTCTTAATAAAAATCCCGTTCCAAGACTTTCCTGTGCAAAACCTCTTTCTATCTCTACACAAAATGGAAAACAACCTAACATCAAAAAATTGAAACAACGCCATACTACACCAAAACCAAAAGCATTGCGGGAGGGTCTTACGAAGATGCCAGCAGCAAGAATGGAATTAAATCCTCAGACAATGAAGGTAAAAATAAAACCTATAATGACTAATCCTCCCTCTCTATTTACACGCACAACTTTTCCTAATTGGCCTGGTGGTTCGTGTTTGGCTTATACCCTAGCCTAATT
Source organism: Meloidogyne enterolobii (assembly GCA_963681835.1). Lineage (NCBI taxonomy): Eukaryota > Metazoa > Nematoda > Chromadorea > Rhabditida > Meloidogynidae > Meloidogyne > Meloidogyne enterolobii. The sequence goes on from CAVMJV010000092.1 coordinate 693,782, forward strand.
TCCCGTACAACGACAACCCATTCCGTTATCCCAGATAAACTTCATGGTGCGCCACCCACCAACGCCTTTGAAATGCTCAACTTCAACCAACACCGATGCCCCTTGTTGCTGCCACCACGACTACTTCCACTAAAAGCCTTGGCCGGAATGTCGCGAAACGCGAAATTTCTTTAAATTAAAATTTATTTTTAATTCAATTTATTTTTGTCTCCTTTATCTAAATACATAATCTACATAATTTTTCCCATACATTCTTTGTTTTCTACACATACATTAATGTTTGGCCTTACACCTATAAAATTAGTTTGTTTTTCTTCAGTTCAGTCTTTACTTCACTTTTTTATGTTCTTCGTAAACATTAATTCTCCCTTTGCTTTACATTAGCAACTTTTCCTACTTTTGCCTTAATATAATTTATATTTGTGAAATAAATAAATTTTTGATTGAAAAAAGAGGTGTTTTTTGTTTATAATTAGAGAGATTAGGCCATTTCTCTACAGTGTTGGGCATTTAATTTTTTACATTAACCACTTAGAAATCCTTTGCATCAACAAAATAAGAAAATTCCAGGAACATTAAATGTCCCCGTTGACAAAGTCAATACGATGATGACTGTAATGTTATTAAATGGCAATTATTTTATTTTGTTGGAGGCAGATATAAAAAACCGCCAAATATTCTCATATGACTCAAGTAACAACTGTTTTCATAGAATGCATGGAAATTTTCGTGTGAGATTATTAACTTAAATTGTAATTAGAAAATAGTTGAGACAGAATTAGTAGAGAAATAGTAGAGGATATTAGTAATGAAAAAAAATTTCTTAAGGAGGTATGGATATTTAAATAAATTGGGGCACTGAATTGTTATTCAAAAGTATTGAAAATTTGTGTGAAAAGTCTTCCATAAGATAAATTTTAATTTAAAGAAAAATCGATAATAGAAATTTTTCTATTTTTACAGATTTGTTCCGGTTCGCCTGAATATGATCAACGAAAATTCATTTTGAATGAGGCGGATTTAGATTGATTAGCCTTTGGTGATATAACATAAAAAAGTAAAAAAAGAATTTTTTAATTGAAAATAAATTTATCTTATTTTAAGTGAACTCACTTCATCCATTTTGTAAATAATTATGATTTGTGGAATGAACAGGTTTTGATTTAATTTGAGAAATGGAAAATTGATGATTTTACTTTTAAATAATTTATTTTTTATAGTTTTTAAAGAATAAAAAATTTTTGAAGGGAGTTTTCTCTTTGTTCTATTTTTTTCTTTGTACATTCGTTTAAATCTTTTCAATTTTTCCTACTTTGTAGATACAAGTTGATGATTTTCATTGTTGGATGGCCAAAAAACTAGTGGAACCAAAGTTTTGTGAGGTTTTCTTTTTCGTCCGATTCTCATAATTCTTATAGCATAAAAAAGATCTCGTAATGGTGCATCTTTTCATGATTGGTCCGATCTGATCTGATCATCGCAAAAAAAGTTACAGACAAAACCGTTTTTCATCAGCTTGTGACACCGTTTTTATTGGCCTTGCTATTTTCTGCACCTCCCTTCTCATCAATGTTTGCATTAAAATCACTTCCATCTACTTTTCGCCAGCGGGGATATAATGAGAAAGATATTTCGGAGATAATGAGATAGATATTATAATGAGAAAGATATTTCTATGGAAATGAAGGAGAACATGAGTATGATATTAAATGAAATTAGTGAATTCATAAGAGATACTTTAATAACAATAGAAAAAAAGATGAGCAACCTTGAGAAAATACAACAGGATTATTATAAGGTGAATATAAGTAAAAAATCTTAGGCTAAAAAATACTAGGACCCTGTGCCAGCTGTTCTTTTTGGAGGTGTTGGGCGAGGGCCAGGGTTATTTCCTCCAGATCCACACATTAAACAAAAATGTAGGAATTATTGTATAATGAAAAGATATTTCAATGGAAATGAAGGAAAACATGAATATGATATCAAATGAAATTAGTGAATTTATAAGAGATACTTTAATAACAATAGAAAAAAGATAAGCAACCTTACGAAAATACAAAAGGATTATTATAAGGTGAATATAAGTACAAAATCTTAGGACGTAAAAAGAATAGGACCCGTGCCAGCTGTTATTTTTGGCGAGGGCCCTGGTTATTTCATCAGATCCTGGCATTAAACAAAATTGTAGGAATTATTGTAGAATGAGAAAAATATTTCTATGGAAATGAAGGAGAACATGAATATGATATCTAATGAAATTAGTGAATTCATAAGAGATACTTTAATAACAATAGAAAAAAAGATGAGCAACCTTACGAAATTACAACAGGATTATTATAAGGTGAATATAAGTAAAAGATCTTAGGACCAAAAAATACAAGGACCCTGTGCCAGCTGTTCTTTTTGGAGGTTTTGGGCGAGGGCCAGGGTTATTTCATCCAGATCCAGGCATTAAACAAAATTGCAGGAATTATTGTATAATGAGAAAGATATTTCTATGGAAATGAAGGAGAACATGAATATGATATCAAATGAAATTACTTTAATAACAATAGAAAAAAATATGAGCAACCTTACGAAAATACAACAGGATTATTATAAGGTGAATATAAGTAAAAAATCTTAGGACTAAAAAATACTAGGACCCTGTGCCAGATGTTCTTGTTGAGGTATTGGGCGAGGGCCAGGGTTATTTACTCCAGACAATGTATCATGAGTTAAGAACAAGCAAAATTTATCAGGAGAAATATAAAGACTTTGAAGATGCACCTCTGCTGCTTCTATTAAATGTACTTATGATGAGGTGATGGATGACAATTTTTAAACTGTTTACAGCCAAGATTGGATTCAAGCATTGGCTATTAAGTCTCAGCCCTGATAATTGGTTATATGCCGACATGTTTGAAGTCGCAATATATAAATTAATATTTTTAGCGAAGTATCATTCCATGAAGAGACATTTATATCAGACACACCATACAAGAATGCGAAAATATATTGATTGCAGTAGAGTTCGAATGCAGGTATATTATAGATAGAACCTGATAGCTAAAATGTATTAATTAAGGCCAGGATCTTTAGTCAAGTAAATATAGCTAAAATGCCAGAAATAAATCAAAATAGCTGATATAATTTAAAAGAATATTTAATTTATTAATCAAAAAACAAACGAATAAAAAATTAGCAGCTAAATAATTAATGAAAAAGTTAAAAAAAATTTTTAATTTTCACTAATATATTTAAAACTAATTTCTGGTTCTAAAATCAGTGACATTACCGAACCCTCAGAAAAAGTCTTGACTAGAAATCCCATCCACAATAAATACATATAGGTATGTAATTTGTCGGTCCTCACCTATGTACGTATATTATACATTGTAATGAACATTGTACGAAATAACGTTTTCTACTTATTTTAGGTTAAAATAAAATGGAAAAAACTCTATCATTGTGTACTCTAAATTATGTACACTATACTATATACTTAATATGTCGAGAGATCAAATGCAGGATATTAGTAGATTTTAATGGATTAAGGGAAATGTTGGAGGATTAAATAGTAAGAGATTTAAGTAAGAGATTCATACTTGTATAAATTTTCCTCGGGTATCTTCCCATCTACATAATTATTCTAAAAGAAAATATGTTATTATTATTAGGCAAATTTATTATTATTAGAAATATTATTTATTATTAGGCAGCTCTCATAATTTTCCAACTTAATCAAAAAAGTATAATCAAGTGAAAGTATGTACTTTGAGTGAACTTGAGTATTAAAACCTGTATTAATAAAATAAATGAAAATGAATTAATTTTTAAGGACTTATTAAATAATGGAAGATCTAAATTGTCAAGTGAAAATTATTTTACTGTTGAAAATGAAAATAATAATAAACAAGGAAAGGAAATTGCAAATAAAAACGTATGTTATTAATAGGGCTTGGCTAACTAAGGGGTTCGCCCTTCGGGCGAGCACCTTTTTCTCATTTTTAAAGTTAGAAAACCACTTACTAATTTTTTTATATTTCTCTCATATCTCATATTAAAAAATGTAAATGAAAAAATAGTTATGGAGCAATGAAATTGACCTAATAATAAGGGTCAAATTTACATGATTTTATTTGTATTATACTTAAAAGTTATAAGAATTATGAGTATGGCTGAATTTTTCTCATTTTTAAAGTTAGAGAACCACGCTTTTGCCGACTAATTTTTTTATATGTCTCTCATATCTCTTTATCTAAAACTAATAAACGCATAGAAAAAATTTCAGAATAATTCGCCTGGATATATGTCGTTTGCTGAAATTCATGGAAAGAGGATTGTTGAAATTGAAAAATGTGACATTAAACAAATGATACGTAATTCATTGTCTTCTGAAAAAAATGAAATTGTTGAGGAAATAATAAATTCTGATAATGATGTAAATCAAACAATAATTCCCTAAAAATAATTTCAGCTTGATATCCTTATTTACTAAAATGATCACGAGATATATAACATTATTAATATTTTGATGATTATAGCTGAAATTTAGTTTTTATTTTTATAAGTTTTCAGAATTTTTAGAATTAGAATTTATTGCAGTCTAAAGTTTGTAAACGGGAGCAGGCCATGGTATAGCGGCCCAAGGTACCGCGACAAAAATTTTTCTTCAGTCAACAACAAATATAATGTGATAGAAATGGAGCATACAATGCATTTCCTTATTGACTAAACAATAGATCAACTGAATTGGAGCTTAAAAGGACTATCTATTATATTAGTTCCAATATATGTTAATGGCAACCACTATGCGTTATGCATTGCCTATTGAAATCTAAAAAAATCAGATTGTATGATTCTATACATGTAAGCTATGATCATAAAAAATACATGAGCATATTTTTGTAAGATTTATTAATTAATTAAATTTTAACATTCTAATTAATATAATTTAACTTAAAGCATAACACTGCTAAGGGAAGGATTTATGAACAATTCCTCCTAAAATTACAAAAATAAGCTCATGCCTATTTTGCAACTTTTCGTGCATATTTTGGACCAACCTAGTTTTATAACCATCTTCTATTGATAAACGAGTAATGGGAAGTGTTATGTTCTGTTATTCTTTAATTTATTGTATAAATTAAATTAAAAATTTTTACAGAATATATTATTTGCCATTGCCAAGAAATTCGGCTGTAATATCGGGAATAAAGAAGATTAGTCAATGAAAGTAGTAGAAAATCTTCCGCAGCAGAAAAATGCTATAGACTGCGGTGTTTTTACAATCTTGTTTGCTAAGTGTTTGATTGAGAATAATGGAGACATATTATTCACTCGAACTGACATCCCTCATTAAGGCAAAAGTTATTTAAATTTATGCTTAATGTATATGAGTATAGCTTTATTTTTATAAATTATTCAAGAATTAAATATTTAATAGTTAAAAATTAATAATTAAACTATTATGAAAAAATGTAAAGTAGTATGAAATTCTTTACTAATTAATAACAATAAAGCTTTACCATTATGAAGCTTTACATTATAGAAATTCATTTAATATTTATCATTCTAATTAGTCTAATTTAACTGACAATATTTAAGAAAGTAGAGCATAACAGAAAGGGAAGGATTTATGAAAATTTCCTCCAACATTTTCTTTTTATAAATATTGTTGATTATAGGATCCCTTAGTGTAATATTCAAAATTAGAGTGATTTTAAAGGAATTAGTCAAAAATTTTGCCTTATAATCTATTATATAAATTAATGTAAAAATTTTTGCAGATATCTATTATTTGCCATTGCCAAGAAATTCGACTGCAATATCGGGAATAAACAAGAATGGTCAATTAATGTGGTAGAAAATCTCCCGCAACAGAAAAATTATATAGACTGCGGCGTAAATCCACAGACTGAATTTACTAGAAGACCATATGTTCAAACATGTACAATTATGTGAATATAAATGCAAGCTTTGCACAGTTAATCCAAAAGAATTACGTAAATTTTTTAGTCATTTCCGTTGGTAATATTAATAAAAATATTATATTAGGTACTTATTGTTTTTTAATTCCTTACCTGGTAATATCTCATAATTTATGGTATTTTTGGATTTTTTTAACCATGTCAATAAAGCTTACTTATACTTGAACAGCTTGTCAAATGATCTTAGCTTGATTTTCTTCTATGCGAAACACATACAAAATGTTCATAACAAAAGGAATGACATAAATGACATTATAAAAGACGTCAAATTAAGGTGAATAAAATTTATAACTGGATTAGATAATTTTTGGGTTCGTCAGAAAAAAGAGTAGTGTGTACGAACCCAAGAATTACCATCGATTATTTTCTAGAAATACTGCAATTATTTAAATTTCCATCTTATTGATTAAGTTTGAAATCGAAATTAAAAATTTAGAACAATTCTGACACGCCTATTCGAGCTGAGTCGAATGTATCAAAATCATTCACTTTTGTATACGAATTAGACACCATAACTTCGTCCAAAGTTGTCGAAACTGAAAAATTTTGATACCATTCAACTCAGCTCGAATAGGCGTGTCAGAAATGCCCTGAATTTTTAATTTCGAATTTTTTACCCCGAATTCGAATTGTCGAAACGAGTCCGAGGTTCAAAATTAACGAATTCTAAGCTCAGATTCACGATCAGCATTGTCGATTACCTACATAAAACTATTTTAGAAAAAATATAATAATTTTTAAGGTGTCTGCCGGATCAATGATTTCCCAACCTGTTTCACAATTAAGGATAAAATTTTAAAGAATAAAAGAATATAAAAGAATGAATCAATTATTAATGATTTTCTTTGTTAAATTTTTTCTAAGATAATAAATTTTTATTTTTGTTGTTTTTGTTAAACAATTTTTATTTTTATATTAAAAATATAAATTTTTTATTCCTTTTCCAATTTTCAGTTAAACAAATTGAAATTTAGTTTTCAAAACCTTTATAATTTTTCCTCTAATCTTTGTTCAGTTAACCTCCCTTTTAAAAGAAATTATTGAACATTTAAGATTGGATAATAATAATAGTAATCAGACTCAAATAAAGTTGGAAATCGTTGTAGCTTAATCTTAGTTTGTCACTCAAGTTAATTATTTTCAATTTTTTTATCTGCACCATATTACTTTTTTCTGGTTCGAATTTTTAAAATTTTCTTTTTTTCGCTAGTTAGAGCACTTGAAGAGCTTTCGATTGATATGTCACATGCCAACCATTTACCAATATTTTTCGAGATATTTTGATATATTTGCTAAAAATCAGTAATTTGACTACCCCGAATTTTTCGACCATAACTCTTACTATGCTCAACAAAAAATTTTAAAATTTTAGAGGCTGTTAGAGGAAAGTCTAATTAATATATGTACAAAAATTTATGATCATAGACCACAAATCTTTAAAGATTCAGACCTCTAAACTTTTAATAAAAAAACGAAACTAAATATGTTACAACCGAATACATAAACATACAATCTCACTCTTTTGTTTTTAATTAATAGACTAGACCTATTGTATTTTTGTCCCAGCGTTGCTTCAAAATTTAATTAAAATCAGTACCCTAAAGTCCAGTCAAAATCTGATTATCTCTACACAATTTCATATACCAATAGATAAAAGAATTTAAAAAAAATTTTTCAGTTGCATAGATACTATGTAAATTTAAAAAAATGTAATTTCTTTCAAAAAATAGTATGTGCATTCGTGAAAATCTTATGTACATTGTTTACATTCTCAAAAAAATCTTATGTACATCCTTTAGTCAAACTCTTCAGGCAAAATATCTCATTTTTTCTTAGGCTTTTCCAACGCATAACTTCCACGTTTAAAACCAAGAGTATCAAAAACTGGAATTAAACTTTTAATTTTATTTTATTGTTTTCCTAATAAATCACCTGGATTATGCTCAGCTGCAGCTAACTTACGTCCAGTTAATTTAGGATTCATATGATCATCATTGCCATTTTCTGCACCTACCTTCTCTTCAACGTCTCCATTAAAATTACTTACTTTTCCCTGTTTTACTTTATTGGCACTAGGAATGTTCATAGTGCGTTGACTATATCCTCCTTTACGACCTTAAAGTTATGCAAATTTCTAAATTGTTTATGTATTTTAATAATTCAGGCTTTTTAAAGTTTTTCATTCCAACTGTAAGTTAACTACAGACGTTATAATCGGGACCTTTGTGTCAACGAATGAAGGAAAGTGGCATTAAAATCAGTTGTAAAAAGCATATTAACGATATCTACTTAATATAACATTTGTGTTACTATAGATACACCCTTGTGAAGTTACCGCATAGGCTCTGACCTTGTGTGTATTAAATTACAAAACTCAAATATGTGGTCGACTTTTAAATAGTTATTATTAAGTAGTGATTAATAATAATTTCCTATATAATTATTTACCCACCTAATAATTCTCCATGTTTAAAGTCAATAATTGCCTGTTTTTTGAAACTTTCTTCTACTTTATGTTCAGTTCCATTAGAATCAGAATTTTTTGCCTTTCCAACTTGATTGCCAGTGGGGTCACTTTTAGCGCGTTGATTTAAGCTTCCTTTATCTTAAATTGTGAAATATTAGACTTACTAGCAAGATTTTTTTGATAACCTTTTCGGTATTTATCAACTAGCGAAGGATGTTTATGATCCTCTATTGTTCCAAGAAACTTTTCATATCGATTAACCGTTTCATCTTCTTTGACAATAGGGTTGCTCATAGCACGTTGGTGATTTTGTGCGTATAAATCTCCATGTTTGAAGTCACTAATTGCGAGCTCTTTAATTTGCTTTTCTAATTCTTGTCCAGGTCCATTAGAATTAGAATTTTTTGCCTTTCCAACTTTATTTCGAGCGGGGTCACTTTGGGAGCGCTGATTGAAGTTTCCTTTATCTTAAATTGCGAAAATTGAGACATATTAGAGAGATTAAACCTTTTTTGAATTTATCAACCAGCGATGGATGCTTATGGTCTTCTAGTGTTCCAAGGAGCTTTTCAAGTCTCTTAGCCTTTTCAACTTCGTTGACCGTAGGATTACTCATAGCACGTTGGTGATTCTTTCCGTATAAATCTCCATGTTTGAAGTCAATTATACCCAGTTTAACGCGCTCTTCTAATTTATGTTGATATTCGTCAACTGGTTGAACTTTTGTAACTGTCGGATTTTTAATAGTTGGCTGATTGTGTTCAACTGGTTGTTCCCCTGGACCAGTGATATGAACATGCTCTAGCTCTTGTTGTTTTTTAGGTTCGTTCTCATGTTTGGCTGATTAAAAATGTGATAGAATTATTTTAGAATTCAGGGAAGATGAAGTCATGATTGAGTCATTCGAATCGCTATAAGACGTCACCATCGAGATCGAATCGAGCCGACATCGTAATGGAAGAAACTTGCCTTAAAAGTTCAACCTTCTGAATAACACCCCTAGGGACCGAATTGTGCTCATATTTAGAGGTAATAGACGGGCAAAGAAGAGATTTGCTATCTAGACTTGAACCTATATTATAATCTGGTTTGTTTGAAAGATATTAGTTATGAGTTTTTTCCAATACTCGGTACTGTCCTACCACTGTAATCTTTCCTCACTAGCAATATTATAAATTCTTCTTTCTCCACTGAATTAAACAACTACCTTCTTCAACTATCGCATAATCCTCCGTTCCATCTGATTCCGAACCAAATATTATTTCTCCGCTGTCAACCTCAATAGTTTCAGCCTTTGAGTTCTCATCAATTCCTTTGACAATCTTTTGAAATTATAATTATTTAAATATATTTAATAGAATAAACTTTTCTATAAAATACTCCTCCCTTCCCAAGGCTAAAAACACTACATACTGTAAAGTCTCTATTAGAATGACATTTCCGGTTGATTAAATTTGCTAATCAAAATTCTGTTCAAATTTAAAAATACACTCATCGAAAAATACAATGCCACGTTCCGGTTTAATGCCAGAATCTAATAGAATGCCACTTTGGAAGGTGATTGAAAAATAGAATGCCCTGATTTTCTAATAGAGATTTTACAGTATTATAACGATGATATCTTTATAACTATCAAACTCTTTTTAGTGGTCAAGTAGCGGAATGTATCCTAGTTTGAGTATTATATTTTAACAATAAGCCCGGATTTATATTCTAATGAATCACTGAAGCGATGCTCTCTAACTAACGATTATTTCTATCAAATCTGTCACTGGTCACTTCTGCCTTCTTTTATTTAACTAAACCGTCAGATACTGTTCAGACAAGGCTGGTTCCTGGGCAGTTGGGTTCTGTTTATGTTGTTCCATTAAAATCCTCCCACTAGTAATTAGATAGAGCACTTTTAAGAGGCCTTTTTAAATCATGGACGGTTCCAATTAAAAAAGCATATGATGAAGGAGGAATGATGCGGAACAAATTAGGACTAGACAGGTGGACCGAAAAGGTCGAGAAAGCGAAAAAAAAGCAAAAAAGCGGAATTATGCCTATCTCTGTTCTAGAATATGCTTAAATGTAAGATCTACGTGCTAAAATAAATTTTTTTTGTATTTATTACCTGTTTACAAATTTCTTCTCCATCTACTTCCTGTTTTACATTGTCAAAATCACACTTGTCCGGATCTATTTTTGCAACTTCAGTTAACTTTACTTTTTTTCCTCTTCCATTGTCATTCTTTGCAGTATAAAATATATACTCGTGATTAGGATCCAAATTTTTGAATTTTATTGAACATTGTTGTGTTTTTCTGTCGCAGATAACTTTGTCATTAAGCGAAATAAATTTATAGTGTTGTGGCGAATGTTTGTACTCAACTTGTTGGATTTGTGGTTTTGGCACTGCAATAATTATTAGTTATTTCTAGTTTAATGAAACTTATTTTTGGGGGATTTGGAATTTAAATGGATAAAATCAGTGTATAACTTCATCTTATTTACCGTATACAGTAAGAGAGCGGAGGTTTTAGATCCTCTAGCAATTGTCACTTTCCCTCCCCCCGCCACTTTCCCTCCTCACGCCACTTTCCATTTTGCCTCAGCTTAATTTAATTCTGAGGATGTATCATTGCTATGTTTCTGACATATCTGAGGGTTAATATGGCCCTTTTCCTAAGAATCCTTTCTTGTTATGTAAACAGAATTCAGAACGTGTAGTGCCTATATAAAGAGATTTACCGTATTTATCTACTATCCTGTTATGTCCGAGGGTGTCCGATGTTTTAACAATGTAGAAGTGCGCAGAAATAACGTCTATCCGAAGTTGATTGTAAAATGTGTCAGGACTATCCGGGGCTACCCGGGAGGGACAATCAGTCAGTCTCTAATCAGGACTCCAACTAGACTGACGCTTTCACTAGCTTTTATAATAAAACTATAACACTAATAAACTATAAAACTATATCCAATGATTATATAATTAATTGTTTTATCAGTGGTTATATTAAGATTTGAAAATTACCTACCGGCTAATAGATATAACGAAGAAACAGACAGAAGAAATGCAAAAATTACAGCCACCACTTTTTTCCCAATCGACCTGAAATGAAAAAATATTATAAAAAAACTATTTTTATAGGCTATTTTACATTGGAGCATGTCGACGATGCACTATTCGTTCTGCTTGCACTTAATTAAAAATTTTTATAAAAAGTTAGAACCTCTCATCGAGGTACAGTAGTATTTAATAAAAGTTTACTTTCACTGTTCGACACAGCTTGAGGAGGCGAAGATGGGGTATCGTTCAATGGTATATCAGTGAATTGCTCAGCAGCTAAGATGCTTTGTATTCTGTGAGTCAGTGTCGAATTGATGTGTCCTCCATGGACGTTTAGAACTGTTATAAATATAAAGAATGAAAACTAGTTTCTCCAAATGAACGGCCGGCCTCTAAATTTTCCTCCCGTCTTAGAGGGTTCTATAATTGGGGATCTACGTAGGGGGGGGGTGTAATTAAACGTCCGGCCGATCCATTAAATCCTCCTCAGCGGCATCTATAAGCTTCGGCGCTATAATACGAGGTCTTCGTCTGTTAAGAGAGGATCTCTCTATTTGAGATACTAGCCCTTATAATAATTAAAACATTTTCAACTCCTTTGGGTATCTGATACCGTTGTCAGCCAATCCCCAATTTTTAAATATAAAATTACCCGTAAAGGCCAAAACTCCAATTAACAACACAAAAAGCTTCATTCAGCGTTACTTCAATTCTTAATGTTAGGCAAGGGGCTGTTGGTAAAGAAATATGGAATGGGTAATGAAGCTGGGCAATGTATAGAGATGGGGCGAGCGATTTGCCTTTTACATTTAAATTGTAGTTTGTATTTTAAAAATTTTTATAAGCTCTTACACAGCAATGACACTCAATGCCGGCCCTTTCCCATACGCTCTCGACTACTCAAATAAGAAATATGCCTTTGTATTGCCTCCCATGCCGCTACTTGTTTCCCTTAATTTTATTAAAATGCACTCTTAGCTTTTTAGTTTTCCGGAAATCTCAAGGATGGCTTCCGGAATTATTTATTGCACTTGTGAGGGAATTTTTTGAATTTCAAAACTAAAATAGAGAGTTGCGGATTGTGTTTGCATAAAGTTTTTTTGAAATGGCGGACAGCCTCGACTTACATGCTTTGCCTTGAGAAAGAAAAGGCACTTCTTCACCTTCCCCTCATTCATTCATTTTCTTTGCCACTTCTTCACCTCTCCCTTCATTCATTCATTTTCCTTCTCTCTTAAGAAAGAAAGAGCAATTCTTCGACTCTCACCTCCCTTTCATCGCCTCTCCCTCCCTCCCTTCATTCATTTTCTTTCTCTATTGAAAGAAAGAGCAATTCATCGACTCTCACCTCATTACTTCATCGACTCTCTCACTTACATGCTTTGCCTTATGAAAGAGATGCCACTTCTTCACCTCTCCTTTCATTCATTCATTTTCTTTCTCTATTGAAAAAGAAAGAGCAATTCATCCCTCTCCCTTCATTCATTCCCTTTCTTTCTCTCACACTACCTATAACTTTCCCTCAATCACTCACTTATTTTTCCCCTATAAAGCTACATCACCCAGTCATTTTCTCTTTTACACTCCACTCTCTTTAAATGCCTTTTCCCGTCAAACGCTCACTTACCCTTCACCTCATATGAATCTCAGTCTAGAGAGAGCCCTTCAATGCCTATGCTCGTGAATTGCCCCGTGAATCCAACTCGTGAATTGCCTCGTGAATTCAATTATGAATAATCGATTGGTTATTAAACATCAAAGCTTTAATTATTTAATTAATTTTATTAATTTTTAATTTATTTTTCTCGAGAATAATTTAACAATGTGTTTCAAGATTATTTACGTTTTCAAAATTAAAATTAGGACCAATACTTGAGGGAAGAGAAAAAATTTAAGTTGAGAAAAGTTATTGAAACCAGTGATGCGGAAGTTCCAAAATTTTGGCGGTTCCAGTTTTTCTTTTTAGCGCCTCAGGCGAAAGTTTTGAGAATTTTGGAAAACTAGAAGCCTCCCATTTTTTGTTTCATGCCTCCCATCTTTTACTCATTACTTCTCTTTCACCCATCATTAGGGGTGTAGCATTGGAACCGGTTCCGGAACCGTTGCCGTTCAAGTTTCAAACCGGTTCCAGTTCCAAACCGGTTCCAGACATTTATCGGTTCCACAGTTCTAGTTCCGTAACTGGAACCCCCGCATCACTGATTGAACCCAATTCAGTGTGTTTAATTTATATATATTTTTTCAATTTTATTTTCATTAAAGTTTATAGAATAAGAGACATTATACCTTAGTTTGACCTCTCTTGCGGAAAATTTTTTTGATGTCTCTTTAAAGCAGACAAATTTTACAAAAGTTTTCGAATGATTCTTGAACATAAAAAGCATGCCTACTACAAACAATGAATTATCACTCGAACACTGTCGATTGCGTATATTTCTAATCTCTTCCAAATCTCTTCTAAAACAAAGATTTGATTGAGAAAATGTAAATATTTCATACGGAAATAGAATGTGTTTCAAACGTTTTTATCTCCAGAATTAAAAACTAGGATCAAATCATTAAAAAAGGAAAAAGTTTTAGTTAAGGAATGCCGGTGAAAGCAATTTTAAGTGTTTATTTAATATATAATTTATTAACTTTAAAGTTATTTTAACTTTGTAAAATAATAGATTTTAAGTCGTAGTTTATGGTCCTGTGGAGTTATTTTTGTATGTCTCTTTTAAGCAGACAATTTTTAAAGTGTTAAATGATGTTAGTCGCAAAACTATTTGGCTGGAGAAGTAATAAATAAACTAGACCTCGACCTAATGACAGTCGTGAGTTGAGATAATGGATATATTTCTGACGGAAGCTACAGTTAGACCACAGTATCGAATCTGCATCCAATTAGTTTCATCGCCCTTGTTTATCTTTCTCTTCTTTACTTGATTATGTAACAGAAGAATTTGCGCGAAAATTGGAAAAGATGAGAAATTGGCCCATAAGAATTAAAATATTTTATAAAAAGCAGGAATTCAATTTTAAATTTCATAAGAATAGAAAATTTGTAATACATAAATAAACATAATAGTGCGACAGAAAATAAAAATAAATTTTTTAATATGCTAATAAATTAATGCAATGCTAAACTAAATATTTAATTTCAAAATTTTTAAATTTATTTATCAGGTAATTCATCAAATCTACACATTTTTTTACTCGTTTTAAACGTAAATTAATTGTTCACTTCATCCTGTTCATTGTCCTTAATTTTAGATAAATTTTTCACTCAGTCTAATTTTGAGTGTACAACACCCCCTTACTCTTTGTATTGTAACTTAGGCAAAACTCGGCCTCGTGGATTTACTTTAGAGAGGGAAAACACCTCAATAACCCGTACTGCCCGTTAAGCGTTGGCTCAGTTCGGTTACGATGATATCTCTTATCGAGATTTGCCTTGAAAAAAATCATCGGATTGGACCTGAAAAAAATCAACGGATTGAATCCTGAGAGATAGCCATCCCATCAACGACTCATTTTTCTATTTTTCCTTTATCAACTAGGAGGAGATATACTTTACTAACCTAGTATTAATATTTAATAATATAACCTTATCATCCTGTTCAGTAGACTTTTTGTTAGTTTCGAGTGATTTCTCAATACCAACACCTTGAAACTTTGAGCGTCCATCTCCTATGAAATTTAAAATTGTATGTTATTAGATACTAACGCCAGAATATGAAAAAATATCGAAAATATGGATTGATAACTCATTATCGGTCTTATCAACCAGGCTTCCCCGAACAATAAATTGAAGGTTATAAAGCTAGGGAAAATTTTCCTCGTTGTGTGTGCGATATTTAAAACTCAACCCTAGATAGGAGGATTCACCTAGTAGCATTTAAAATCTTAGGTGAGGTTAAACAGCAAAACTTGATATAGAACGTTTGATAAAATCCTGTAAAGTTGTATGCGAAGGACTAGCAAGCACTTAAACTGTTACAGGCTCAATTCCTGCCTGGTGGCTCTTTCTAAACTTTTACTACGTCAAATTTTCCTATAAAAATCTT
This sequence comes from Meloidogyne enterolobii, assembly GCA_963681835.1. Taxonomy (NCBI): domain Eukaryota; kingdom Metazoa; phylum Nematoda; class Chromadorea; order Rhabditida; family Meloidogynidae; genus Meloidogyne; species Meloidogyne enterolobii. Next base: position 709,322 of record CAVMJV010000092.1, read on the forward strand.
AACTCAAACCATGTCTAAAATCGTTCCAATAGAACATCGTTTCTGAACGAGGCACTTTGAAATTTTGGTAGGCATCACCGTAAGAATAGCTAATTAATCCTTCTTTCAGCTTTCGATTGTTTTCATGCCAAGGATTACTTTCCTCCGCTGATTTTGAATGTTGCAGTTTCGCTGTTGGCATAATATGAGAATGGACATTTAAGGGTTTTTGACTCATGAGACGGCGATGTTCGTGAGGCAAAGTGTCAACATCATTTTCTGATTTTGTGCGTCGCAAGTTAGATGATTGGGTGTTGTGAGAATAGCTTTTTAAACGTTCCTCACTCATTTGACGGCGTTTCTTCTCCAGTTCATAAAATGAGGGGTGCTGGAAAAAGCGCTGATTTTGATTTTTAATTCTCGAAGTCTCAATATCCTTGCCTTGAGCAAAAAGTTCATCTTCAGGATCAAGTAATGAGCGACGAATTATATTCTCAGTTTCATCTTTAAATTTATAAATTTAATGTTAAGGTTTTGGAATCCTAAAGGACTGAGTAATTGGCATTATGAGCCTTCGGCTCCAGCGTGCTTCGCGAAAACATTGGATTTTTCGGATACCTATAAGTGACCCCCTCTCTTTTATAAATTATAAACTTACTCTAACCTAATTTAAGAATCCAGGTCATATCTCAGACTAATAGGTAAGGCTCGCTTGTACCAATGTAAAGCAAATAGCTATTCAATTCCTAAGGCTGTGCATTAGGCGGTGTAATGGCTAACACATCAGCCCGGTCTACTGAAGATTCTGGTTCGCTCCCAGCCGCCGATTAACCTTAGCTAAAGGAGAGAAATAGCTATAGCCCAACTGCTTTACTCTAATAATCAAACTGGTTCCAAGATATATTGAACCATTGAATCCCCATTGAACCATCTCAAATTAAATATTAACATACACTTTTTCACTTTTTTAGCCTCCTCAGAATTCAATTTAATCTTATTTTCTGGATGATCCAAGTCGATCAGTCCCACATTCTTTTCACATCTTGCTCTGACTTCTCCAGTATGCCACTTTTCAATAACAACATTAGTACCCACTTTGCACTCGGTCGGGTCAACTTTTGTAACCAAGCTTAAATGGTCGTCGTCATTTGGAGTCTTGGCATAAATTTCGATATGCCCTCCGTAATCGGTATCATCCATTTCAATTTTGCATAGCTTTTTAGTTGGATCCTTGTCTGATTTTTCACATTTTGTTAACGAGTTTAAGGAAATAATTGTGCGCTCAGGTGGATGCTGATCCTTATTCATAGCCTTCATAGCCGCTGAAAAATTAATTTTTCAATTATAGGCAGCAAAATTTTGATCATATCTAGGGTATTATTAACTATTTTTGGTTGAGACCCAAGTTCGATCCAAGGCTATTTGAATAATTAACTGGGTGGTTTTTGATAATCAATGGATTATATCCTAGGAAACTGGAGTATGAGGATTCAGTCAATATAAATAAGGGGTCGGCCTTCTGAAAACAGATAAAATTGAAGGAGATGGGAGGAAGGAATAAGGACATTTTGTGGTGTAATAATTACATTTGAATCTCTGTATGATAACTGCCAATGTATGTTAGGGTTAAAATCATGGTAGAACACATCCCACATCCATCAGCTTAAAATAAGGTGTGTTGGAAAGAAAATAATAAAGGATCGGCTTCTTTGTAAGAACCAAGCAATTAATAACCTACATGACTATAAATCTCTATAAAACTAACGATAAACCAAAAAGAAATTGAATGGGTTAACAACAGCAAGCATTAAGATTACTGTAAGAGCCATAATTTTCTTTGGCGTAACCTTTGGCGAAGTGTTAGGCTTCGACAGTTTCTTCCTTAAAATTAAAATTCTGTTTAATCCTATTTTCTAAAAATAATAGCTTACTTTCTACGTGTATTGCCATGATCCGAGTCTTTAGTATCTTTTGCATTTTCCACTTGCTTTCCTTTATTTTTGACTTCTGGCACGGTATAGAACTCATTCCTTTTAAAAATATTTTTATAAAGCTTGCTGATACGTCACCCTCTGGACAAAACTATCAGAATGTAGTCTGACTCTATTTCTTACCCATTGGGCCCGAAAAAATGGTCAACATAAGTGAGTCGACATTTATAGGAGTACTGTTTATGCAGCCCCCCCCCATACAGTTACCAGCAAATATATAAATACACTATATAATGCCTATAAATTACCGTTCCTCGATTAATTACTAGGGTTCGATCATGTTTCCTGATCAGCAAATTCCTCGAGTAACGGCAAAAGTCTGCCCAGAGCCCCTTACAAAGAGAATTCACTCCTCCAGGAACGGGGATCAAACTCTAATAATTAGTAATCGAGGGAGGGCAATTGATAGAGAGCATTTGATCTAATTAGATGTAATAATTACCATTCTAGTTATAGGTTTAAACAATAATTACCGAGGGCGCTTATTCAACTAAATACGATACACCTAATTAAGAGTGATCGACTGATTTAATCTAAAAATTTACTTTCTACGAGTTGTTGAAGGAGGTTCTTCATTGTTACTTTCAACGTAATCTACTTTTTCATCATTATTATCGTCTGTTGATTGTTGAAGGAGTGGAGAGTTTTCTTCTTTCAAACGATCAGCATTTTCTGTTTCAGCATCAACTAGTGAGTCGTAGTCGAAATTTCTAAAATAAGTGAAGATAAAGTAGATGCCACGGGTTATCCGAACCACGGGTTATCCGGTTATCCTAACCTCTTCACGGGTTATCCGAACCGATCCGAACAATTCTTCGAACACAGATCCGACCTTTTTCCCTATGTGCCGCTCTTATGCCACTCAAGGTCGCAAGGTCCATCTTGCTAGAAGGTCGTAGAATCGATGCCTGTACTGGGCCAAATCCTTACATTCACCTACTGTTCATATAACTTATTCCGCAAATATTAAGTTTTTAATTCAATATTATTATACCGATCGCTGAAGCGTGGCTTGTGATGCGTAAGGTGATATCCTCCATTTTCAATTATGGAGTTATTTGAAGTCGCTGCTCCAGGATGTCTCACGACAGGTTCCAAGCTGCCATAAGTAACAGCAGATGCCAGAACTATCGAAATTTAATCTTGTTTCTGATTCAAATACGTTCGAATCTCAATTTTACATACACCAAATGATAGCTTGGTTTTTAAATAGGTTGACCACTGACTAGTGGAAGATGGCTTATTGTTGGTTAGGCGCTTATTATTTGAGGTCAATTCATTAGCCTTCCTCTTGAATGATCCGATCCAAACCCCGGACTTTTTCTTCGCGCTAGACCCGATCTGAAGAAAATTTTGAAGAACCGCCCTTAGCCCAGGACTTTATTCTCAGCTCTTGAAATTAATGATGTCAACCCAAACGAAGCCTTAGCATGCCTCAGACAGAACCAAATAAGACATTTATGTAAGTAAATTACCCCAAAATAAAGGAAACTTTCGCTTTTTAAAGGGTGTATGTAAAATTGAGACCCGACTGTATAAATTTAAAATTAATCATATATTTTTTACCAAGGAAAAATTACCGAGCAACGCATTGAATGCGGCTATAGCAAAAACAAACCGCATCTGAACAAACAATCAACAAATTATTTTTTATTTCTATACAAATTACAAAAGGAAAAGATGGGTAAATGACTATGTTTAATAAAAACAGATCCTTTTAAAAAGACAAGCCCGCTATAAGGGCATATGCGCAAATAAAAAGGTAAACAACTCTAGCTAACCAGTCGCTTGCTTTACGTCTAAAAATTACTTTGAAATACAGCGGCTTCCGGCAAAGGTTTGAGAAATCGTTGTCGCAATCGAGACCTTACCTTTGATTTTTTTAAATGCCGCACTCGCACTTTTCACGAGATTACTTTCAAAATTAAGCAGGAAATGAAAGGGCACATTTTTATTCTTTTTAAGGATTTCCGCAATGCACTTTGCTATTAAAAATACCTTTATTTGCCTATTTTTGTATTCTTTTTTGAAAATTTTATTTTTAAATTCCGTTACCTCAGACCTCTCCAAACTCTGACAAAAATTTCCTTCAAATAGTAAACTTTGCAAATCTTTCTTGCTCTGTACGGTACTAGTTTGGTTGAGGTAAAAGTTTGGCCTGAATCTGTTTCATTTATCATCCTTATCAGCATTTTCTCCATTAACTTTAATATACCCTATTTATTTTAATTGAATGGCCGCCCTTCTATTTTCAATCCTTCAAAAAGGGTTATGGAGACCATTCAAACGGAGAGGGCATTTAATTAATTACGGTAATTTAATTATTATTTTTAATAATTTAATTGATTAATTTTAATTGATAAATTATTTTAAGACGCGTGACAGGCATGACTCGCGACAGGCATGCCTCGCGACAGCCATGCGCTGCCTTAATGAGACGGCTGGGGTTACTTTGGCGCAAGACTAATGGCAAGACTAAGAGGGGGTCGGCAGTCAATACGGGCAAATAGGCGCCCTGTATTCACGCGCCTTAACAAACAACTGAGTCTTGACAGCGCCATTGCCGATGCATTTACAGAATCCCTTATTTGCCCTCTCCCTAATTGAGAAGGACTCGCGTTTATATAATTTCTATTTAATTTTAAATGCCCCCACCCCTACTATATTTTGGCATTTACTCCTCACTCCTTTAATTTTCTTTAGAATTTAAGTAATTTAAAATAGACAATAAATGTAAAAGGGCAACTTTTGTTTACCTTACGGATGGCTTATTCTATGTTATTAATATTCGGATTCGATATCCCGCCAGAAAGGTTAATCCTTTGTTAAGGATATACGGATACTCAACTCATGTCTTAACTTTTACGCTAGGTCCGAGCAGGGTGACACTTTTTCCATCTTAAGAGGGCATTTGTTTTTTACTTTTCGCCTCCCTTTTCCTCATTCTATCTTTTTGAGTGGCCGTGCCCCCTTTTGATGAGTTGGTAAGGAGGCACCCTGGGTCCGAGATAAGTAGAACTTAGGTTCTCTAAATGCCCTTTTACTTTATAACTTCAACTAACTGAAGTCCCCACGAAGTGCTATAATACAATTTTTAAAACCTCATACATATTAAAATATTTTTTAGAGTTTGCCGCAATCAAATGTGGCAATTAAAAACTTTATTAATTTTCAAGTGCCTGCTCTTCCTTTGCGAAACTATTGAAATTGATGTCGCTGATTACGCTCTTAAATTAGAGGAGAAACTCAATCATGTTAAAAAAGAAATCCAAAACTACGAGGCAGGTTTTATTATTAGGGTTTGCACAAGTTAAGTAAGGTAGAATCAGTTCGAATGTATTTAATTCATTCGCGGCGTGGTCCTGTTCCTGATCAACTGCATGTTCCTGTGTAAAAGTATCCTGTTCAACTGAGGATGTTGGTTTCCTTTCAGCCGACCAGCTTTTAAGTATAAATAGCTAGCCTATTCAGCTAAACTCATTAACTGTTATGCAGGAGGTGTTGTAGCCCTTTCAACAGCATGCTCCTGTTCAAAAGCCTCCTGTTCAACTGAGGCTAATTAAAGGCTGATTAGTGACAAGCTAATTAGTTTAGCTAATAATTTTAAATATTATCTTTTATACTACGAAAACCCTCTAGTATAATGTTTGGCTTTGCTTGCGTTATGCTACGGTTACATAAAAAACGCGCGCGTCTTGCGGCAGAAAAGATAATGGGAAATGAAGAGAGTAAAAGACGCCGGCGTCTTGCCGCTTTTTTTGAGTGGTTACATAAACTGCGTCTTCCGCCGGCGTCAAGACGCCGGCGTCTTGCCGCTTTTTTTGAGTGGTTACATAACCCGCGTCTTCCGCCGGCGTCTTGACGCCGAGCGTCTTGCCGCTTTTTTGAGTGGTTACATAAAATGCATCTTCCGCCGGCGTCTTGACGCCGGCGTCTCTTTTTTTAATTCAAACATGTTTGAATTTTTTGCGGCAACTTTTAGCGTCTTGATCATTTCTCGGCCAATTCTAGTCCGATTTACAAAATTTAAAAAGATTCTGAAAATTCAGTTTATTCTCTATCGATCAATATAAATTTTATATTTTTAAAGTTAAATCTTATGGGTTAAAATTGATTTTGAAAAAGGTATACTTTTTGCAAAAAATATTATTTTTTTCGATATTTTTGAGATAAAGTCCGTTCCAAAAAACCTCGACACCCCCCAATTTTTCAGATATCCCATTTGCTGCATATTTTAAAATTTTCTTTAGGCCTATTTGAAAGCCCATGAAATTTGCTACAAGATACAAAAGTCGATTTATCTGAAAAATTGCGGGGTGTCGAGGTTTTTTGGAACGGAGTTTATTCAGCATGATATCGAGTATTTATATCATAACTATTTTATCAATCGGTCAAAAATTCTGATTTTTTGATATGTTGTAGAGCTTTTGATTCTCTATCAAATGATACCAAAAACACGAAAAAGTGACCATTTCTTGATGAGTAGGAGGCCAAGAAACTAGATTTCTTCCTTTTTCAGCGCCGCAGGCGAAAATTTTGAGAAATTTTGAAGCTCCTTAAGCAAGTCTTCCGAAAATCCCGAAAATTATAAAAAAAACCGATGCCGGGACGGGATCCCGAGGGATAAATCCCGTAAAAATCCCGGATCCCGAATGATCCGAAATTTTTCGGGATCGGGATCCCGGAATATCCCTTCGGGATCCCGCCCCGCGCCGACCTCTAATTAGAATATTTTACCAGTGAAGTTGGATCGGTATCATGGCAGGATAAAATGATTTAATTTTATTTGTTCAGTTTAATTCCAATAAAATATTTGTTACAAATTTAGTACGCAATTAGTGGTTACATAAAATCGCGCGCGTCTTGCGGAAGACGCTCGGCGTCAAGACGCCGGCGGAAGACGCTGTTTTGTGGTTACATAAAATCAGCGTTTTGACGCTTTGCGTCTTCTCGCTTAGCGGAAGACGCCGATTTTATGTAACCACGAAACAGCGTCTTCCGCCGGCGTCTTGACGCCGAGCGTCTTCCGCCGGCGTCTTGCGTTTTTTATGTAACCGTAGCATTATAAGACCAGTGAAGCTTACTGGCTCCCAAAAATTTTCTATAAGTCTTATCCCTTTAACGTTCACCATTTTATAGCAATTAATGAAGTCTATTCTCGAAAAGGATGCTACGGTAGCTGATAATGTTAAGGGATTTCTGCTCAATGCTAGCGATGACTTCAATTTTGTAGTCAAAGGAGAACAATTAAATGAACAAACGAATACTGATAATGTTATTAAACTTCACGTTATCAGTGAATTTATTGGAAACCTCAAAAACAGCAAAAACGCTGAAGATTTGATTGAAATACAGGATGGTGACCATTTGCCGAAGAAAATTTCTCTTCCAGAAGTACTCTCAGAGCTTGACAAGCTAATGTTAGTATCTATTTTACTATCCATATGAGAATATATTGAGAATACTGGTATTTCCAGGGGACAGTAGGTAAGGGTAGTGGGTAATTTCATCATTCGAAGTAAGGGAATGATGAAATTTGAATATACAATTATGATACAATTTCTTAATAATGGGATCCTTATCTTAAGAATATCATAAAGAGGTTAGGGTAACTTCCTTACCTAGCTCCTTAATCTTTGCTACTTTTGCGTGCCAACTTTAGTAAACCTTGGGCATAAGTTAATGTCTGGAAAGGAATTTCATAATGCCTCAAAAAATTTATTCAAATTTATTTAGGATAAAGGAAACCGAAAAACAAGGTTTGCAAGAACGTATGGGAAAACTTGACGAATTAACACGCTACAGAAAACAAATTGATTCAATTGTAAACAAGACAAAAAAGGAATTTTACATTGTACAGGACACTAAAATATTTGAAGCTATGGGATTTAGAATCATGAGCTGCATTCATGAACTTAATTCAGCTTTTGGTGATTTTATGAAAAATGTCATAAGGTATTCCTAATATTTAAATTAAAAGTAGAACCTTGCCTGAGGGCTTTACAGCACGGCTTGGGAACCTCGAGTTACGTATGCGGCCGGGATCTAGTTAAAAGTATACATTTTTAAACTTCGATCACTAATTTACGCATTTTTTCGATTAAGTCCACACCTCGAATAAGTTCCCTCTTGATTACACATGCAAGCGGTGTCTTGAAACAAATAATTCCCGGTAAAATTCAAGTTCGTTCTCCCCTCTTTTTCCTTCCGTAATTTGTATACAATGGTAGTACTTTATATCTTTTGAATGTGCCACGGCGAAATACAGTGGAATAGAAGAAGAAAGAAAGTCTGACCGTTTTGTACAAATTAAGGATGAAAAAGAACGGGGTGAACTTGGATTTTATTTAATTCCACTCATTAATTTGCCTTACTGTATATTCTAATTTTAGAATTCGTACTCCATCCTAGGATGGGTTGAAATATTAATTTCCAGGGAATTAACCGAAAAAAACATATCCAGAACATGGAAAATTTTTTGTTCATGTGTAGAGCAGGATCATGTTGTAGGGCCAATTTTGCCTTTTTGCTCTGCTATTAAAATTTTATTTGCCCCGATACGGATATTATCAACTAGAAAACACTCAGAAATTGTCCGACAAGATTGAAAGTTTCGACTTTAAACCTGGGTAACTCATGCGAAATTTTTGAAAATTTTCGAAGGCTAAGAGCCAGATTTCATCTGTTTTACTGCTGCACGCGATAAACTTTGGAAGGTCAAAATAAATTTGTCAGTGGTTGTAAATCCTCGAAAGAGGGCAAAAATGTGTAAGAGTAAAGAGGAAGCGCAAAAAACTGAACAAAATCCGAAGGAAGACGGAATCGGAAGAAAGCCCACCCCTGGTCGTAAACTATACCTAATTGTTCTTAATATTCGCCTACCGGGCAGTAGAATATAATTATAATTATTGTAGAGATAAAAAGAAAGAAATAAAGAATATAATTGAGAATGGAAAGAAAAAAATTTTAGCAGAAAGTATGAAGGAAAAGTATAATGTTTTGAATATTCCTAAAAGTAAATACCTCAAATTTGTCAAAGTTGACTTATCTGATAAATACAAAGAGAAAGAAAATTTGATAAATGAGATAAAAAATCTAAAACATAATAAAACTCTTAAAGGAAAAGAATTAAAGAAATTAAAAAAGGAGAAGAATAATTCGTTAAAAAATTTGGAATTATATATTGAGTTTTGGCATAAGATTAATATTCTAGTCGATGAAATATACGACAATATTAACAAGCTGTATTTTGTGTGTTTATGATTAAAATATAAATTTTTAAGGATTAGTATACTAGGCTTGAACCACACACCGAAAGTCTCAAACTCGGAAAACCCGACCCCGGAACTTGTAATCCGGTCAACCTTAACCCCGGGTGACATCCATATTAGATGTCAACCGTATGTACAAGGCGCCAGTTTTAATACGAGTCAAAGGGGCATTCTATTAGAAATGGTCATACCACTATGACCAAACTCGCTTAGGTTTGATTTCTCCAAAAAATTCACTGGAGGGGGATAGTCTACATAACTCACCAAAGGGTCGTTTTGTTTTGTTGCTTAAAAACAGAAAAACTTAAATTTTCAGGAGGGTGATCCAGCGCAGATAAACTATAACAAACTATTTATAATTGAACCTTATACCGAATATCGCCTTTACAAAGAATTTAACATTGTAATCGAGATAATGTATGCTAAGCTGACAAATATATTTGATTGGAAAGAAGAGCCAAAACTTCTTACAGAAATTGTAGTTTTGCGCGAGCTTATTACTGGGTACACAAACGTTTTGGAGATTCAAGAGACTGAATTAAAGCCAAGATTGGCAAAAGAAGACAAGAAACATTCCAATGACTCAGTGAAAAAGGTATCTCAGAAGTTTTAACATCGAGAGTTGATAAAAAGCATCGTCCAGGACGATAAACTCGCTTGAGGATACACAATAGACCTACAATCGCTAAAATTAAGAAGCACACTCCTAGAATTAAGAAAAAGTGACATATTTCTGCATGGATGAGAAGCAAGATAAAGCTTTAAACATGGCGATCGAAATTCTTCGCATTGAAAAGTGCCGCAAGCTCTTTAAGCCGGGGGAATGGCTGAATTTAAATACCCCAATGATAATAACCTTAATTTAAAATACTTTTCTAGAATAATAATCAGCAGTCAGTCTGTTGTTTAAGGTATTTGTACCTAAGGCCATTGCGCACCTATAAGCTAAACAAATTTTAGACCCAATGTTTTATGTAATAGTCTGTTTGCATTAATTTAAAAACTTCAGGAGAAGGGTTTAATTGAAAGCGAGGATGATCAAAACACAGATAACGTTCAAGACAAAATTAACGAGTTAAAATATGAAACAAAAAGTTATCTGTCCAACATTTTGCTTGCTTATGAACAAATTTACGACATTATTATTATCAAAAACAGAGATGTTAAAAGCATCAATCATCATACTAATGTAAAAAACGAGCTTCTTAAAACATTGAAGGAAGCAAAAGCGCTAAATTCTGAGTTGAAAAAGAATTTTGCTTCAGAAATTTTAACTTATTATCAAAATGAATGAAGTTGAGATAACAAGCATCACAAGAAGCGAAATGAAAGTTTGATGAAAATTCGTGTACATATTTATGTAAATATTATACTCCATTATGAAGATACGTTTTATACCTCCACACTACTCCTTACACATCTTACATTTTACCCCCTTCTTTTTTTCTGACTAACCAAAAGACCCCAAGTGTCATTTATACATACCGTATTTACTCTAATTAAATGACAGTCTCCAATTGAATGACATCTCTAATTGAATGACACTTTTTTGGGTATATGAAAAATAGAATGACTGTCATTCTATTAGAGAAAATACGGCACATTACAAACCCCAAGAACAACCTAAAGTTTTTACAAGGAAATTTCCAATGAATTATTATCATTTTGAAGCATGTTTAACTATTTTTTAAAATTGTATTTATTTGTTTTGATAAACATTTCTTCTTTGGTTGAGCTTTACTTCTAGCAATCAAATTTTTCATTAGTAACGAAATTTTTCATTAAATTGAAAAGCAAATCTTAACTTCAATCAAATTTTTTTCATTTGAATGTTATGTATTAGATCCAAATTATTAATTTCCAACTTTATTCAATAAGGGCTAACCTTAATAATTTTAGAGAAAAAGCTTTTACAAGTAGTCAGAATTATATTTATAGAAAGGAAGATCGAACTAGGAACAATCAAGCTAGTAAGGGGAGATTGTTACATTTTTATTGACAGGCAAGCGATCGAAGGTCTTGCTAAAGCTATCAATGTAAAAGAATGTTTAAAACATCCTATCAACTTTGCGAGAAGTTAATAAATCCACAATCAACACCATTATTTTGCTGTGAGTGATTTTCTGCGACTTTTATTTCCATTCCAATCAAATTTCTTAGCAATAGCGAATATTATATAAACATGCATTTCAGCTTAAAATAGAGTATGATGAAAAAAATTAAAAAACAATCATTATTTTCTCGCAGTCATTATTCTCTCGATTTTTTCCAAAAATGTATATCATTTATTAACAAGTTGAATGATAGAGGCCTCTTACCAAATTGATAATTTTTATATAATCCATATGCGACTACTTATATTAATGAAAATTCACGGAAAAAATTTATCTACATTTTAATCATTTAAATCGCAAACAATACATGGAATAATAATAAATAATAATATACATACTATCTGCTCATCCGCCCTTTGTTTTTTATCATTTTGAGAAGGAGAAGTAATAAAAAGAAATGCAAGCGGATAAACAGATAATACCAGTAAATATATAATCTGTACAGTGTGTTCTTTCTCAGAAAATCATGGGATATTGGGAACCGAACCGAACAAGTGTGCCAAAAAATCTTCGGTTTGGTCCCCAAACAAAAAATTAATATGTATAAATATGTACATTTAAATGTTAAATTTGAATATCATAATTCTGAATATATTTTTGGGAAGCTTTATATACACTTTTTTTATAATAATCTTTCATGGTACCGTATTTATTCTATTAATTGCCATCTCCTGCGAAGTTGCTTTGGCTTTATCCCACCCTAATGAATCTTATATCATGTTAAGACTATCGGTAAGCGTTATCTTTATCAACTGATTGATCAAGTATACTAAATTTCCTAATTCTAAATTTCCTTTAATTCCTAAGGCTGTGCAGTAGACGGCGTGATGTAATGGAAAACACATCAGTCGCTCTACTTAAATTGCTGGTTCGCTCCAAGCCGCGAATAACCCTTTCACTGTATGAAGGAGGAAATAGTTATCGCACAGCTGCTTTACTGTATATTCATAAAATGTTACCACAAATTAAGTGTAATTATTTAACGTTTTTCACATCTATCGAGTTATGACATTTAATTAGTGGTCAGCTTAGCTTGATGCATCCATTTCGAAAAAGAAACGGCTTTTCTAGGGGTTCGAAAGATACAAAATTCATTTGGATGGAAATGTTATAGCCGTTCAAATCTGTTTGAGACTAGACCGCTTACACTAACCATACCGTTCCTGTATTTTGGTCGCATTAATAGAATAAATACGTTAAGCTCAAATATAAAAGAGCCCGTCTTAATGCTTTGTCTTTTCCTTCTCTTGCTCAATCATCAGCATGCTTTTAATTAGCTCTCCAGTCTTCCATTCAGCATTTGGTATGATTTCCATTTGTTTCTCGACGTTTATATCAGAACGAGCCTTCTCCAGCATTTTTTGATATCCACTTTTGTCGTCTAACAAACTTGGAGGTTCATTAAGGTTTTTTGAGAACTTGTAGTGGATGTCCATAACGGCATAAACCATTAAAATATTTTTGATGATAATAGCGGAATTCATCTTTAATGAAATTAATTAAAATTACTAATGACAAAGAGATAAAGGGATGGGATTTTTTTCAAAGCCTGATTATGCCTGGGTTTGTCTGAGATTTAAAAGTCTACGGTTGTACTAATTTAAATATATTTCATCTAAATATGCTATAGAAAGTAGCAATCTTACCATTATGAAGTAAGAGTTAAGCAAAAGATTAGCCGCCTTGCAGGATTCTAGGTGGCTGACCTCCTTTTGTTAATGTTAGGCGCTTTCGCTTACCACAAACATGAGCTAATCTACCACGGAGCTACCGGAGAGTCGACTAATGCTTTCTCTTTGCCCTTTATAGAAACCCTTGCCTAATGATGCTTAGGTGAATCATCTTTACAATGGACATATGAAGGATAAATAGAATGGGGGCAGCTTTGGCATTACCAAGTTGATCTATTACAAACTTGTTATTACCAGTATTGGTATTACCAAGTATTCGAAAGTTGAAAATAAAATATTAGACGAAGGGTAAATTTAGGAGGGGTCAAACGAGGAGAGATTTTCTTTATCGATACTCGCCAGGCTGAATAATCTAACTACTATCAAAAGCCTTCTGATTATATCGTAACATTACATTAATTTAAAAACCTTTAATTCAAATTGAGCTCGAACATAATTTGTAAATTGATTCTCTTCACTAATAATCATATATCCACCAAAGTTTGTTCTTCCCGGCGCATATCCTTCCATATTTTGCTTATCCATCATATGCTTATATTGCATATGAGCTTTATCTTTAGCTACTGTAAAACAAAAATATTTTTAAAAATGTTCATCTATCGGTATTAATTAAAAATGCGCCCAACCCTGTTCCAAAACTATTTCCCTACCCGAAAAATTTTCTGTTTTTAGAAGTATGCTTCCCATAAGACTCCCCAATTTTAGGTGAATTTTGCCTTATAGACATCTAAAAATCTTTAAATTTTAACCTGTGGTACAAAAAAACATTGTAACTCGTTTCCTATCCGTCCTACATTTATGCTTTAATTTCCATTCTGGTTTGAGTTATCCTTTTTTACATGACTCGGAAAGTTATCAAGGGATATGAACGGTACTTTCAAAAGGATATCAGTGGTATCTTGTATTTTGTAAGGATATTGAAAGATTAAGGGATTTGAAGGGATATAGTGGAAGGTGTGGATTAATTAGATTAGAAGGCAATACGAGAATTTAAGGGATATCTAGGTGTAAAGGGAGATCGAGAGATAAAGTGAGATCTAGGGAAAATCCTCCATAATAGCCCAATTTTTTTTCAACCCGCCCATCCTTGTGACATACCCAATAATATTATTCAAGATATACCTTCTCCAAATAATTGAATATCCTTGTCTAGAGAATCTTCACTTGTATCTAATTTTTTCAAAATTTTTTGAATTAATTCATTGCGCATGACGTATAAGTTTGCAATGTTCTCATTATACGTCAAAGTCTTTGGTGTACTCCAAGCAATATCTTTTAGTATATCGTACATTGCTCCAAATATTTTGTAGAAGTGGTAACACGATACATGTATTTCATAATTCCTAATTTCGTCAATAGCCTCCTTGCCTAACTAAAAAGAAAATTTTTGGTTTATCACAAAAGTAAATATAAGAATAACAAATGCGGGAAAAGACAAGAGTAGTGAAGGACAGCGAAGGACTTTGGTGCCTAACAAGTCTGAACGCTAATGACCCTTCATACTAGACCTACATACCTAACATCTATAGTTCACATATACTCACTCGCTCCATATCACGGGATTAATTCTTGTTAACAAAGCATTCTTGTTACTACTTAAAGCAATAGCATGGATGGGACGAGTTACCCGAAACCCGGAATTTTTCAAACGTAAACCCGACCCGACTTTCTTTCAACCGTCCCATCCCTGATAAATATCTATCTAATATTATAGTCACTAAGATCGTTTTATAACGATTGAAGAGGTGATTAAAAATTGAGCAGTGCTTGTTTAAGTTTTACCGTAGAGTCAGCATTTCCAATTCGTTCAGTAATTGTATTCTTATATATATTTAAGAGTCGAACAACTTCCATGTACGACTTAAAGCATCTTACAAATGCTCCTCCATTAGTAGAATCGGTATCATCATCATATTTTTTCAAGCGCTCTTCAAGCTTCAAATCCTCTTTGAGAGGCACATACTTAATTAAAATTTAGGTTTATTAGATTTTGCTTAGCTCAAGGTCGAGTTGCTATAAGCAAAATTATTAGCATATCTAAGTATCTTGGTCAGACCTCGCCAAACGGCGGCTAGAATTGGAAAAAGCGAGACCAATACCGAGACCAATACCGAGATTCTCGGCTTTTTTCCAATATCGGTCTCGGTTTTTTCATTCTTGTTCTCGAACCCAATACTGAAATTCTCGGTCCATTTCTCGGCGAGGAATGCTCAAGGAGAGCCTACCTCATAATACCTTCAAATTTACCCCTTAAATACCTTCAAATCTCCTTTTTCTCTGGCGCCTAACAAGCTGAACGATTGGCCTTGGTGCCTGACGATTATATGTACAAGAACCATATATACATTATTATTTAGGGTGATAATGTACCCTTTAAAATCTTTAAAATATTTATAGCAATAACCTCAAAAATGCCATTCTTTGCTACTTCCGTAATTTCTTTAAATCTTTCAGTATATTTTTGTTTAAATCCTTCAGCATCTTCACCTTGAATAATTTCCTCGGCCAAATTTTCGTTTTTAAGATTGTCAGCTTCATTCATCTCCGAACGCAATTTTAGCTTTGCTCTTTGTATATCAGCCACAATTTGAGCATCTTTTTCATTATAGCCCATTAAATTTTTATTTTTTCTTATGAATGTTAAACCAACACCTATACGGCTAACAATATCTTTGGCATCATTTTCAATTACTTTTTTCAGCTGAATAAATACAGCTGGATCTTGTCCAATTAAAAATTGAATTTTTAAATTTTTAATCATCTCGTCCAATTTATCTCGAGAATTCAAGACATATTTATAAACGTTGTTTGATAGACGATTTACGCTATCTTGTTCTTCATCTTTAAAAACCAACTTTTCCAACTCAGCTAAGGCTTGCTCAATGGATTCAATTTTTGTTTCTTTGCTTGGAATACTTAAAGATGAACTTGATTCGTGGGCATGATATGTTGGTGAAGTCGATCCTTTAGTCTAAATTTTGTTTTCATTAGTTATAGAAACGAGATGTAAAAGTCAACCAGCAGGAAAGCGTTGCTTTTTGCAACCTCCAGGCAGTTATAGCTATCCGCTACGGACGCTGATCTACCGAGGTTCTGCTTCCCATATAAAAATAACCTTCCCCTATCTGATTCCCTTGCCCTGACACCGCTTAATGGCATTTAATTTCCTAAAATCTTTATTACTAACTAGTTAGTGAAGGAAGAAATAAGGACAAATGAAATAGATATCGGCTGCTAATAACCGAAAAATTCACACAGCCGATGGGAGGTTGGATGGTGAACGGATTAGGCCGTAGTTTGTGGAGAAGGGTCTTTGGTTCGAAGGAGTCGAACCAAGCTTTCATACCTCAGATCTTTGAAATAATTTCTACATGATCTAAGATGCTCGAAATGTTCAACTACTATTATTTTAACGAAGCACCCGGAAAGAACCATAACCTCGAATAATACTCTAATTATCTACCTTCTTAGTGTTCTTTAAGGATTTATGGAAATCATGATTAACAAAATCCACAACAGCCCCAAGATCCGCTATCTTCTTGTTGAGCATATCATTAATGAGACACTGTCCATTTTTATTTATTCCTTCAGACAATGTCAGGAATTGAAATTTGAAAATCCATTCGGGAAATGAATTCCAAATTGGATCCTTCATGCATACTTCTTGCCGTTCTTTAACTAAATTTTCGATTGAAACAATCTCTTTGATTAACAATTGCTTTTCTTTCTCATTTTCGCGTTGTATAGCGAAAGATGTTGATGGTAATAAAATCAGAATTGAGATAAAATTAGTTAAAGGGTGTTTTAACATAATTTTTTCTAGAAATTTAATGAAAGTTAAAATGTCAAAATGAATGTCAAAAAGTCAATGCTTTGACGTTGATAAATGTTGTTACAAGATAAACTACTGTATATGCTCATTAAACTTTCCTATCTCAAATAATTACTCTCTTTTTAAATAGTTACCCTATTTGATTAAGAGCGGGGAATAAATCAAGAATATACTGTTGTGAAGCATTTAATTCCTAAAGCTAAAAAGTAGGCGGCGTGGTGTAATGTATAACACATCAGTCCGGTCTACTGAAGATGCTGGTTCGCTCCCAGCCGCCGAATAACCTTTTGCGCTATCTAAAGGAAAGAAATAGCTATAGCCCAGTCCTTTACTTCTAATGCTAAAAATCGAATGTTCAACCAAATAATCCTGTCTTATATAAGAGACCGACTTATCCAATTATAAATTCCCGTTTAGATGCCATAAAGAAGTTCTACTTTTAAGTCTATGAAGGGAGTAATTTATAATACATACTTAAATTAAAAGGATTCAAAACTCTGTCGGGGAGGTTCATTTAACGGGGAGAGGTTTTATATGAATTTAAATTTGTCTTTACCTGTCCTTAAGTAAAGGAAGGAAGGGAGGGGATAAGGGAGGGAGGGAGGGAGGGAGGGAGGGAGGGAGGGAGGGAAGGGATAAGGGAAGGATGAAAATAAGGAATAAGGAAAGGAGGATAAGGAGGGGGATAAGGGATAAGGAAAGGAGGGAGGGCAATAAAAAAGGAGGGAATAAGGGACGGATGGGGGGAGGGCAATAAGGAGGGTGGGATAAGGAAAGGCAATAAGAGAGAAGACATTTAAAATTTAAGAGAGGGACGTCCTCTCAATTATTTTCATTGTCGTCGCGATTTATACGCGAGCGTGCTGTAAGACACTCACTTCTCCCCTCGTGAATCCTCCCTCCATATACATATATGACTTTGATTTATTGGAAAAATCAGTTGATTGGCAATGTGAATAGACTTGTGAAGGCGAGATGGGGGGACGACTAAATTCGATTTTTAAAAATTCTTCTCTTGTCTAAATTATTGTTTTGTTTATAATTTTATATGTTTGGCCATTTGACAATGCTGGCCAAACAATGTTGAGAATTATTTATTTAACGTAAGAAAACAAATTATTTCTTAGTAGCGCTTCAAACAAAAATTGACACTAGATAACAGGAAGATTACAAGCTGCTCTAAAACGACATAAGAAACTCGACCCGACCCGATGAATTTTCCGAACTTTTACCCTTAACCCGACATTTCTACTTTTTCTTTAAAAATTTAGACAGGCCCTTGGCCATTAGACAGGCCCTTGGCCTTTTTTAAATAAGTTGAACTTGTTATGTCCGTGATTTGAATATTTTTAATGTTTTTTATTCATTTAACCTTCTTATCTAATTTGCCCCATTTTCCAGAATATTAAATACTTCCCTCATTCCAACTTTCAAATATTTCCTTTCATCTTCTTTAAATTGATGCCCTTCACCCTTATTTCCTAAACCTTTTCCTTTGTATATGTTCTTTATATTTTTATCATCTACCGCCCTTCCTAGTCCCTGTTTCATTTTATATACTTGTTTCATTCCAAACATTTTCATTGCTCTTCGGAGCCTCCCTTGACCCTAATTATGTTTGATTGTAGAAATAAATATTTAAATTAATTCCTCAATTAAATTGAGAGCTTAGGGTCATTGTACAATAAATATGTCTGTTTGCACAGAAATAATAGAACTGGCCTTCAAAATTCTGAAATTTGCGCCCGCGGCGCTAAAATTAGACTCCATTATCCAAATAATAATTTTCTTCCATCATGGAAATTCAGAAAAACTTCGTTCCCGTATCTGGAGCTCAGATTTAACGGTATCCCACAACTCTAAATCTCTGATATCCTTCATAATCCCCCTTCATCCCCGATATCACTCCAAATCGATATCAATTCAAACACTTGTATGGACACAAAATAACAAGGTGCTTCAGTCCAAAGACAGCTGAAATATTGTACTAGTCCATATACATACGAGAAATGACAAGATCTAGGACATTTTTTTAAAACACCGAAAGAGCGAGACCAAGACTTGGCCTTAACAACGGGCAATGTTGTTAGGAAAGTTTGGTAAAAAAATTTTTTTGGGTGCAGTACCTTGGTATTTTGTGTCCATTAATATTTTAAAAAACTCAACTCTCCCTTAAATCTCTCTTTCAATTCCTCCTATAAACTTTTGAATCCCTCTCTTCTCAACTTATTTTTCTATTAAATTGATTTAATTAAATTTAATTATTCAATTTAAATAATTTAATTGGTTGAATTTTACATTGAATAATTTTCTCGTGATGCGTGATAGCCTCGCGACTGTCATATGTATTGCCCTTTTCTCGAGGCACTAGGCAGTCAATTATTAGTCTTGCGATTTCTTTAAAGAGAAGGTCGGTGTCGATTGGGCGCAAGACGAGAAACAAAGAGGAGAGACTAAGAGGGATTTATGTTAGATACAATACGAGACACTCGGCGCCCGATTCTCAAGCGCCTTAACAATCAAGCGAGTCTTGGCATTGACTAACTTTATTGACTGACTCTTATTGACATTCCTGCCCTCCCTCCCGTTTACTTCTCCCTCCTCTCCCCACTCCCAAATTTATTTTAGAGGCAAGTGACTACCTCCATAGCCTTGCGCTACTCAGACTTGTGAAGGGGGGGGGGGGGTGAGAGAGAAGCTTAGAATGCCTCTCATATAGGGATTCTGGCATTTTCCCCCTCACTTTAGATTTTTTATTCAACAATTTTAATTTAAAAAATATCCCTAGGATTTGTTTATAGTTGAGGCAATGCGCAATAGATACCGTAAACCCTGTATATTTTTTAATGTTTCCCATAACTTGTTGTTGTTATGAGTAAAAATGGTTTCAGGATGATTTGATAAATATTGTGTTTGTTTTGTGTTGGTGTTAGTATAGAAAACACCATCATGTAGGACCATAATGACCGGTTAGTCTGTAAGTTTTAAGGTTTGTCCAGGTCAATCCACATTCGTCTACAATTTATACAATTTATCTATACACTGAATAAACGTTATTCCTGTGTCAACTTTGAGTTTTCTATTAACAGGAACATAATTAAGGGTCTATTCTAATAATGTTGGTTTTCTATCTGGATTTACGATATCCGATTTCCATCTATAATTCTTTTTAATTTTAGATACTTCCGTATAATATGCGGTTTAAACAGTGTCTATTCATACTTCTTATAATCTTCTTGCAAAAATGTTCAGCTCCACAAACGTTTGACATAGATATTAAAAGCTATGTTCATGACTTAGAAATTGAACTGGAAAACCTCAAGGCTACAATAGCCTACAAATCGGTAGGTTCTAAACTGATGATACTAACTGACTCAATTGCTTGTTCCCCATATTTATTTAGTAGATTTCTAAATTTTGGTTGGACACTAGAAAAGCACTATAAGTTTCATAACCACTACTTAAGTTTCTAACAATAATATGCAACTGTAAGTGTATATGGTCTATCCTGACACTCTTGGCTATGGGTATTAACTATGGGTATATAATATGAGTGAAGTCCACTAGGTTCCGAAATTTGTTAGAGATTTATCCTTGGAGGCACTCTAGGTCTAGATCGCTGTCCACATTTCCGCGAAAGGCAATAATTATCTGCATTTTACTCCTATGCCTTTGGGATAACAAATAATGCTTGACGATATATCTGTTAGGTATTATGACATAGTATAGCTAAAGAGACTGGAATCTGAATATTTTTTAGTGATTCATTCATGTACAGACGACACAAACAAAATGATTAAGTAGATTTATTAGAGCATGGTTTTTGAGGTATATTTAGGCAAGCTTCATAGCTTGATCATATTTATTTTCATATTTGACATGTTGCAAAAATTTGTACATGTATTCTGTAAAATATCCTATAAAATTTAACAGAAAATTATTCGTCAAAATTCAAATTGGTCAATACAACCAGAGGAAGTACAGAAATACTTGTTGGATGTTGAGGAAGCTGACTTTTCTGCTATTCAAAACTATGTAGGCAAGTTCGGTGGCGATAATAAAGGGCAAGATCATGCTGGAGAAAATGCTCAAAGTGCGGACTTTACTAGTTTGACAATGGCATTTGGCGTCCTTGACAAAATGATGTTAGTTTGTGCAGTATAATTATTTCTATGATAACTTTAGTGTAATTTAATCAACCAGAAAGGCTCTTAAGAAAAATTGAGGGCCTCATTACTCGGATTTATTGCCTCATTACTCGGATGTGCTTAACTCTCTTACCGGATGCAAGGCCGAATTTGTCACAGTCTCACAAATTAAGAAAAATTTTAAAGATCAGTCCGTGGTGGGACGATTAAATAAACGTTTTCTTGCACTTATCGACTTCTGACCTTTTAATGGACGATCAGACTATCCATCCAGTAGGAAAAAGATAGCGCTCATTGAGGGCTTTTAAATAATCTAAAATTCATTCGAATGGGATCAAGATTAAAAAGTTACAGCCGATCAAATATTGAAAGGGATATAAACACATAGTATGAAATTTAATTTTATTTAAGGTTTACTAGAGATGATTTTAATGTTGTGAACAAGTACAACAACAAGATAAAACATTTTTTTGAATACCGAGAGAGAATAAACGTGATTTCTGATAATATTCAAATACAGTTTTTGATTGGCCAACCAGCTCAAATATTCAAAAAAGTTGGAAAAGATATTGGTGGAATTATAAGCTCATCTAATACAATGCAAAATTATTGCAAAAAGTTGTTTGAAAGGTGAGGCAAAAAGTTATTAGAGAGGGGATTTTCATCATATCTAATCTCAAAGGAGGTGTACCTTTTTGAGGCTCCCGGACAATGCGTCAGTGGACAATCGGTCAGTATTGATATAAAGTGATTAAAAGTTATGATATAAAGATATAAAAATTCCTTGATATCCCTTCAAATCGGCAAATCTCCATCTTAATCCAATCAAATAACTTGATATCTCTGTTAATCCTCCCAAACACGAGATATCGGCCTTAATCCCAACAAATCCCTCTATATCTCTTTTAAACCCCAAAATCCCTTTTTAAATACTCCTAATCTTTGTATATCCCATCTTTAGTCCTTTTATATCATTTTTTATCTCTTTACATCATCACTTTTAATCACTTTTTATCAATACTGACCGATTGTCCACTGACGCATCTTCCACTGACGCATTGTCAGGAATCGTTTTTTGAGGAGCTCAAATTCGTTCTTATTTTTTGAATACCCATGTTTACGGGGAATCCTTGTCACATTTTCAACTGATTCTGGGGTTTTACAACTCAAAATAGCTTGTAACTAGTTATTGGCCCCGGGTATTTTTTCGTAGTCCGCTTCTAAATCCGGGGTTTTTCGCAATCTCAGTATATTTCCGACCGGATAAAGGTTGAATTCAAAGCTAGAAATGCTGAAAGAACTTGCTCCACCTAATGTGAGGATTGATGCAGATACTTTTTTTCTTTTAGAGGAGATACTTTTCCTCTCTTCTTGAGATAAAAATATTATTTTCGTCCTCTTTTGCTTACATCAACAATTCTTTTTAAATTTTAGAAGTGAACTTTGGAAGATTATGAACGCTGAAAAACAAAAATTTATAGAGCAAGAAACTACTAATATTAAGCTATACAACAAATTATTAAATAAACCTAATCTTGATGACTTGACAGAAGAACAACAAAATTTGTTGTATCCGCAAAGCGTAAAGATAATGCGAGTTGATTTATCAGAAACGACTAAAGAAATTGAGACATTAAATGTTGTTTTGGCTGCTAATAGTAAAAAAATTAAAGCTAAAGAAGAGGAAAAAAATTCGTGGCTCACTCGTAGCAATAAGAAAAATAAACTAACGGAGGAGTTGGCAGAATTAATTAAATTTAAGACAATGACAGTTAACGACTTAGAAGCTTGGAAATTATATTATGGCATTTATGAGAGGATGAATGCTAAAGTTGATAATATTTTGAACGATATTAAAAACGTTGAGGTTGGACCCTTTTTTGTTTTTGTAACGAAGCAATATAAGTTTGACTAAGGCCGACTCGAGTCGAGATCTCTCTCGGTTATCGAGAATCATATTTTCAAGATTTTGATCTCGATTCTGTACGATACTCCCGTGTCTCTACTTATGACATACTTTGCTAACATATCCCAAGGTCGACCAAAATGGTTATTCTGCTTTAGGCTTCAATTATTTCGGTCTTAAATAAATTTGTACGTCTAGTGCAAAAGATTATTTGGAGGATGGAAACCAGAATATTCAGTAAACCGGAGTTACATACATATGTGTTATCTATTATGTAATATACTGTACCTAGCTTCTAGGTACAGTATATTCCTTCTCTGGTGGAATTCCTTTTTTTTAAACTCATGGCCTAAGGTATACATCGTCATGCGTTTAGCATTTGCTGCACCATCCGGTGCTATCAGTAAAGCAGCTGGGCTATAGCTCTTCTTCAGTTAGTCAAAAGATCATTTGGCAGCTGGGATCTAACAAGCATCTTCCTTAAGCCGGAATATGGTGTTATTTATTACACCATGTCTGGTACACTCTCTAGTGTTTTTCAAATTTTAAATTTAACTCTATTTTAGCCAAAGGATTTTTATAAAAAATTGGTCGTTTTGTACACCAAAATCGACTTATACAAAGGCTTTAATGAAAAAATAAAAGAGCTTCATAAAAATGTTGGGTATCTTGCAAATCAAAAAGAACCAAATCCAGCAGCTTTATTCAGGAATGAAGCAAATTTTAAAAAATTCAAAGAAATTATAGTTTTGCGCCAAGTGTTTATTTCAAAATATTTGGAGATTTTAGAGATAAATGAGAGCGAGTTAAAGGCAAATCTAACGGAGAAGAATATGGAAGAGGAAAGTAACTCCTGGTCGACTACTATATTTTCAACATCCACGGATGCTCAATCATCGGATTCTGGAAGTTCTTCAGACTTTGGAGAATCTTCACTAACTTTGACACAAAGTCATCCTCATACCTCCGGATCGACATCGACTTCTGATTCAACCAAGGTTTTTTAATATAAATTATATTGGTTGATGGTCCCATTATGAAGTATTTTACTGGAACGGCTTTACTTGGGAGGAATTGTTGATGTAAAATTTAACAAAAGTTTATCTACCAGGCAAAAGTTTAGCCACCGGGCTAGATTCGAACCTGCAACTTCCTTGTAGTTAATTGCTAGGCGCTTTCACTGACTTCAGGAGCTCCAACACTGAGCTACCGGGGAATCGACTGCTTTCTCTTTTACTTTTAGATCGTTTAACCCTCGCCTAAGCGTTTAAATGCGCAAGTCAATCATCATTACATACTATTGTCTGGTTTTTATAATAAACTCCACTAACTGTGTCTCCAATGGAATTTTTTCTAACTGTTCTCATTTCTCAATTTTATTTAAGGAATCACTCAAACCCCTAACAGAAAAATTGAATAATCTGAAAAAGAATACGATAAACTATTTGCCAAACGTTCTGCTTGCTTATGAAAAATTATATGAACATTATGGTTTGGCTTATGAAAAGCACGAGAAAAAACAGTATCCTAAAAATTTGGATAAAGAGGAACAACGTGAAGTGATCAAGGAGATTAACTATTTTGCAAATTTGGTCAAGAAATTGCCTCAATTTGTGGAAGAAAAATTTGATTCCTTTATGCTCGATTGGTTTCAGAAATTTTATTAAGCGATGTTCGGTTAAAAGGTGGTGATAGTTCGGTTTGTGACTTTTTTTTCTCAGTTTTTCATCTCCTTGGAAAAAAAGTTTTGTACAGTGTGGTACTGTACAAAAGTGAAAAACACTTCTTAAGGAAGCATTATTTGAGGCAAAGCACTAGGAAAAAAACAAAAACTTTTTCTAAGGAGATGAAAAAATGTGGAAAAAGTGGTCACACAAATTGAACTATAACTAGAGTTTGTACGAGCTCGGGACTATAGTAACTTTGAATATTAATTAGATAAGGTTTCAAAAGCCACAAGGACAGGACTAAAAATCAAGGAGTAGTCAAAAGGGTTGGTTGGAACAAAAACAAATGTCTATATTACATGTGAGAGTAATGGAAGTATTAGTAGTATTAGTATTAAAGGTGTACTTAATATTAGTATCTGGGAACGTTATTTAAATGAGAAAAACTCGTCCATTCTCGTATAAACTCTAACACTGAAGCCAGAACTGTTTTGAACTTTCAAAGTTGAAGTTCTCTCAATTTTTGCATATCTTTTTTCATACCGTTTACAACAAGGTTCGTATTGGCTAAAAATGAAGTTAAATGTCAAACAATTTTAATTTCAAATTTATGAGTGTCGTTTTTCAATTTAAAGAACAAATACGAACCTTGCCTTACATCAATTACAATTTCTGCATTAAACAAAAAAGTAACTAAATTCACACATTGTATATATTTAAACCTTCTAAATCGTAAAATTCATGTAAAATTTCATGTAAATTCATTTATATACAAATTTAAAATTATGTAAATTTTCATCCAAAATTGTATAAAATTTCATATATTCACAGCAATTTTTAATTAATTAAATTTAATGTCTGATATGTAGAATAGAAGCTAGTGCGAAGGAGTTTAATAAAAATAAACAAGGGGGAGTTTTCTGTGCCTTTCTGTGATTTTTTGAAAATGATTTCATACGAATTCTGGTCATCATATTCACAAAAATGGTAGGATAACAAGATCACTCCGACACAATTTCTTTAATTCAGTAAATGGAAAGCCTGGGAATTTAGTATTGTAAAAGTCAACAAAAACACCTTTATCTCTCTGTCTATAATTTTGGTAACGAGCAAAGTAACAGTCAGACAACAACAGGATATGATGATTTTGGAGAGCTTTCTCAGCATTGTTTAAATTGATGTTCGACAATAATTCTCCAACATAACAATGCTAAAGAAGACATGACGGCTGTTGAAAAGATTCTAGACGGGCTATGGTGGTGAATCATTATCTTCAGGTCAAGGCAATCGGAAAGCATGTAATTAGAATTTTGAGCTGGTTCTGTATAGTATAAACTAAATTAGATTAAAAAAGGCAAAATTCGATTAAATAAAGATAACAGTACATTAAACTTTTCTGACAAAATGAAAACGATCTGTTCAATCTTGTTACAAACGATTAGTTCAATCTTGTTAGACAAAGTTTTATATGGAGTTTAAAAAAACAAGATAAATATAATCATCAAGAATATTTACATGAATTTAATGGGTATACATATACAGAGGTATAAATAAGGAAATATGTATGTTTAAAAAATAATGCATAAATAAGGGATGTAAATTTGAATAAAATTGATATTTGTTTAACAAATAAATTTTCAACTTTTAACTCTTTTACACTTTATGAGTCCGATCAAGGTTTATGAATTTTTATAGTATACTATAAAGAAACTAACTAGACTAGTTCTAATTCTTCCAGCCTACGTTGCTCAATTCTAGTATATACTAGGGTCTAACAGAACTTAATCACAAAAATCGAGATCTTTTTGATTGAGAGTTCAAATAACTGAAATTGGGAATTCATTTCTGTCGGCCAGACCTTGGTATGTCCATTTAAAAGCATGCCCACTTAAAAGCATAGATCTTGATTGGACTCTTTAAAAATAATAGAGCTTTTTTTCCTTTTCACTCTGATATGTATGTACATCGTCTCAAGTCACAATCATTTAAAAATCTTTCATCTCTTCACGAACATTGTTTAGCATGATATGATAATCATTATCCATTAAATTGTTCAAAAATTCCGTAAACTTGTAATGCATTTCCAATATGCCATATGCACGGAACATATCATATACGATTGGAGCCAGATTTGCCTTAAGATTTAAATAAACTGTTGAGAGAACGTAAAATTTGTACTTTATAACGGTAGAATAAGCTGCCCTTTTATAGCATTCGATAAAGCCCTTTTAACGAAGAAGTCTATAAAACTTAATAAGCAGCTTTGAAGCACACAAATTTAGGAAGCAAATCTTATTGCGGCTAAAGAGTGTAGACCAGACGTGGTCTTCGAAACACGATAGCCATGTTTCGCTGAGGCAGGCCTTATAGAGGGCAAAGCCCCATATCGCTCGAATTGTTATCAAGGACAAATATGTAAGAGTTAAACAAAAGTCCATAACTTTGCCCAATGCAGTCGGATACTTTGGTGTATCATTAGAATATGTGTTTCAAGCTCTTCCTTATAGGTTTTAAAATAAACCAGCTATTTCAATCACCATAAAGTCCAATTTTTAAGTACATAGGAAAATATATCAAAGTTAATATTTTAGCTCCATTACCTTTGCAGTCGCTAAATTAAAGTTATTTTCTGCTTGAATAAATTGCTCAGACTGTACGACAGTTACACAATATCCTGTTTCTCCTTTTTTATAGTTTTTGTTAAATTTGGATTGATCGTAGCGAAAGAGATTAACCTCATCTTCCAGTCGTTTTGCTTCTATTAAATAAATGTTATTTTTATGTTATTGTGATTATCACATTCATTTAATGCTTAATCTTCAATTAACACTTACTCGCTCCTTCTGGATTGAGAAAGTTCATCCTTCTCTACAACCTTTGTCTACCTTTTGTATTTATACGTGTGATAAACTGTTTTCGGATTTTAAATCTCGATAAAGGGATTACAGTAAATATGCTAATTTAGGCCCTCGGCTTGTTTTTACAATGTGTCTCCTCGTATGGAACTAATAGGATATAAGCTTCTTATAAAGGTAGCATATATTAGAGATTTACGGAGTATTAAAACTTATGTATGTTCTTTCGTATTTTCTATTAATTTTGATTGATATGTTAAGAGAAATTTTTGTGGATTTTTTAAAAATAAATAAAAACTTAATAGGGTTCTAAAATATTAACAGAATGTATCCGCCTTACAGTGAACCAGGCTAAATCTCTGCAGACCTCGCTACATAGAAAGTCACTTTAAAAAATTTTGTAAAGACAAACCCTTAACTAAAGTCGAGTTGTCTTTGCCTATTTCCGCGAGCCCTATTTCTTTCAAATACACTGGAACTATTTCATTGCGTAAAACATATAATTCTGCAAAGCTTTTAATAATATTTTCAGGTAATTTAACAATAAAATCGTATTTAGCCTGAGAAATTATAAGCAAAAGATGCTTCATTTTGTCCAATATTTCAATAAATTTTTGGAGCATTCTATACTTTTCAGAATAAAATTTATTGACATTTTCTTCAAAATTACCTTGCTAAATATATTAAATTTTAAATAAATTAAAACTTTGATTTATCAACTTAAATTTGTGGCCCTAAAAGAGTAAAGAGGAATGCAGAATATGCATAATATTCATTTTACTGATAATGGTAACTTTTCTTTTTGCCGGCACGAAGATTTATGCTAAATTCTGGGGCTGTCGAGAAGGCCGGAATTTTTGAGATTTGTGCCAATTTTTCAAATATTGGCCAAAAATGAACGCCAACGGTCATGGCGCATAGCCCTGATTTTTAACATATAAACCTATCGGTAAACTTAGATTGATCTAAGGACATACATCATTTTTCAATTCCGTCTCCAAATCTTCGAGAATTTTTTGACCGTTATCTGTCAAGTCTTCAATTTTAATCATCTCCGGATTAATATTCTTTAAATCCGAGTTAACAGAATTTTTTCCATTTTTGTTTTCTTTGACCTTTGAATGAATAGATATAATACTTTTGCCCTTTTTTACATGCTTTTCTCTAATTTCCTTCTTCTTCTCTTCAAATTCTTTCTTAATGTGACTGATAAAACTTTTGGTTTTAATATTTAAAATCTTATCATTGCGTATATTTTCTTTCACAATTTTTTCAATTTCATTTTTCAATTCTTCAAATTTTTTAGCGCTAAGACCAGTAAAAAAATTGAA
Source organism: Meloidogyne enterolobii (assembly GCA_963681835.1). NCBI lineage: Eukaryota > Metazoa > Nematoda > Chromadorea > Rhabditida > Meloidogynidae > Meloidogyne > Meloidogyne enterolobii. The sequence continues at coordinate 738,107 of CAVMJV010000092.1, forward strand.
TTTTTATTTGCATAATTTTCAAGTTGATTTCATTACGAGAATTAATTAAATTGTTAACAATGTCTATAATCATATTTTTTACTTTTTGTTTCTGTCCATTTGTAAATTTTAAATTATCCAAATTTTTAAATGTTTTGATCAAAGTTTCTAAATTCTCTTGAGTTTTCTAAATTATGAAAATTTTTAGTGAGAGTGAGGAAGGTGTGAGTACGAGGTTCCCTTGGAATTAGGCTGAATCGCTGCTTGGGTTGAATGGCTAACTAATGAAGCGTTCCTCAATCTAGAGTGTCCGGGAACGGGTACACCCCATTATACCGCGAGCCCAGTATACCGCCGAGCTATAACTTCGTTGAAAATTGTCGAATCCGGGAGGCCCTGGTATGTTCGATTCAGCTCGTTGAGGCGCATCAAACGATACCAAGGCTTCCCGGATTCGACAATTTTGAACGAAGTTATAGCTCGGCGGTATACTGGGCTAACGGTATATTACTGTGCTGCTCCCTCCGGGAACATTTTTGCACTTATCTTTTATTTATTTAAGGCAAGATCTCAAAGTCGGGGCTCTGAGAGAGTCGGAACTCAACCAATATTTACCGGATTTCATGGCTTATTAAATAATCCCATCTCTGAGATTAATATTTATTTAATTGTCAATCAGTTATGACTATCTTACAAGCATCTTAAGTAAAAGTTAAATTAACAAAAATTACGAAGGAAGAATAGACGGCTAATTCGAAAATCAAAATTAATAAAAAGGAGATTTGACCATTCCTAGGCAGAAAGAATAAAATGAAAATTAATCTGAGACCCGAATAGAAAGGTGGCGAGATGGTAATAAGGTACTGTTGTGTCCGCACTTGCAGAAAGAACATAAATGAAAAAAATAACACAACATTGGGTTGGATGGAGGCACAGTCGGTTGTGCCTCGGTCTGGGCCCTTTACGTATGGTTCAATTCCATCTCCCATCCACAATTTTTCCACAGCATGAACATCGGACATGACAAATGGCGCGGTCGGACAGGCCAGGCTTAGCCTGAGGAAATTTCAGCGAACCTTAAATGCTGTGATGATCTGACATTCTGTCACTGTGGAGAGAAAAAGGAGAAGACCATGAACATCGGACATGACGGGTACCAGTGGTTATTAAATGAATTCTGAAATAAGTACCTCATGATCTTCGCTTATTGGATTGTTAGATGTTGCTTGAACATACTTAACAATACCAACAATGCCCGCGAACTTCTTCCCATTCAAATCTGTTATATAACATTTTTCATTTTCCACTTTCTTCATAAATATAAGATTTCGAACTTGTTCAGGAAACGAATTCCAAGCGAGGTCTTTAAAGCCTTCAACTTCTTTCTCCACAATGTTCACGATTGAATTAATTTGGGTGATCAACGATTCTTTTTCCTCCTTAACATCCCGTTGAATACCTTGGGAAGGTTGGGGGAGCAAAAAAAGAACAAAAATAATTATAAATAAATGCTTGATTAACAAGCTTTGTTTAAGCAACATTGCTAAAAATTTAAAAATTAATCAAGGAAAATACTACTTATTTAAATAATAATTCAACCCCGAAAAACCAAAATTCTTATTTTGCCTTGGACTGAAAGGATTGGGCTCCCTACTGGAAATAAAATGTTTATCTAACAAGGCAGATCTGAACTAGCGAGTTATACTTAGCTTATACTAAAATTATTTAGATGAAGGAACGAGCATCCTCAGTTGTTCGGCTTGATGTTTGTGTGAATTGTTATGTCCAGTTTATTCCGTGACTGTTGCGCCGAGCAACTTAAGTGCACCGACTGAAGTCAGTGAGAGACGATCTTTGTTTTGTTCGCAAAATCACAGGCTTTTTGGCTGACGAATAAATATATAGGTTCCCTCAAGAATATAGGTTCCGATCCATGAATCCTCTGGCTATTTTATTTCAACCCCAAACAGAAAACCTGTTGTTTGGCCAATTTATATGTTGGAATGGGTTGACTTATAAAATTTAACGAATTTTAAAAGGAGAGGTTGTAAATAAATTTAAATAAAATTTAAATTTGCCTGTTAGCTGCCTATGAGAAATGGCCAAGGAAGGCAATTAAGAGGGAGGGCAATAAGAAGGGCAGGGATAAGGGAAGGAGGGAGGAGGGCAATAAGAGGTGAAGGGATAAGGGAGGGAGGGAGGAGGGCAATAAGAGGGGAAGGGATAAGGGAGGGAGGGAGGAGGGCAATAAGAGGTGAAGGGATAAGGGAGGGAAGGAGGAGGGCAATAAGAGGTGAAGGGATAAGGGAGGGAGGGAGGAGGGCAATAAGAGGGGAAGGGATAAGGGAGGGAGGGAGGAGGGCAATAAGAGGTGAAGGGATAAGGGAGGGAGGGAGGAGGGCAATAAGAGGGGAAGGGATAAGGGAGGGAGGGAGGAGGGCAATAAGAGGTGAAGGGATAAGGGAGGGAGGGAGGAGGGCAATAAGAGGGGAAGGGATAAGGGAGGGAGGGAGGAGGGCAATAAGAAGGGAAGGGAAAAGGGAGGGAGGGAGGAGGGCAATAAGAGGTGAAGGGATAAGGGAGGGAGGGAGGAGGGCAATAAGAGGGGAAGGGATAAGGGAGGGAGGGAGGAGGGCAATAAGAGGTGAAGGGATAAGGGAGGGAGGGAGGAGGGCAATAAGAGGGGAAGGGATAAGGGAGGGAGGGAGGAGGGCAATAAGAGGTGAAGGGATAAGGGAGGGAAGGAGGAGGGCAATAAGAGGTGAAGGGATAAGGGAGGGAGGGAGGAGGGCAATAAGAGGGGAAGGGATAAGGGAGGGAGGGAGGAGGGCAATAAGAGGTGAAGGGATAAGGGAGGGAGGGAGGAGGGCAATAAGAGGGGAAGGGATAAGGGAGGGAGGGAGGAGGGCAATAAGAGGTGAAGGGATAAGGGAGGGAGGGAGGAGGGCAATAAGAGGGGAAGGGATAAGGGAGGGAGGGAGGAGGGCAATAAGAAGGGAAGGGAAAAGGGAGGGAGGGAGGAGGGCAATAAGAGGTGAAGGGATAAGGGAGGGAGGGAGGAGGGCAATAAGAGGGGAAGGGATAAGGGAGGGAGGGAGGAGGGCAATAAGAGGTGAAGGGATAAGGGAGGGAGGGAGGAGGGCAATAAGAGGGGAAGGGATAAGGGAGGGAGGGAGGAGGGCAATAAGAGGTGAAGGGATAAGGGAGGGAGGGAGGAGGGCAATAAGAGGGGAAGGGATAAGGGAGGGAGGGAGGAGGGCAATAAGAGGTGAAGGGATAAGGGAGGGAGGGAGGAGGGCAATAAGAGGGGAAGGGATAAGGGAGGGAGGGAGGAGGGCAATAAGAGGTGAAGGGATAAGGGAGGGAAGGAGGAGGGCAATAAGAGGTGAAGGGATAAGGGAGGGAGGGAGGAGGGCAATAAGAGGGGAAGGGATAAGGGAGGGAGGGAGGAGGGCAATAAGAGGTGAAGGGATAAGGGAGGGAGGGAGGAGGGCAATAAGAGGGGAAGGGATAAGGGAGGGAGGGAGGAGGGCAATAAGAAGGGAAGGGAAAAGGGAGGGAGGGAGGAGGGCAATAAGAAGGGAAGGGAAAAGGGAGGGAGGGAGGAGGGCAATAAGAAGGGAAGGGAAAAGGGAGGGAGGGAGGAGGGCAATAAGAAGGGAAGGGAAAAGGGAGGGAGGGAGGAGGGCAATAAGAGGGGAAGGGATAAGGGAGGGAGGGGGGCAATAAGAGGGAATACATTTTAAAAGAGGGACGCTCTCTAAATTATTTTCATTGTCGTCGCGATTTCTAAGCGAGCGTGCTGTAAAACGCTCAATTCTCCCCTCATGAATCCTCCATGTGTCTTCGATTTATTGAAAAAATCATTTGACTGGCAATGTGTGTCTTGTGAAGGCAAGCATGGGGGGACTCTCGCGACGACTCTGATTTTATTTAAAAATTATGAATTGATTTGTTTATATAATTTGAATGTTTGGCCATTTTAGTGTGTTGGAGTCATGTTGCCGTGAAAAGCTTAAAGAGAAAAGTTAAACCTAAATAAAATACAGTGTTTGCTAAAATAAATACCCAGGGGAATTATTTTTTCAACCTTTTACTGGAGGCGTAATTAACAGTAATTAATAATTAAATTAATATTGGTAATTAGCATATACGGAATGTGTCAAATTCTTGGATATCTGGAGCTCAGGCTTGTTATTTTAGTTCAGTCGCAAAACGAGAATCCAGCTGCTATTAGCAAAAGGTCACATTTACGTGGTTGTCGTGTTAGGCTAATATGCTAACTCAAAAAACTTAAGACGATGAACGACAAACACGGTCGGACAAGTCAAAGTCTTACAAAAATCCTCCTGATATCTGTACTACAACTTAAAATTTTACACTCTAATAAAAATTCCTAAAACTAAATTTTAATTAAATTCTTCTCTGAAATTTTAAAATTGTCTAGAATTATATTTGAACAGGTTTCTATTATAAAGTTCATATAAACTTTTTTAAGTTGTACTTAATATAAATTATTGCATTTTTATAATTTATTAACAGAAATGCACTTTAGTAGTGGTAAAACGAAGGTTCATGTTTGTACAAACATTTGAAAAGGCTCCTTAAATGCTGATATAAATAGGAGTTAGAACTGAACTCATTAAGCTCTTCTTGATAAAGTCCCATTACAAAATCCCACAAAAATGTTAATTAATAATTTTCAATTAATTTTATTGTTTATCCTCTTCATTTGCTCGTTAACCATTTTAGCTGCAAACCCTCCATTTGGAAGACTGTCAGTAAATAAAGGCCAATTAGTTGGGGCAAATGGTCGTCCGGTTCAGTTGAGAGGAATTTCTCTTTGGTTCAGTCAGTGGTTAACTCAATGGTATTCTCCTCCAGCTGTTAAGGCTATTAAATGTTTCTTTAATGGAAATGTTGTAAGTTTTCTTTTATTCTATTTTAGGCTTCGGAATCGGCGATGTCAAGAGTTATCCAAAATATGATACATGAAAGCCGAACGATTTTTCGAATTGTTAAACTTTAGAGAAGACTAATACGACGCTTATAAAATTTATAACGATTTCGGCTTTGAAACAAAACTAAATTTCTGTCCTAGAGAAGGGCTTGCGAGAAATATTTCCTTATCAATCGCCTGGAACATAAAATATTGTGCTAATAATCAACGTTTTTATTCGTCATTTTTCTAAAGCTAAATAGGAGATTATAATTGATCGGATGTTGAGTTTGAGTTGAACAGAGTATTTTTGGATGCCATGCTAAAGCATTAGGCAAATGAGTAATCTTTGGACAAACATTAGTTAAGTCCAAATGTATCTAAATTAGAGACAGTGCTAGGAGTGTCACTTGAAATGAGATCTCAAAAGAATTTTTTGCTCGATCTTGATAACCGAGATTTTCGATCGACTTCTTGACTCGGTCCGGTCTCTAATCTAACTTTTCAAGAGAGGTTCTAGGGTATCTAGGCTCATATACAGGTGCGTGTAGTGCGTGTATTCCGAAAAGTTACGATCCCTGACCATGCTGCTGATTCATGGAGCTGTCCAAGACCGAAAATTTTCAAACTCAAGACTTGAGATTAAGAGTCTTGGGCAGCTCTACTACTTCATGCTCGAAATAAAAATTTTTCCCTCAGGTTCGAGCAGCTATTGGAACTTGTTGTTCTGGCTATTTGGAGAACCCACAGGCAGCGATTAAGGCAGCCATGACTGTTGCAGATGCCGCCATCGCGGTAACATTTAGATACAAAAATCTAAAAATAATTTTAAGAACGGAATTTATTTCATAATTGACTGGCACGATGTTGCTAACCAAAAATGTACAAACGATGCAGAATTTAAAAAGTTCACTAACAGCGCTATTACTTTTTTCACGACAATATTGAATAAATACAAAGGGTCTCCAAACTTAATTTTGGAACTGTGGAATGAGCCTATATGTCCTTGGAATAAATTAAAAGAGTATTACAATGCTGTGCTAGCAGTAAGTTTTTAAGGCTTAACTACATATCAAACATCGTTGTAAAAATTTGGTTGGGTATTGGTTGAGTGAGCTGCCTGGAGATCTTCCATATAGTTTTCAGCTATGTCTCTTATAACGAGATCAGTCTATGCTTACGTTGTAAAAACTATATGGGACATATTGCTCATAATCAACGTTTTTATTATTCACTTTACTTAAGTCAATCAAGATTACACCTATACGGTTGCTCCACATGTTGGGAATATAATTTTTTGAATGCCATGCTAGACATCAGGCAAATGATATCGTTCTAAACTAATCTAGATTTTCAAAAGGCTATTACTTTCAAACCTTTTAAGCCGTGTTTCTTATAATGAGTTCCGACTATGCTTGCGTAGTAAAAATGATATGAAACACATTGCTCATGATCAACGTTTTTATTCTTCGTTTTTCTTTAGCTAGCGAATATTACTCATATAGTAGAACTTATAGTGTCTTCATATTCATTTTTTGAATGCCATGCTAGAGCATTAGGCAAATGATTTAGTTCCAAAGCTAGTTTTTATAAAAGCCTAGAAATAGGTAATTTTAATTTTAGTATACGATTTCTAAGATTGATTCTGTATTAGATCGGGTGCTCATAGATTATATCTCTAAATTTTATTTTAAAACTTCCCTAATTATTATTCCTTCGGACAGAATTTTCTGTCAATTAAGAGTAAATCAGCCTAAAATACTCTTTGGGAGCCATATTGGGATGACCTATGGAGCGAAGTTTAAGTGCATGGGATGGGCACAATTTTAGAGAGGTTCAACTGAAAATCTACCATCGTATCTCTTTAAGGATCTATTACATATAATATATTTAATTAATCTCAACTTAAATAGCATGAATAATTTCTTTTTCCTAAAATATTTACTTTGATTATGTGTGTTATTTTTGTATGTCGCTTTAAGCAGACAAAAATTTTAAGCTGAGTGCTTAGATATGTTAGTCATCCAAACGTCAAGCTTATTAATCTAGATAACAACCTCTATCTGATAGTTTGCATTTTACTTTTTCAGTCACAAGGTTGTAATGAGATCCGATGTATTTTGTAGATTAACATAAATTTATTTTTTTCTTCAAAATGATTTTTCCGCGTATACAGCTCATAATCAACGTTTTTATTTATAACCTTTCTTAAGCTTAAATGAAGACTTTACATACGCATACTCGGGAAATCAGACTGTAATTTTTTGGATGCCATGCTAAAGCATTAGGCAAATTATATCATTCATAGCTAGTTTTGGGTATCCACAAGGAAATACCTTAGAAGGAATTACGACTTTCTAAACATTTTAATTAATTATATATTAACAGCGTGTTCGAAAACTTGACCCGAATGTTGTTGTAATTCTCGGTACTCCTTGGCAATCAGCTGGTCCAGGTGATGATGTAATCAACAGTCCCGTTTCTGGAAAAAATTTATTGTAAATAACTTTTTAGTTGTTAATAAGTAAACTTAAGTTGGGTTACTGTTTAATAGGGTTATTCCAATTCCCAAACGTTTCTTAAATCTGAGTTAGATTTTTCAATTTTCAAAACCCTCGACCCACTTTCGCTTCTCCATATTTTCCATAAGCCCCTCTCCGATCGTGGAATAACCCTACAAATATCCAAAGGTTAGGTATTTAAAACGATTAAACAGATTTATATTCCATAAAATAGAGATCAGTTTTGTTAGTGAATCACACTAACATCCAAAAATATGCGTTCAGCAGTGTTGGAGCAGTTATACAAGTTTGTAAAAAGCTTCTTTGTTTTTCAAGATTAAAAAATTTAATTTAATTTATGTAGTAAAAATACTGTAAATGATTAGCCTCTATCGAACTTTTCATAAATTTTACCAAGAAAGTTCATTATTTAGGTATGCTCTACATTATTATGTTGTGCCAAATAACCAGCACATTGAGAATCAAAAGAAAATGATTTTAAAAGCAAAATCAAAAGGAATAGGAACTTTTATTAGTGAATATGGCGATGCTGATGTTAATCTTCCTGCTCCGCTTAAACCCAATGAGATGAAATCTTTGTAATTAATTTGTAATATGGGTGGGAATCAAGATAGGAGCAATTCCGCTTCTATCTTCCTTCCGATATTAAATTGCGGAAAGGTCTCTCCCAGTTGGATTCCTCTGGATCCTGTCACTCTCCAAATATCGTTTAAGTTCAGATTAGGTGTTTTGACCAGAACAAGTATAAATGTATAAAAATAACAGTCTATATTGCTACGGTTTGGGCTTAATCCATTCAATTCCATCCTCCATTCAATCAATTTTACAGTATGAACATAACAGGGAAAAGTCGGGTCTCCAAAGTTTTATTATGATTGGGTTTCGGGTCGGGTCTTGAGTAACCCGGCCATCCCTGGAACAAGATAAAAGGTGCATTTGTTCTAGAATATCTAAGGTTATGATTTCCAACTTTTACACTCTTCTACATTTCAGTTGGGCCTTTATGGATCAAAACAAACTTTCCTACTGCAAATGGTCACTATCTAACAAAGATGAAGTCTACTCCTTGGTGCTGCCTTATTGTACCCCTGATCAGGCAAACCAAGAAAAATGTCTCAGTCCCTCTGGAAAATTGCTTCGCGGTCATATGAAAAATCAAAGGAATGGTAGCTGTTGTGTTAATTTATTAATAAATTCCGTTCAAATTTTAGGTATCACAGGCTGTTGATTTTTTGAATTAGAATTATTGAAATGTTGCTAGCGGTTCATAAATAAAAATTGTTATGTTGTTGTACTAAAATTAATTCTTAACTGAATAGATATTTGTTGCATATACGTAGATAATATTAAAATTGAATAATATTAGTTTATAATTTGTTTTGTAGGCCACTATAGTATAAAAGACAGTGAAAGCGTCAGTCTAGTTGGACTAACGGGGCTAGTTACTGATCTCCGACGTCTGTTCCAGCTCTCCAATCCCTTAGCCTTCATTTTTCATTTCAACGTCGGATAAACTGTTATCCTTGTGCACGTCAACATCGAACAATTCTCGGACACAACCGGCAAAACTCCGGTTGTAACATAAATCTAAAGCTATAGTACTACAGTGCTCCACATAACTATACTTCCACCCCTATTTTCGTGTTTTTTCCTGTTCGACCCCAAAATTTTTTCAGATTATCGTTTAAATGTTGACCCAGGCAACTAAAAGACTAATAAAAAATTAATATTTAATTTCGGCTTAAAATTACTAGAGTTCTAAATATTTTTTGGAAAACACCTCCACATAACTATACTTCCACTTCCCAAAAAATTATTTCCAACATGTCATGAAATGAATTGGCAAAAAATAAAGTAATTTCGAAAAAATTTCAAGAAAACAAATGACATCTAGAATTCTTACTTAATTTAATACAATAGATGTTTTGTCAGCTTAAATGCGACATCCAAAAAAATTAAGTGTTTCGATTTTTCAAGGTTAACTTAGTAAAAGTTCCATCAAAATTTAAACTGATATTAATTAATTAAATCATATTAAGTAAATTATTAGACATGAAACTAATTTATAGACCTCCAATAAGCTTATTAATAAAAATAATTTTAAAGTTTTATTTTAGGTGCCCTTTTATTTATGCCCTTTTAAGTTAATGGATTATATTTTTACCCTTTGTTAATTCCGCCAAATCATGAGCCACTAAAAAGTAATATTTTGCAGGCGAAGGAAGGGATGGAGAGAGGAAACGACACGAATAAGCCATGAGGGAAGGGAGAGATGAGACGCCTTGAGAGGAATGTAAAGAGAGAGAGCCATGTAGGGTGGAGAGAAGAGCGTTAGCGGCAAAAAATAGCATTTGAAATGAAAAACGCAATCATGTCTCTCCTCCTTTTAAATGATCTTTTTGACGCAAAACGCAGGACGATTTTATATAAACTCGACATTGTGGATGGAGAGAGGAGTAGAGCTGTTTTGAAAGAGATCTAGAGAGAGCTGCCATTAAAGGAGGATTAGAGGAAAATAGACTCCTTTAGCTTTTTTAAAAAATAATTTTAGCATTTACAAAAATTTACTTATTATAATATTCTATACATATTTGTCCATTGATTTAATTTTATAATGAAGCGGGGATAAGCTCTCATATATACATATTTATATTTATTTTTTTTATTTTGAAATTTTAATTTATTTTATTATGAAGCGCTTTTCAATGCTAAACTTTTTTATATTAATTTATTTATTATTATTGTTTAAAATATCTGAAGTAAATTCAGGAAGTAAGAAATATTTTAAATTTTGCTAAACAAAAATAGAAACTTCCAAAATTATTAAAAAAAATTTTTTTAATTATCACAAACCAAGCCAAGAAAGGCAGTTTAACGCTGTTGGAAGGGTTTGAGAAATCACCCTTGGGTACCAAAACCTCTCAATTTTGAAAAGATAGCATAATTTTTTTCTTAGTATAGAATAATTTTAAATCTTTTAATGTCATCATTAGGGTGCGGCAAAACATGTAAATGCATATTTTGCATGCGGATATGCTATAAGCTGAAACGCTCAAAAATGGTGTTTTTACATCGGTCCGAGCACTTTAGGACACGGTTCTTATTACATATTTTTGCATATTTCAGTACTTCCGTGCATATTTCCATATTTGTGCATATTTTGGGAAATTTTAATATTTTTACCAAAATTTGGCATATTCTGGCATTTTTTTTGATAAATCCTTAGTTTAAATGTTATTTTTTGGCAAAATATAAAATTTTTTGAAAAATTTTTTCGAAAAAAAATTTTCAAAAAATTTTAAATTTTGCCAAAAAATAACTTAAACTAAGGATTTGTCAAAAAAATGCCAGAATATGCCAAATTTTGGTAAAAATATGCAAAATTTATCAAAATATGCACAGAATTTCCCAAAATATGCACAGATGGCACAGATATGAATTTAGTCAATTTTGAGTGCATATGTCACTAAATTTTGCATATTTCATTGCATATTTTGGGGTTTTCGATGCATATATGCGCATGTTTTTGGATTTTTCATGCATATCTTGCCGCACCCTAGTCATCATGTTTTCATTTAATCTAATATTTTTTTGCGAAATTTGATAATATTTACCGAACTCAGTCCGGGGTTACACCGTTTTTACAATTATGAGTCTTTTCATGAGTCTTTTAAAACGCAATATTTTGTAGTCGAAAGAAGGGATCGAGAGAGGAGACGCAAGAAAAAGAGCGAAGAGACCCCAAGAGAAAAGGGAGAGACGAGACGTCAAGAAAAGAGTCTAAAGAGGAGTCGCTATGAAAGGAGGGAGAAAAGAGACGCCATTAAGGATGGAGAGATGAGTAGATCAGTTTCAAAAGAGCTATAGAGAGGAGCTGCCATTAAAGGAGAGTGGGGGAAGAATAGCTATTAAAAAAATTTTTTTTGCATTTGCAAAAATTATTTTATTATAATATTATATTCATATTTGGCCATTGATTATATTTTATAATGATATATAAACTCTCATATAAACTCTCATTTATATTTATTTTTTTTATTTTTAGATTTACTTTATTAATATTTTTCAATGCTAAAATTCTTTATATTAATTTATTTAATATTATTATTATTCAAAATATCTGTCGTAAATGCAGGAAGTAAGAAATATTTTAAATTTGCTAATCAAAATAGAAAATTTCCAAAATTGTTAAAACACAAACCGAGCCGAGAAAGGCAGTTTAACGAGGATGTTGGACGGTTGTCCCGTAGGCAATCACCCTGGGGTTTGGAAACCTAACACAATATTACAACACAATATATCTTATTTTCTAATTATCTTTTCTTAAATGTTTGAATTGTTTGTAGATTTCAAATTCGATTCAATGGCCGATAATAATCGAATAATCTCAATTTCAAGTTAGACATTTTCTACTGACGTGCTTACATTTCTTTACAAATATTTAAAATACTAGTGGTATCCTGATCCCTACTAGGGTATCCTGATCCCTACTCCAGACTCGGGAAATTCTTCCGACTTGATTTTCCCGACACGGGCCGTTTTGGCGCGGGGCCGTTTTGGCGCGGGCTTATAAGATAGCGAATTTGTTATCAAAAATGATCAAATTTTGCAATAATAACTCTCGTACCTTTATCTATGTTCTCCAAAAATTTCAGAATTTTCTAGCAATAATTTTAGAAATTATGGCCAAAAATGTTGGTTTTCTGAAAATAAATTTGTAGTTTGTAATATTTTACAAACTACTTTAAAATTTATAAAATTAAATGGCATTAAAATAAAAAAGGCGGCAAATATAAAAATGGAAAATTTTGATGCCCTTTTAATGTACTTTATTTTTGTCTTCCCGCCAAATCATAAGTCAATTAAAAATAATTTACAAAAGGTGAAGGGAGGAGACACTATTTCACAATTACGGCAATTTTTATAAAAAAAATTTTCATTCGCATAAAGCAAAGCTGTCTATTATTTTATATTTATTTGCCCTTACAAATTAGATTCATTTTTCATTAAACGGTATTTAAACTCAACTATTCAATTTCATTTATTAGCATTACAAGGTAAATGTCCAGCTCGTGTCCCGCATGTCCGCAAAAGGCATTCTGCAAAAATGATTTTTACTGCCTTCCTTCTCTCTACCATAATTCTCCTCGCGTAGTCAAATGATGGGTTGACAGTTTGGCGCAGATAATAAAGGAAGTAAGAGAAATTATTTTTATTAATATTCAAGCTTTATTACAGTCTCTAAATTTAAGATTGAAAATTTAAATTTAATCTGAAAAAGTTAGCTTCTTTTATTACTACAAATAATTAATTAAAAAGAGCCTGTCTCAACAGAAAGTAGTCGCTTTATTTAATAATTTAATTTAAACGATTTTCTGATTTCCGGTGGAGAAAATTACGAAAAAAATTATCTAATTTTCCTTGGAAGCTTTTTGTAAGCTTCTGCCATTTTAAAAAATTTTATAAAAAATTTTTTAATTTTTATAACTTGAGAATATACATCGTTTTTTTATTATCAATCTTAAATTTAGAGACTGTAATAAAGCTTGAATATTAATAAAAATAATTTCTCTAACTTCCTTTATTATCTGCGCCAAACTGTCAACCCATCATTTGACTACGCGAGGAGAATTATGGTAGAGAGAAGGAAGGCAGAAAAAATCATTTTTGCAGAATGCCTTTTGCGGACATGCGGGACACGAGCTGGACATTTACCGCATTACAATGCTAAAATTTATTATATTAATTTATTTAATATTATTGTTTAAAGTATCTGAAGTAAATTCAGGAAAAAAACAATTGACATATAAAATGTTATTTTTTAAATTTATAGATTGCTGTAGTGCTGATGGCGGTGCAGAAAGAGACATATATGAAGACGTACAAGGAACCACTCAAATAGCGCAACATGGTGATGAAGTTCCTAGTTCTGGATTAATACCTTCAAGTGCCGACACTGAAGAACGAGAAGCTGCGGCTAGAGCAGCCTTTATGAAAAATGAAGAAGCTAATAGAGCTCGTGCAAGAGAAGCATTTATAGCATCACGTGGAGGTATGGAAAGATTTCCTGGAGAATTTGATAGCTTGTATGACGACTCAGAAGAATCAAGTTCAGATCAAGCTGGGCCATCTCTCGTTTTGCCTCCAAGAGGTGTTTATTGTTATATATTAGGGCATTTTTTTAATGATTAACATATCTTTATTCAAAATAAATTGATTTTTCTTTTTTAATGTACAGTAGAAGCACCTAATCTAGAAATGATTATTTCCTACTTGGATGCTGTCGAAAATGCTATTATTGAAGTCTTGGGTGTGAATAATGAGGTATTTATTTAAGCTGTTATACAATTTAAGCTGTTATATTTTTTGATATTTGCAAACTTATCTAGTGTCGGATCCCGCTATTATTCGAGCACATGTTTTCAATTTTGTGTTCGCTATCTAGATTTGTACAGACTCTACAATAGTATTATATTGTGATGAATAACAAATTTTATAAAATCTTAAATTTCTAATCAAAAATATTTAAGGATCACCTTCTTCTTCTAGAAAAAACAATCCCTGTTTTAACTCAAATAGAGATGAATCTTGACAAATTACGTTCATCAAATAATGATACATTTTTAAGAGTTATAAACGAAAGAGCAACTAAATTTTGTGGAAATTTGGTGCATACCGACCCAGCAAATGTTTCTATTAGTCATAGAATATTGCCAAATTTGTATGCAATTGATGAAGATGAGATTCAACAATATGAAAGATATAGCAGTGGTCATATCACAATGCCACAGCTTTTTCAACAATTTCCACAACAATTTCCTCAACTTCCACAACAACAACCACCAATACATGAAAGTGGAGCGGATATTGCAACAGATAAAAGAATTGGCCGTAATGTATGTCGACTTGGGGTCTATTTTGCAATGTGCAAAGTGCTGCATAGAAGACTATTTGACTATAGTCAGAAGAGTTCCAGAAAAATAATAAATCAACAAACTAAAGCCCATGCAGTCAGTAATATTTAAATCTAATTAATCACTACTGTTATGTATTATAATATTGCCATTTGAGAGAAAAGCTTGGGTTCGCCATTTTCGATTAAAGCTTGGGTTTTAACCTCCCAACACGATAAACATCTATATTTACTAATCCATTTTCTTCCGTTAAGATATTTCTTTCAAAATATTACAAATTATGGAGCGCTGGACTCAGTATTTTAAAAGAAGATAATTCTGTATTTATTGTCACCAATAAGGTTAATTAGTCTTTTTAATAAGAAATTTCTCATTTTGTTTTAGATAAGAGCACGTATAAAACATCTGACACTTAAAAAATTGGTAGCAGATTTAAATATTGTAATAGGTTGATAATTACGAAAATGATTAGAAGATGATTAAAAGATGATTAAAGAATGGGCTTCATCGTTATTCTCTTTTTGAGATAAAATGTTTTAAGCTAGGGATCGAGTTTTCAGGGTGTCACAAAGGTTACCGGGCAGTTTTCATTTGATCATAATTTTTTCTGATTTATATTTAACTCTTTATCCAAGCCAAGGGTGGGCACTTCGAATTTTTTTATTATATTTGTTCATTATTTTATCCTCTATCATTTAAACCTTATTTGATCCCATTTTCTTTAATTTCAAGAATGATATGCCAAAAATGCGGCCCGACTTACTTTTGGGTAACCCTGTATGTTATAACCTAATTTTTCCGTTGGGTATTGTCTTTAATTATAAAACATTGTTGCCGCGGGAACAAAAATTGCAATTTTGGCAAATTTTTTATTGGCAAATTTGGCATTAGCTAATTTTCTTTTCGGGTTTCGGGTACAAATAATGCCGGGTATCGAGGTTCGGGCGGCAGCCCTGTATGAAATCAATTCTATTATTCAGTATGTATTTCTCATAAGTACCATGTATTTCTCATAAGTACCTTAGGGCGTAAGTACTTCGACGATAACATAATAAATGCGATGAAAAATTTACGAATTATTGGACTCCGGTGCCAACAATTAGAAATGCCTGGAACTCAGACGAAGCCGATATTTGAAAGGTCGGACTTGATATAAAATTTTATTAAAATTTCTGGCTAATTAGAACAGACCTGAGGGGTACTTTTGATTTTAAAGTATCTTTTGTTAAAAAGTCTTTTATTTTAAAGCATATTTATATTTTTTATTTAAGTATCTTCTTGATAAATTTTTAAAATAACATGGCTTAACATGCATTATTCTCCTTCAACACTTGTTTTATATTATTATTTTTGTAAGTGACTTAAAAGGTAGGATTAGAAATACAAAAAATTCCAATTAAACTGTTTATTACTAATATAAAATATAAATTTAGGGAAAAAGGTACAGGTTCTCGTCAACAAAAGCTAGGATATTGTATAATAAAATTTTATTATAAGTATTTTATGCCCATATTTTCCGATTTTCAATATAAATCCGATCCCTAATGATAGCTAGTAAAAATTTATCTTTAACCATATCAGTCTCTCATCAGAATTTTCCATAGATACATCCGCCGGTCGAGAAACAACCTTAGGAATTATACAGTTTAGGCATTTAAACTAGAATTAAAACGCAGTTTTGTCAGCGGTGAGCACTAACATCCAAAAATAAAGCAGTTGTCTTTTGGCAAGAATGAGACTATAAAATTCTTGAAAATGTGTTTTTTAAGTTCAATAAAATAAATTAAAGTTATGGAGTAAAAATGCCGTAACCTTAAATAAATTGTTGGGCTAACACCTCAATATATGTAGGAATTTCTATCATTCGTTGGCTCCTGAGTTTATGAACATTGATGAAAATCATTTTTAGTCAAAAAGTTATTATAAAAAATATATTTTAATTCAAAATCAAGTTTAATAATAGTACATATTATTAATAATCCGATTAGTTAGGTCATCATTGAAAAATCTCAAGTCATTGAAAAATGTATTTGTCGAACCCGAAAATCTCCGGTAGTCGGTAATCTATCGTCGAATTTAATTACTTTCGATTTTAGTCATTGTCAAAATTATAAGACGATAAGAAAAACTCACCATATTAATTGTTCAGCCCTACTCATCGAATTTTGAAATTCGATTTTTAAAAGGATTTTTAAATTTAGTTTATGCTTAATAAAAATATAAAAATGATTGTTACACATCAATTATACATCAACCTATCAAAATATTTTTGATTGGCTTATATTAGAGTGCTTCTATTAGAGAGTGGGATTAGATGAGTCTCACCGGGTGGGATTCTAATAGAAATGTGCTTATAAAATGATCTGGCTTATACGAGACATTTACAATAATTATATATTCGTAAATACATATGTGAATTGTTAGGTATGTGCTGGGTCTAGTATAAAAGGAGTCGTTAGCGATCAGTCTGGGTCGACACCTGGGTCGACCGGCGCCGTCTGTCCTTCATCATTCTTGCCTTTTGCCACCTTCACTATTGTTGTATTTACCATTCGGATAAACGTTATATTCTATTCCTGTGTTATTCTGTTTGTCACTAGGTAAGACCGCTACCTAGGACATAACATGAATAACACAAAAATTATAAAAAATTGGATTTTGCCAAGACTAGAAATATTGATAAGAATTAACACAATAATTTTAAAAAAATTTATTAAAATAATGAAAAACAATATATTGCAAAAGATAGGTCAAATTTTAATCCCCAAATTAATAGAATATTATACAATTTTTTGCGAAAATAAAATATTTTTATACATAGATTATATTAATTAATTTTTATGAAAATATTTTGATTTTTAAGTAAATTTTTCGTAATCTAGCATTTTTTATTTCAAAAATCAAAATTTATTTATTTAAAAGATTATTTTAAATACCGTCTCCTTTTTATGTTAAAATCATGATACTTAACAAAATTTATGTAAATTATGTGATATATAAAAAAGAGAATTTAAAAAACTTTTCAGTTAACAGCTTCGAAAGGCCAACGATTCAAATTTTTTTATTCCCTTTTAGATAAATTAATATTTTTTACTCAAAATTTAACGTCGCGAGTTAAGAAGTTAAATGATTACATATTTATTTTAAAAATTTCTAAAATAATCTAATTTTATAATGAAAAGAGACGATACTCAAAAATAGCTACATATTTAAACCAAATAATATTTTGATTTTAGATATAAAATTAGGTGCTCAAAAAAATTTTTTAAAAATAAATTATTTTCATAAAAATTAATTAATATAAGTGCAAAATTCTATCATTTTTGTGGATTAAATATATTAATTATTAACCCAGAAATCAAGTCGAGCTTGATTTCTCGGTTATTATTTTTATTGATATAATTAAATTTAATTTAAATTTAAAATTAAGATTAAAAGGGCATGTTGCAAAAATAAAATAAACAATAACATTAAGTGGTATTTATTTTTTATCAAAATTGAACAAAAAATTACCCAGAATTCAATTAAAATAAATCTACAACAATAAATAAAAAAAGGAAGCGGGAAATTCCCTCATTCCATTTGAATTTCATTGAATAATTATCTATCTTAAGCTGCATACATTAAAAATTATGTTTCAATATTGTTAAAAAATAAAATAATGAAAAAAGCTCCACAAAAAAAGTTGAAGGATAACACAAGTATCATTTAAATTCATAAAATAGGTGGTGGTGGAGGAGGGATTATATAAGAATTTGGGAGATGAGGAGATGGTGGGGTGGTAGTATATAAAGGGGTAGTGGTGGTGGCAATTGTAGAGGAACTGGATGTGGAGGAATTAAATATGAATGTAATTGAGGATGGGGAGGTATAGGAATATTGGGGGTTGAGGGAGGGAAAAATGTGGGGACAAAGGCGGAGAATAATTTATTGGTGAATTATTTGGCCCAATTATTTTTCTATTAAAATCTTTATTAAACAATTTCTTTTCCTTTAATTTCTTAAGTGTATCCATTTTGCAGATTTCACAATTTGCATCCCATAAATGTCCGGGATGGAGATGCGTTCGGTCGGGTCCATCATCTAATAATTTATCCAGTGGAGACTATAATTTAGAAAAAAATCTAATTTTTGTATAATACCTTAAGGATAATTTTATATGAGAAATGAGATTAATTAAAGAACTCGTCGAGTGGAGTCGAATAATACCAAAATAATAACAATAAACCAAAACCGGGACTAAAAAATTGCTAGCAAATTAAAAAAAATTTGTATTTTAATTAGGGTTTGTGGTACTATAAAGTATATTTTTTCGCCTTGGCCTTCCGAAATCTTCGAAATTTTACCATGCCCAAAAATAATATAGTCATCCATTTCCAATCATTTTGAAGGAAGATGTTGTCGAGGATGAGTCATATTAGAGAGATTTCGCTTTACATGATTGAAAAAAGTCAGAATAAAATTTAAATTTTCTCACATCAATTGTCGATACTTTTAGGTTTCGTTGACAGATCCTTTGAAACCTTTTAAAAATGATTAATACATGTTTGCAAATTTATTATTCTTAAAATGTAAGATTTTAGTAGTGTAATTAGTTGAAGTATCCGTTTGATGTTTTTATTTTTGGATGCCATTTAAATAATTGGCAAGATTATTAAAGTCTGAGACTATGCTTTTATGCCGATTTCTGAAATTTATTTGGTGATGAATTCTACCTTTCCAAATCTTACAAAATACAAATTCTAGAATTTTTGTCTGCTTAAATTAGACATCCAAAAAAATAAGCGAAAGTGATAAATAATTTAGAACATTTCCCGAAAAAACATATTTCAACCAATATTAATTAATTAAATTATAACAAGTAAACTGGTAAATGACTACTAATATAGAAAAAGGAAAATAAGACCAAAAATTCAAAAAAAAAACAAAATGCTTCCTAAAAGAAGTTGTCATTGGGCCTATTTCTTTTCGAGGAAATATTGATTTTATTTTTACCCAATAATTTTTATATAAAACCACTCCTTTTATAAAGATAGACACATCATTCTTTCGTCCAAGTATTAAACTTCCAAAATTTATTTTTATAATATTCATTAAAGTGACGTAATGATAACGTAATGATCCCGCAATTTCTTTTTAAAAATCCGCACCCGCAACTCGCAATTGCAAAAACCCCCGCAATTTCCGCAGCCCTGCCCAATACACATTCCGAAATGCCTTGTTTTAAGCGCCAAACGGGATTGTCGGGATCCTGGGAGTTACGGGATTAATCCCGTGGTTTCCTGTCCGTCGATCCTTTGAAAAAATCCCTTTACCCAATTCACTTGCGAATTAATTTGGGTGATTTTTCGATGTCCGGAAATCGAACACTAGAAATTTTGGCCCCAAGATTTTTCGAAAAATTTGGTCCAAAGAAAAATTGATATCGATTTCTATGCCCAAAATCCAACCCATCTCAAAATTCCGAGAATTTGGCGACTAACTTTCTGAATAATTTTGGAGCTCAACTTTACAGTGCCCATATTCCCTGAACTAATTATCAATTTATTCAGACTAATTATGGGTAACGCCCTTCCAAGAATTCCGTTCAACGAAGTCAATTTGGTGCCAGGAAATGTTCTCATCGAAATTGACAAAAAATATAAAAACGAAGCTCGCAGTAGAGACACGGGTCAGAGGGCTAGTATGGACGATTTGATTCTTGTGGGTATATTTTTAGTCATATTTATCCATTTATTACAGGGAAGAGTTGTTCGTATAGCTGAGGCTTCAATTAATCAAGGCGGGGCTATGATAACTGGTCATCTTAAAGTGGGAGATGAGGTAGTTTAACATCTTGAATCGAAAGATAGGAACTAGAGTTCTACATTTGAAAAATGCCGGATCCGGATTTTTAAAATTTTTGTTATGCGGGACGGATTTCCAGGCCAAAATCCGTTTTTTATCAAAATACCCTGATTCCGAACTACCAGATGCGGAAAATCCGGATCCGAACTCTAATAGGAACCCTTACTAATTTAAAGCATATGGCTATTTAATTCCTAAGGCTGTGCAGTAGGCGACATGTAATCAGGGATAACACCTCAGTCCGGTCTATTAAAGATGCTTTTTGGCCCCCAGCGCCCAATAACCTTTTGTACTAGCTAAAGGAGAGAAATAGCTATAGTCCAGCTGCTTTACTCTACCTAATTTTTATTTAAAAGGTTTGGGTTCGTGGACGCAAAGGCTATCCTATTGAGGTCGATGAAGGTGTTCGCCTCTTTGTTTTTAATGAATGGGATGTTGCTATCAATTTGGGCAGTGGAGGAGTATCGTCTGATCAACCTCCGACGTATAGTGAAAAAATGATGCCATATTAAAAACTTATTTGAATCAGCTAATTTCTTTAGGCTTTTTTATACTTGCTTGATAAATTATTGAAAATGTTATGGATTGAAATGAGATTAACCTAAGACTGATTTTATAGTTAACATAATTAACAGTCAACAAATCAAAAAAATAACACTTTAACTTTTAACAGCTAGGGGCCTATTCTGCCAAACGACTTTACTGTCGCTGTTAACAAAGAAAGTTCAACACAAATTAGCTATTCTGCCCGACATTGAGTTATCTATGTCTTCTTTTCCGTATTATTTTTAACCATCGTTGGCGCTAGCTTGTTAGTCCGAACAGTTATTTTAATCCAGACACAATTTAAATTTGTTGTCTGCTTAAATGAGACATCAAAAAAAAATAAATGCCAGCTGTGACAATTCGCAAATTTAGTAAATTTTCCAATGATATTTGTACTGATATTAATTATATAAACAAGATTGAGTAAATACTACCTATTTCAAAATCGTATCCGGACATTTAGGAATCCTCAGAATCCACTTGTATCTTTCTTAATCCCTATAAATCTCAGATAGGAATCACTCAATTAGACTGATATTCCTGATATCTATTAAGCAAAATCGTGTGGATTTGAGTAAATTCGCTGGACTGCAGAATTTACTTGATTAATTTCCAAGTTTTCCCATAAACTTCAAAAATGCCAAAAATAATAAAAAAAATTAAATAGAAATCTCATTGGATCATATCTTCTTGGTTCTTTTGGATATACCGCCCTCCTATTTTGAGTCTCAGAATTTTCCTTCCTTAATTAAACCAACATAGAATTTTTGTCTACTTAACTGAGACATCCAAAAATAACAAATTGAAATTCTGATGAAACAATTTAGAACATTTTCTAACAATATTTAAATAGATATTAATTAATTTAATAATAACAAGTAAAGTTATAGTATAAGAAAGCTAGTTTTTATTCACGACAGTTTCAGTCAAGTTAAAGGCCATTAAAAGTCTAAAATTTCTCAATTTCAAACAAAATCGTGTTCTTCTATTATTAAACTAGTTAAAGCATATAGCTATTAATTTCCTAATGATGGCGGCGTGGTGTAATGGCTAACAAATCGGTCCGGTCTACTGAAGATGCTGGTTCGCTCCCAGCCGCCGAATAACCTTTTGCACTAGCTAAAGGAGAGAAATAGCTATTAACATAAAGTCTTGATAACATAAAGTTTGATTGGACGTAAATTAGGTGATAGAGCCTTAACTGCAGAGAGCCTTAACTTAAAGAGCCTTAACTGCAGAAGAGCCTTAAAGGAAACAGAGTAACAGTTTCTTTTTTGTAACAATAACAAACATAAAACAGTACTTTTAACAGAATAACGACAATAACTAAAATCAGCGTCTATCAGTGAAGAAAAGCATAATATATTATTCTCAGCCGACATGGTTGGATATTGAAGACAAGCCAGAATTTTTGGAGCGCGACGAAGCTTAACCGAACTGAAAATTTAGGTTATGCAGTAAGAGATCTTACTAAATTGTGTTGAACAGGGTCGGATAAGCTCTTATTTTTTGGATGTCTCATTTAAGCAGACAAAAAATCAAAATTATTTTGTGTTGGAGTAAAATTGAAAATTTGAGTCCGCTCTGCCTAAAATTTTAACTTAATGGAAAATATACTGTCTGTTTGATCTGTTGACTGTTAGGAAAGTTGTTCAGTCATTTCCAGTTAGAAAATAGGAACAAGACTTGAAACATTGGATATAATCTAATTATATAATTGAGAAGGGTTTGTGTGTTTGTCTGTTTGTCCTTTTATAGACAAGTGGGTTTTTATAGTAAAATGATTTGGGGGAGTGAAGAAAAGGGGGCTTTTATAGTAAAGCGTTGCCAGTTGAAAAAAGTTCACTCTAAATTTGGTACACTATAAAGAATTTTTGTCTGCTTAATGCGACATCCAAAAAATAAGAAGTGTTTTAGTGAAAAAGCAAAATAATTTGATAAATATCCCACTAATATTTAAACTGAAATAAATTAAATCAAGTGGAGTAGATTTAGCAGATTTTCTAAAAATGCCTAATTTTTCGAGGTCTATCGACTATAACATCAGAAATGTTTGATGCAAAATTCTGAAATTTCTGAAGGAAGTAGTCGAGGATGTTATTGAAATTTGAAAAAAGTTTCACGAATTTAGGGTTTCGCCTGAGTGTCAGTTTTGAGTCTCGCGCCAAAACAACACGGCGCCAAAATGTCTTCAACTCATTTGTACAGATTTCTTAAATCGAATTCTTTCAAGAGAATTCTTCGGCGCTAAAATCAAAATTTTTGGACCCTTTATTTTTTGTCAATTTAAGAATTGACATCCAAAAAATAAACGACAACATAGTACATAAAGTTCCCAACAGTATAGTCAGTCCAAATTTTATTGTCTAAAATAAATATAAAATTAACAAATTATTAAGGTGTAGACTTAAAAGTTTAATTAGATGCAGTTCAGTGTGCTTTCTTTATAATTATTTTCTTATAAATTCCTCGAAATTATAGTTTGCCAAGTGCCAACAATAAACCAAATATTTGCTTTATGTGCCCAAAAATTGTGCTGATTTTTGTAAATTTTTGGTCTATAGTCTAGGAAAATCTTTGATCCGCATGTCTCTAATTAATTGTGATAAAGTCAGCATATTTTTCATTTTGACCAACGGCATTTCAGCCAGAAAGAAATCAGGATTCCAATCTATATTTACTCATAATGAATTTTTGTCTGCTTAACTGCGACATCCAAAAAATAACCAACATCACTGCTTTAGTCAATCAATTTAGAACATTTTCCAACACTATTTAAACTGCTATTAATTAATTTAATTATATCAAGTAAACTTTTAGTTATAGTATAAAAGAGCCAGTTTTTATTCACTTAAGTTTCAGTCTAGTCCAAAACTACCTACCAAACAACGTGTTCTTCTATTATTTAACTACTATGGTGTCAATTTATGATTAGCATTGTTAATCAAAATTTGGTGTCACTAGTTAACTATAGCAGCAAATTTGGCAGAAAGAATTCAAATCTCTACCTTAATTTAACACAATGTAAATTTTTTGTCTGCTTAACTGAGACATCCAAAAAATAAAGCAGTGAAGCCGAAATCAATTTAGTACATTTTCCAACTCTATTTAAACTGAAATTAATTAATTAAATCAAATGAAGTAGTTTTA
Organism: Meloidogyne enterolobii; assembly: GCA_963681835.1. NCBI lineage: Eukaryota > Metazoa > Nematoda > Chromadorea > Rhabditida > Meloidogynidae > Meloidogyne > Meloidogyne enterolobii. Next base: position 762,004 of record CAVMJV010000092.1, read on the forward strand.
AGCTGTTTGGTAATGGACATGGATTTTGTGGCACTATATGAAAGGAGGTTGGGACTCATTTTTTTCATTACTTTTTCCATTAACTTTTTACCTTCCTTAATACGACGTAATGGTCAGCATTTTCTTCCTTGTTCAATTCCATTATATTTTGCAATGGCATAATCAAATGGGAAATGATACAGAAAAGAATTAATGGAAAGAAAAATGTCTCAATACAGACTAATAATACTTTCAAGGGTCTCCTGTTTCCATTTTTTGCCGAAGAGGAGCAACAAGTCATGGTCTGATAAGTTCTCTTATTGAATTTTCAATTCTTTATCAATTATTGGAGAACCTCACTTTATGTTTAACAATAGCAAATTTTTAAATTAAAATGTCATTTGAAGCAGTAATATTGTAAATATGCAATCCTCTCGTATGTTGGGTCTGTGTTTATATTTTTTGGATGCTGGGTATACCTAGCAAAATTAGAAGTGCGCTGATTCGAGTGTTCGGTATTGCCATGGTATTAGGAAGAATTAGACCCTTCCGCATTATAGAGAGTGTAAGACAGGACTCCTGACCTCACTTTATGCTCAACAATAGCAACTTTTCAAATTAAAATATCATTTAAAGCAGTAATATTGTAAATATGGTTATCTTCATAAGTGGCGTATTGAGTATATATTTTTTGGATGTTGGGTATACCCAGCAAAATTAGAAACACTCTGATTAGTTTGTTTAGTATTTCACCTTTTTAGTATTTCACAAACTTGGGAACTTACGAAAAATGGGAAAAAATCTAAAAATGATTTTAACTTATAACTATTACAATAGTATTTTTAATTTATTATCGGCTTTTGATGCGACATCCAAAAAATTAAACCCATGGCGTGACCACAATCAATTTACTTCATTTGATTAAATTAATTAATCTAGGTTTAAATATCTTTGCAAATTTTACTAAATTGTGACGAACAGGTACGGACGAGCTCTTATTTTTTGGATGTCTCATTTAAGCAGACAAACAATCAAAATTATTTTGTGTTGAATAAAAATTGAAAATTTGAGTCCGCTCTGCCTAAAATTTTAACTTAATGGAAAATATACTGTCTGTTTGATCTGTTGACTGTTAGGAAAGTTGTTCAGTCATTTCCAGTTAGAAAATAGGAACAAGACTTGAAACATTGGATATAATCTAATTATATAATTGAGAAGGGTTTGTGTGTTTGTCTGTTTGTCCTTTTATAGACAAGTGGGTTTTTATAGTAAAATGATTTGGGGGAGTGAAGAAAAGGGGGCTTTTATAGTAAAGCGTTGCCAGTTGAAAAAAGTTCACTCTAAATTCGGTACACTATAAAGAATTTTTGTCTGCTTAATGCGACATCCAAAAAATAAGAAGTGTTTTAGTGAAAAAGCAAAATAATTTGATAAATATCCCACTAATATTTAAACTGAAATAAATTAAATCAAGTGGAGTAGATTTAGCAGATTTTCTAAAAATGCCTAATTTTTCGAGGTCTATCGACTATAACATCAGAAATGTTTGATGCAAAATTCTGAAATTTCTGAAGGAAGTAGTCGAGGATGTTATTGAAATTTGAAAAAAGTTTCACGAATTTAGGGTTTCGCCTGAGTGTCAGTTTTGAGTCTCGCGCCAAAACAACACGGCGCCAAAATGTCTTCAACTCATTTGTACAGATTTCTTAAATCGAATTCTTTCAAGAGAATTCTTCGGCGCTAAAATCAAAATTTTTGGACCCTTTATTTTTTGTCAATTTAAGAATTGACATCCAAAAAATAAACGACAACATAGTACATAAAGTTCCCAACAGTATAGTCAGTCCAAATTTTATTGTCTAAAATAAATATAAAATTAACAAATTATTAAGGTGTAGACTTAAAAGTTTAATTAGATGCAGTTCAGTGTGCTTTCTTTATAATTATTTTCTTATAAATTCCTCGAAATTATAGTTTGCCAAGTGCCAACAATAAACCAAATATTTGCTTTATGTGCCCAAAAATTGTGCTGATTTTTGTAAATTTTTGGTCTATAGTCTAGGAAAATCTTTGATCCGCATGTCTCTAATTAATTGTGATAAAGTCAGCATATTTTTCATTTTGACCAACGGCATTTCAGCCAGAAAGAAATCAGGATTCCAATCTATATTTACTCATAATGAATTTTTGTCTGCTTAACTGCGACATCCAAAAAATAACCAACATCACTGCTTTAGTCAATCAATTTAGAACATTTTCCAACACTATTTAAACTGCTATTAATTAATTTAATTATATCAAGTAAACTTTTAGTTATAGTATAAAAGAGCCAGTTTTTATTCACTTAAGTTTCAGTCTAGTCCAAAACTACCTACCAAACAACGTGTTCTTCTATTATTTAACTACTATGGTGTCAATTTATGATTAGCATTGTTAATCAAAATTTGGTGTCACTAGTTAACTATAGCAGCAAATTTGGCAGAAAGAATTCAAATCTCTACCTTAATTTAACACAATGTAAATTTTTTGTCTGCTTAACTGAGACATCCAAAAAATAAAGCAGTGAAGCCGAAATCAATTTAGTACATTTTCCAACTCTATTTAAACTGAAATTAATTAATTAAATCAAATGAAGTAGTTTTAAGCTGTTTGGTAATGGACATGGATTTTGTGGCACTATATGAAAGGAGGTTGGGACTCATTTTTTTCATTACTTTTTCCATTAACTTTTTACCTTCCTTAATACGACGTAATGGTCAGCATTTTCTTCCTTGTTCAATTCCATTATATTTTGCAATGGCATAATCAAATGGGAAATGATACAGAAAAGAATTAATGGAAAGAAAAATGTCTCAATACAGACTAATAATACTTTCAAGGGTCTCCTGTTTCCATTTTTTGCCGAAGAGGAGCAACAAGTCATGGTCTGATAAGTTCTCTTATTGAATTTTCAATTCTTTATCAATTATTGGAGAACCTCACTTTATGTTTAACAATAGCAAATTTTTAAATTAAAATGTCATTTGAAGCAGTAATATTGTAAATATGCAATCCTCTCGTATGTTGGGTCTGTGTTTATATTTTTTGGATGCTGGGTATACCTAGCAAAATTAGAAGTGCGCTGATTCGAGTGTTCGGTATTGCCATGGTATTAGGAAGAATTAGACCCTTCCGCATTATAGAGAGTGTAAGACAGGACTCCTGACCTCACTTTATGCTCAACAATAGCAACTTTTCAAATTAAAATATCATTTAAAGCAGTAATATTGTAAATATGGTTATCTTCATAAGTGGCGTATTGAGTATATATTTTTTGGATGTTGGGTATACCCAGCAAAATTAGAAACACTCTGATTAGTTTGTTTAGTATTTCACCTTTTTAGTATTTCACAAACTTGGGAACTTACGAAAAATGGGAAAAAATCTAAAAATGATTTTAACTTATAACTATTACAATAGTATTTTTAATTTATTATCGGCTTTTGATGCGACATCCAAAAAATTAAACCCATGGCGTGACCACAATCAATTTACTTCATTTGATTAAATTAATTAATCTAGGTTTAAATATCTTTGCAAATTTTACTAAATTGTGACGAACAGGTACGGACGAGCTCTTATTTTTTGGATGTCTCATTTAAGCAGACAAACAATCAAAATTATTTTGTGTTGAATAAAAATTGAAAATTTGAGTCCGCTCTGCCTAAAATTTTAACTTAATGGAAAATATACTGTCTGTTTGATCTGTTGACTGTTAGGAAAGTTGTTCAGTCATTTCCAGTTAGAAAATAGGAACAAGACTTGAAACATTGGATATAATCTAATTATATAATTGAGAAGGGTTTGTGTGTTTGTCTGTTTGTCCTTTTATAGACAAGTGGGTTTTTATAGTAAAATGATTTGGGGGAGTGAAGAAAAGGGGGCTTAAATAGTAAAGCGTTGCCAGTTGAAAAAAGTTCACTCTAAATTTGGTACACTATAAAGAATTTTTGTCTGCTTAATGAGACATCCAAAAAATAAGAAGTGTCAACGCGCGAAAGCAAAATAATTTAATAAAGTTTCCACTAATATTTAAACAGAAATTAAGTAAATCAAATGAAGTAGATTTTAGCAGATTTTCGAAAAAATGCCTAATTTTTCGAGGTCTATCGACTATAACATCAGAAATATTTGATGCAAAATTTTAAGATTTCTGAAGGAGGTAGTCACGGATGTTTTTGAAATTTGAGAAAAGTTTTACGAATTTAGGGTTTCGCCTAAGTGTCAGTTTTGAGTCTCGCGCCAAAACAGCACAGCGCCAAAAGTTCTTCAACCCATTTGCACATATTTCTTAAATTGAATTCTTAAAATAAAATTTTTCGGCCCTAAAAATCAAAATTTTTAGACCCTTTATTTTTTGTCAATTTAAGAATTGACATCCAAAAAATAAACGACAGCATTGTACATAAAAATCCCAACAGTCTAGTCGGTTCTTTATTAATATCCCGCCCCCCACCCCTATTTGAGTCTCAGATTAATTTTCCTTTTTACCTGCCATTCATTTATTTTTCCTCCTTTTTTTAATGTCAATCATTTTCTTCCCTCATATAAGACACCCAAAAGGGCGCGCGGCCACAAAGGCGCAAAGCCATAACTTGCTTCAAGGTTTTCGAGCCTTACAAAACTTAATATTAAACTATTCCTTTCATCGAGCTAAAGAGATTGATAACAAAAATGACAAGGGTCAAAAATATTACAAAAGGTTATGGCTTTGCACCGTTATGGCTGCGCGCCTTTTTGGGCTGTACTCCTCAAATATCTTAAGTTTCTAACTTGCCTTTTACTTATAATATTCGAGGGAAGAAAATGATTGGTATTAAAAAAGGAGGGGAATAAATGATTGACAGCAAAAAAGGAAAAAATAATCTGAGACTCAAATAGGGGTGGGGGGCGGGATATTAATAAAGTACCGTCTAGTCAGTTTAATTTTCTAAAATGAATATAAAATTAATAAATTATTAAGGTGTAAACTTAAAAGTTTAATCAGATGTGGTTCTGTTGGGTATGTGCTTAGTATAAAAGGCTGAGGCTTTAGCCAGTCTGGGAGTTACCGAGTTAGTCTGTTATTCGTGTGTTAGTCTATAGTCGTTAGTCTATTCCGAGTGTCAGTCAGTCTTAGTCTTGTACTCCAGCAGTTAGTCGTATTCCTATTGTTCACCTTTATTGTATAGTATTGTAGATAAACGTTGTTAGTTAGTCTTTCTGTTAGTATCTCGGACACACCGTAAGTCGATACATAACAGTGGCGCGGTCGAACAGTCGAATTCGAACAGTCAAGTAGTTATTCTGTTATTCAATTGAAGTAGTCAAGCTAGTCAAGTCAAGATGAGAGCAGAAGAATTAGAGAAAATTCTCAAGGCTCAATCTGAACAGATCAGTCAGCAATTTAGTCAGCTAGTCAAAGGATTGATTGGAAACAATCCGAGAGTCGAAGATTCTAGTGAAAAGCAGTCATCGGAGTTATATTGGAAATTGCAGTCGCTAGTCGGAGAATTCAATGCAGACATTGAGAGAGGAGTCACATTCGAGTCTTGGTATGATAAGAATAAGTCATTCTTCGAATTCGACGGAAAGTCATTGGCAGAAGAAGTCAAAGTCAGATTGTTAGTCACGAAGCTAGGGGCTTGTGAGTATGCGAAAATATCACAGAAGTTGATGCCCCAGAAGTTAGAGTCAATGAAATTCGAAAGTTTAGTCGATGAGTTGAAAAAAGAATTTTGTGATCCGCGTTCGAAGCTAGTCAGACGATTCGAAGTCATGAAGTTAAAGTGCCCTTGTCCGGAGAAAGTCTTAGATTTCGGAAATTTAGTCAATTCTGAATGCGAAAAAGCAGAGATGGCCTTGTCAGTCGAGGAAGTCAAGATCCTCATATTCATTGCCGGGATTCCCGAAGAGATGAATGATTTGCGACAGATCAGTCTAAAATTCGTCGAACGTTATTCGAAGACTGAAGAGTGTAGTCTGAAAATTCTGTTAGAGGAATGTCGCAGTTATCTCGCAATGAAGTCAGAGGCAAGAATGTTCGATAGTCAGCCAAAGGTTAAGATCGAACCTGCATATTACGTTGATGTGAATAACGTTGCTCGCGTCGAACATAGTCAGAGTACTCAATTCAGAAAGTCAAGAAATCGGCCATGGCAAAGAGAAGGCCAAGTCAATAGTCGAGAGTCACGTCAGTGTTACAATTGTGGCATGATTGGACACATTAGTCGAAACTGCCGGAAACCAAAGAAGTGGTTGAGCCAGGGCAAAAGTCCAGAAGTCAATCATGTGAGAGTTAATTCTAGTAATTCAGGACCACATTGTCTGACGGTGGAGATTCCGAAGTTAAGAGAGTATAGTCAAAAGAGTCTTAGTCAAAAGGGCAGAAAGTCGAAAAGTCCAAGAAGTATCAGAAGTCAGAAAAGTCAAGAGTCGAGAAAGTCCAGTTATTCGGGAAAGTCTGTATATTCGAGAATGTCTAGTCAGTTGAAAGAAAACGATGAAGTCATAGTCTTGAACAGGAAAAGAAATGGCAAATCAGTCTGCTTGCCAGGGATAATTCGGTGTAAAGTCGGAGAAAATTGTAAAGTCGAAGTCCCGAAGTTGAATACGATAGTCACTAGAAAGGAATGGGACCTTAGAAAGTTAGAGTCGATGAAGTCATTTGGAAGTCAGTCAGATTCAAGAGATAGTCTAAGAACTAAGGAAAGTTCGATTCGTAGTCAAATTCTTGGAAATTTTAGGTTGAAGTCAAAGGATGCTCCAGAACAGACGAGACAGTTCCAGCGCGACGCTACGAGTACCAAAGAAGCGAGGCAGTTCCAGCGCGACGTTACAAGGACCAATGAAGTTAAGCCAAACTGGAGTGACATGATGATTTGGGGAAAGTAAATGTGATAATTTTGTTGATATTTTTGTTGTTTGTTTTTGTATTTTCCCCCTTTGTTCTTTTGTTTGATTGTAATTTTGGCCCTTTGTATGCATTTTTTTTTGTTTGTTTGTTGGAGTAGTATTGTAGCACACCCATTAGTCAAAAGTCAGTCACATAGTTCCTGCCTTATTGAAGGAGGGAGATGTTGGGTATGTGCTTAGTATAAAAGGCTGAGGCTTTAGCCAGTCTGGGAGTTACCGAGTTAGTCTGTTATTCGTGTGTTAGTCTATAGTCGTTAGTCTATTCCGAGTGTCAGTCAGTCTTAGTCTTGTACTCCAGCAGTTAGTCGTATTCCTATTGTTCACCTTTATTGTATAGTATTGTAGATAAACGTTGTTAGTTAGTCTTTCTGTTAGTATCTCGGACACACCGTAAGTCGATACATAACAGGTTCACTGTGTTTCCTTTATTTTATTATAAATTCCTCGAAATTATAGTTTGCCAAGTCAATGGTGCGAACAATAAACCAAATATTTGCTTTATGTGACCAAAATTTGTGTTGAGTTTTGTAAATTTTTGGTCTATAGTCTAGGAAATTTTCGATCTCGCAAGTATTTGGCAGAAAGAATTCAAATGTTCCATCTTAATTTAACACAATCTAGATTTTTTGTCTGCTTAACTGTGGCATCCAAAAAATAGAGCTTGCGTAGAAGACATCAACTTATTGTTAGCTAGTATGATTCAACTAGACTGACGCTTTCACTGGCTTTTACACTATAGTGATACCACTACACAACATTAACAGTTTTTTTTGTAACAATAACAAAAATAAAACAGTACCCTTAACAGAATAACGACAGTAACTAAAATCAGCGTCTATCAAAAATACGTACGGTAATCCTCTATTAGTTTTTATAACAATCAATTTACTTCATTTGATTAAATTAATTAATCTAGGTTTAAATATCTTTGCAAATCTTACTAATCGCTCGGAACTGCTCATGAAATGTTTGAATTTTTGGATGTCTCATTTAAGCAGACAAACAATCAAAATTATTTTGTCTTAAATTAAAATTGAAGATTTGAGTTCCTTCTGCCTAGAATTTCAAGTTAATGGAAAATATGTATCTTGTTTGATCTGTTGACTGTTAAATGAAGTTAAACAGTCATTTTCAGTTAGAAAATGGGAACAATGACTTAAAACATAGAATATAATAAGTGTAAATAGTGTTACCAATAGACTAACGAAATGGTTGGAATTGAATACTTAAGCCAGAATTTTTATAGGGCGATGAAGCCTGTCCGAACTAAAAAGTTAGGTTCGGTAGTAAGAGATCAAAATTTAACCCTAAATTTGGTACACTATAAAGAATTTTTGTCTGCTTAATGAGACATCCAAAAAATAAGAAGTACACAGTGTTAAAAAAATAATTTGATAAAGTTTACACTAATATTTAAACTGAAATTAATTAAATCAAATGAAGTAGAAGTATTATATTAACCTAATCGCACTCCGTCTAATCCAACATCTGTTCAAACCTCAACCTTGATTGGAAATTTTACCCTGGATGAACAACTTCTCATATGCTTGTAAACTGGTGGTAAATGCCAGCCCGCCTATGACAGCAAAAGACTTTCTGCAAAAAGACATTTTTCTGCAGTCAACTCCAAATGATAAGTTGAAAGTTGGCGCAAATAATGAGCCTAAAGAAATCAGTTGATATTCGAATTTGTTTATTTGTCTGCTTAAATGAGACATTCAAAAAATAAGCAACTGACGGTTCATGAAGCAGACAATTTAGTAAAAATTTTCAACTTTATTTAAATTGATATTAATTATCTAAATCATATTAAGTAAATTAATGATAGTAGAAGCACGGTAAAGTTTAAATTCGACCCCCCTCCCACCCCCAGTTTTTTAGCTCCACAAAGTGGAAAAATGGGTCTTAAACTGTGTTAACAACTTTGCTTTATGACAAAAACTACCAAGCTCTGCTCTTATATTTCTACTCAATAGGGATATTTACGCAAGCTTCTATAGACCAAGACATGGTTGTAATATTCTCCTAGTAATTAATTTTGGATGTTAGATTTAACTCTAATAAAAAGTAAATATAAATGGCAACTATGTTCACCTCCTTTGTAATATATTATGTATCCCAATAGCAAAGTCATCCCAATTTAAGATACATCATTCAAAGCCGGTTGGGAACATTACACGCGCCCGCACCTTTAGTGTCTTTTAAATATACCAAAAAAATTGGAACGAGCTAATTTGCATTGTTTATTCACGATGTATTTATTTTTTCTTGCTTTTATTCATCTTATATGTGCAACAAAAAAATTTAAAAAACGTTTTTTCTTCTTATTGAATTTTCAATTCCTTATCAATTATTGGAGAACCTCACTTTATGTTTAACAATAGCACATTTTTAAATTAAAATGTCATTTGAAGCAGTAATATTGTAAATATGCAATCCTCTCGTATGTTGGGTTCTGTGTTTATATTTTTTGGATGCTGGGTATACCTAGCAAAATTAGAAGTGCGCTGATTCGAGTGTTCGGTATTGCCATGGTATTAGGAAGAATTGGACCCTGCCGCATTATAGAGAGTGTAAGACAGGACTCCTGTGGCGGCTTAACAGTTCTTATTCTTCTTTATTTGACACGCCGTAAAAAGAAATTAACCGATCTTATCCAACTTTCAAACATTCAAAAGACTTAAAACCTTCCCTTAGAATTTTTTTTAATTTTTCATAATTTAAAATTTTCTAATTTTCATAATTTTGATTGAACAAATTATTTAACTTTTTTAATATTTATCTATTTGCTTTTAATACGTAAACTTTATTTGGCTCTTGTCCAGTTTATGCGTCCCATGAAAGTATATGCGTCCCATCAACAAAAAATGGGATATTTCTTGGTGTTGCAAAGTAGGGGTATGGTTCCAAAGCACTTCTTCATGTTCGGGATCTACGTCCACTGGGTCTGGGACCGTTCTTTGCCCTATACCTCGAAATTTCTGAAAGTTAAAATCGTTTTTCTGAAATTTTTAAAAATTGGCTATAACTTTCAGAAATTTCGAAGGATAGGGTAAGGAACGGTCCCAGACCCAGTGGACGTAGATCCTGAACATAAAGAAATGCTTTGGAACCATACCCCTACTTTGCAACACCAAGAAATATCCCATTTTTTGTTGATGGGACGCATATACTTTCATGGGACGCATAAACTGGACAAGAGCCCTTTATTTTTGTCAGTTTACATATTGACATCCAAAAAATTACGTATTTCGGAAGGAGCGACAGTTTATTAATTCAAACTTTGGTTTTCTTAAAATAAACTAAAATTTAACAAATTATTAAGGTGGAATATCTCCTTATAGTCCTCAGCCAATGATAAAATACAAAATAATCTTGCCAGAGCATAGTCTAACATCCAAAAAATTGAAATTCTAAAAGCCGAAAACTTCTTAGCATACATATGAGTATACTGTTTAAAATTCCTTAAAAGTAAAGTAGATAATAAGGAGTAAATATAGCTGTTTAAAGGAAATTTAGAATTCATTCAATGAAATGAGGTATTTCAAATATTTGATTGAGCACACTATAAACGAATAATTTTTGTCGGCTCTATGGCCCCATACAAAAATAACAACCGAGAATAAAAAGATGTGGAAAACTAGTAATAAAAGCTGATTTAAATAGACACAGGAACACCTCCAATTTTTGCATGTGGAAAAATGACAAATACAAGTAGTGGTGTTTATCCTGTACAGAGAAGCAATTTTGTTATTGTTGCTTATTGGAATGGGTGGTATTTCTACTTAAAGATATAGTCGAACCTTTATTCTAGATGACTCCGCAAATTTAAAAAACCTTTTTATTCGATTGGCTGCAGGGAGGGCCATTTAGGCTATTCCTCATTTTAGGCATGCCATTACTTTATTAAAAGAGGAAACTTTTGGATCAAAGGTATTTCTAAAAATGAATTTCGAGTTTTATTTTAACTTATTTATTGTTGAAAAGTTAATTTCTAGTCAGGACAGGTCAAACGCTTTAGCACGCTTAATAATTTTTATACCATATACTTTGTTTTAAGATCTAGGCAAAGATTTATTTATAACTCAGTAGTTTTGGCTTTCGTTTTTATTTTTTGGATGTTAGATTTAACTCTAGCAAGCATATAAAAATAACATTTATGTTAATAAATAACATTTATGTTCAGGTTCAGGTTCCTTAACAAAAGAGACATGAAAAATCAGGTCCGACTTTATACCTTATTTAGTTAATTTTTCTTTTGTAGTAAAGGTAATTTCAAGATAAGACTCACTTAATAGTTTTTATTTCTTATATTTTGTTTAAAGTATCTAGGCGCAGAGATTGTGGCATTTGGGTTGTTCATTCTTTCGTGCTTATTTTTGGATGTTTGCTCTTCAGCTAACAAATTATATGAAAGAATTATAATGCATTTACTAGAGATGTGCGAGACCGAAATTTTTCCAAGACTCAAGACCCAAGACGAAATTTTTTCCAAGACCAAGACACAAGACCAAGACCAAGACCAAAACTCCAAGACTCAAGACCAAAAATCAAGACCAAATTTTTAAATCCCATAGGTCAAATTTTTGGTTTATTTTTTGTTATTTTGATACGATCACAGTCAACTTCAGCACAATTATCTATAATTTCGAAAAATTTATGCGAAATTCAAAGAATTTCGGGGAATTTATTCTGTGGAAAATCAATAAAATAGGTTATTATTTCAGAGGGTTTGGGTGGATTAACGGGATATTAGTGATATCAAAAGATTAAGAGGGATAGCCGTGGGATTTAGCGCCGCAGGCGAAAATTTTGGGAATTATGGAAGCAAAGAAGCCAAAAATCTTCCTTTTCCTGCGCCGCAGGCAAAAATTTTGAAAATTTTGGAAGGCCGTAGGCCAAAAAAATTCACATTTTCAGCGCCGCAGGCAAAAATTTTTTGAATTTTGGATGGCCAAGCACTAGGTCCAAAAAGGCCAAAAAACCAAGACCAAAAAATAAAAACAAGACAAGACCAAGACAAACACCCCAAGACCAAGACCAAGATCGAAAAAAAACCAAGAAAAGTCTTGGTTCCAAGACCAAGACCAAGAGTCTCGCACATCTCTAGCATTTACTAATGTTTCTAGCAATTTTCCAGAGTTATGACAAGTCTCTAAAGAAACTGGCAAATTTCTTTCAGTTTATTCTGCTCCGAATGACTTTTTTCATTTTATTTATCTACGAGCGGTTGGACGCCGCTTCGCGGCGTCCAACCGCTCTTTCTACACCTTTCAATGTTCTAAATAGAAAAACCCCTCAATTCCCAAATCCCTGATATTACCATTTTCCCCAAATCTTCCAATAAATCATCGCCAAATCCCATATCAGGGATGTGCGCCAAAATTTTCGCGTGGCGCGCCAAACGCCAGTTTTTCAAAATTTTAAAACACGCCAAACGCAAACCGCCAAACGCCAAAATTTTTAAAATATGTAAAGGCTTAAAAAATCAGAGGACATATCTTTTTAGCGCCGCAGGCGAAAATTTTTGTATTTTCACGCTGCCAAGAATCAGAAATCGTTTTTATAAAAAAATCTAGGAAAATAGGGAAAATCACAGAACCAAATTTGAGGGAGACGAAGAATTCATAGACTTGTAGATATCGAGAGATTAAGAGATTTGCTCTTCGAATTTAATATGGATTTGAAGGACGGTCTAAAAATGTCGGGGGTCGGGGTTAGTTGGGGTCGGGGCGCAACCCTGGTAATGAGAATATCAGAGGTCTTGGATAGAGTATATGTTTGACGGGCTAATGTTTTTTCTGCCATGCTAAAGTTTTTTCTACCATGCTGAATTTTGAGTATTTTGGAAGGCCAAGAAGCCAGATTTCTTCTTTTTTATGCGCCGCAGGCGAAAATTTTCAGAATTTTGGAAGACTATAGGCAGAAAAGTTTATTTCTCGATCATCCCTTCTCCCATTTATTTTAAAAAAATTCCATCATTAGGGGTGTATAATTTTGGCGTTTGGCGCGCAAAAAAACGAAAATCACGCCAAACGCTAAACGCCAAAAAACGGCCAAAAATGGACGGCAAACGCCATGGCGCACATCCCTGTCCCGTATATTAACATTTATCATCCTAAATCCTCCGAAATACCTTTTGCTCCTTTATTATTCATTATTCAGCAAAACTACGGGAAAAACTCTTTGTTTTCCCAGAACCCTGATATCTTTTTTATCCCCAGCATTTGCTGATTTACCTCTTAATCACTCCAATCCGCCGTTTTTACAAACCCCACAAATTCCCTAATATTCCTGTTAATAATTCCCCAACTCTGTCTCTCTGCCCAAATATCCACTCCCCGAATGTTCTCTCCCCAAATTTCCGGACACGGATAAGGCTCGTGGTCTATTCTAACTTTCTTAAAATGCTTTGAAAACTTATTGTGGTTGTTAGTTTTATATGCTGCTTCCCTGATCTTTTTTTCTTACCCTTTCAACTGGCCCTTTTTCCTCATTTTCTGGTGTTTTCACGCTCATTTTATTACTCCAAATATCTATATCCTTTAATCCTTTAAATCCTCGATATTTTTAAAGCCTCAAATTCCCGACGCACTTATTTGTCGTCACTTTCTATGTTGCAACATTATTCCCTAAAATCACCGATATAATCTTTTACGTCTGAAATCTCTGCATACCCCTTAATCAAAGGCATACCTCTTAATCAAAGGCATACCCCTTAATCAAAGACTAACCCCTTAATCAAAGAATAACTCCTTTTTTCAACATATCACTGGTCTCTCTGTTTTTTCTTCAAAGTCCCAGATTTACCTTTTAATCCCTTCAAACTCCTCATGTTAGATACGCAAACCTGAATTTTTCTTTTTGCTCAGGAACATTGATTCTCTATTAATTCCTCAAATCCCTTGATATCTCTCTTAACTCATCAAATCTTTTTAGCAAAATGGATCCATCAAACACGTTATTCAGTCACTTATCTCGTTTTCACTAATAAACGCATGAAAGCATTGTTAGCTGTTTACGCAAAGCCCTTAGATATCTTGCTATGCTTAGTTTTGAATAATCTAAATGTCTTTGCTGAAAAATTTCTGTGCATTGCAACGGCCGTGCTCGCTTCGCTCGCGGCGGCCGCGGTCTCAAAGTCTTCACGTTGAATTTGTCTTTTAATTGTTTCTCGTGATTTCAGAACCAAAAATTTTTTGATCGGTTTGTCCTGATCTTTGCCTCTCACTTAATGACGTATAATAACCCTAACCATTTGCTGGCCTCAAAGTGTTCGCACTTCTAATTTAGGTATCTTATTTAGTCTCATACGCGTTTTTTAAGTCTTTGGCTTATTTCCTTTACAGCTTATTTCCTTTTTCAGAAAATTCAAAATTTTTGTCCCTTAATTTGTTCAAATCCAAATTACTGAATGAACAAATAACTTTTGTCTTTTGTTTTTTCTCCTTTTATTTTCTGTACTTTTACTCTAGTTAGACCTTTTGTGCATTTTAACTCTTTAGCCCTTTAATTTTTTGGCAGTTAGATCTTTTGTACTTTTAAAGCAGGTATGTCTTTTATACTTTTTAAGCAGTTATGTCTTTTGTACTTTTAAATCAGTTCGGTCTTTTGTACGCCTTTGTTTATGAACCATTTTGTCGAGGCACTCGATGTTTACATTTAAAATTTTGAAAGAGATAGACGCTAATCTTTACTTCTCTTTCATATATTATTTCTAATTTTTTGTTGTCTTTTTATTGTTTACTATTTTAGAAAATTTTTCGTTTCAATAAAAATTCACTTTTTAAGAATGAAAATTTGTAAACAAAAAGTATTAACTTAGTATAGTTAATTTAGTAAATGATTCAAACATTAAATATTTGTAGTGAATCGTTCATTTTTCATATTTTTGTATGCTAGAGAGCTTCTAGCAAAAATTTTATAAATGTTTCGTACAGATTTTTTATGCTCATACATATTGAAGTCAACGTTTAACTTCATTATTCTTTTGTTTAATTTCGGGAGCTCCTTATAAATTTTTTCATTATATACCATTATTAAAACCAAATGAAAATCTGATTATTATTCATCAGGCCTGTATCACTGATATATTTTTGGATGTTAGATATCTCTAACAAACGTCAAACAATAACATCAACACTAACAAAGTATATCATCATGGTTTTTTAATCTTGTAGGCATCCTGCTTTTCATCAATATCTCGGCATAATGTTTACATAAGGATCTGTTCCTTATAAATTTTTATTTTATATACATACTCTTTTAAAACAAATGTTACGCTATTTTATGTCTTGTTTGAAATATTTTGGCGTTATTTTTTGGATGTTAGTAAATTTCTAACAATTAATTCTTTCATTATCTTTTGAATCTTGGTGCTTCTAGTCCCTTCTATAATTTATCGTTAAAGCATCCAAAACATGCTAACTTGGTTGTTTGAGTCAAATGTTACACTCTTTTCTAATTTTGCCCCTTCAAACTTGTTTTAATTACAATGTATGAGGTGAAGGATGATTGAACTATAATATTTATTCTGAGCTACGTTCGCCGCGAGCGAAGCGAGCATAATTTTTTAAATTTTTTTGTCCAAGTTAGCTAATTCATGTTTAGCTCGCAAAAATATTCAAATAAATTTGATCTAAAATTCAAATGCTTTGATACTTTTTTCGTTAACAAATAAGGATTAATCTGTTTCTTCATATTAAGCATTTTTTGTTTTTCATATTCCCAACTTTCTAGGTAATCAATTCACCATTTTATCTAAATGCCAAAAATCGGCTCACACTCAAACGACCCTGCACCTTAATGACTCTGCGCACTATCCCCCGCGTCCAAACGACCCCTTTCTTTTTTATAATAACGAGACCGTCTTTCCCGGGATGAATAAGCACTCGGAAGGTTAATGAATAAATAAGCTCCTTGCTTATTCAAAGCCCGCTTTACAGAGTATTTCCATGTTTAATTTTTTGTTTTTTAGCCTGACATACATATATAACATTTTATCCATATACTCTATTATATTTATTTTGTTTTAAATCAAAAAATATTTTTGGAGTCATAGTAAGTCGGTTGATGTGGTTCTCGTTCGGTCATTATTTTTGGATGCCGCATTGAATGTTGGCAATAAACAAATAACTTGACAAATTTGATTGCCATATGTCATATCGTTTCTTGATTTTTCTTTCCCAAGCTTTTCCGCGTTCTATGCAAATTTTTTATACGAACCATGGGCTTAGCTCCCATAGCAAATTATCACTTTCAAATTTTATTTTTGTAATAACAAATTATCCTTGGATTGAACTTCTTATACTCCTTATACTTAATTAAATTTATTTTGATTTAAATGAAAATATAGTTTGATATTTTAAAGTCGCATTCATTAATAGCTTTCTCTTATATTTTTGGATGCCGTATTAAATTACGGCAAAAAATTTTGGTTATATAATTTTCTAACTTTCTTTCATACTTCGTTGACCAATTCTGACATTTGACGTTTGTTATTGGTTTATTGTAATACACCTTGTTTTTTGCCAATTGAAGAATTGACATCCAAAAAATAATGCAATTCTATACGACGAAAATCTTAAACTTTCCTATATTTCAACAATTTTCTAATCAAATCAAATTAATACATAAATTATTAAGGTGTAATTACAAGCGTAATTATATTGGGGCCAATCCCGACATAATTCTTTCCGCATACATAACCTCAAAAATATTGAAATCTCTGTACCAACATAACCACTCATGAGCGTCCGAGTCTATAAAAAAGTGGCAGTAAATATAATAACTAGCGTTGGACTTGACCGGTTAATTTACCCTGTGGCGACTCAAAATCACTTATTATTTTCTCTCTGACCCGCCGTAGGGAAAATTACCGATCACGTCCAACTCTAGTAGGAACTTTCTCCTTATGTTTTATTATATTTAATTGTTTTTAAATGAAAATATTATATTTTTGTGTTTTTATACAAGAAGATTTTGTTCGGGCGATTATTATTTTATTGGATGCCGTGTTTAAAGCTGGCAAAGAATTGATAAATTTGGCCATAAGAAGGTTGAGTGAATCCGGCAGTATCTTCTGCAGACCATTTCTTTGAACTGAGCTTTATAACGAAATTTTCGTGTTTAATATTAATTTTTAAAGTTAGGCATGTTTTTAAGAGTTGAATATTTGATAGGTCTTTACGTATCTTAAGGGTGCAGGTCTGTAATTTTTTGGATGCCATGCATTAAATTGGCAAGTAAAATAAGTAAGCTTTATTTGAAACTATCTAATGTCTATAAGCTTTATAAGTAAACGTAACAAATTCGCAAACATAGTGCATAGAAAATATTAATGTTTAATATAATTTTTCAAAATTAGGCGTACTTTTAAGTTTTAACATTCCAGTGGGGTTGTACTTCATCCTAACAAAGTTCGGTTTAATTTTTTGGATGCCACATAAAAGTCGGCAATTATAAGAGTTGATTGAAACTATTATAGTCCCATATGATGCTTAATAGAAAGACAAACTCGCCTAGTCTATAAAGCGTTTTTCCTTTCAATTTTGAATTTAACACAATAAAATTAAAATAATTTTTCAATTTTTAGTCACCAAC
Source organism: Meloidogyne enterolobii (assembly GCA_963681835.1). NCBI lineage: Eukaryota > Metazoa > Nematoda > Chromadorea > Rhabditida > Meloidogynidae > Meloidogyne > Meloidogyne enterolobii. Next base: position 779,518 of record CAVMJV010000092.1, read on the forward strand.
ATTTAATTGGAAAATCTCACAATTTTGGAAGCAATCCAGATTATTTCACTATTTTTAACAACAATAACAATAATTCAATGCATTTACTTCAAAATTCACCACCTTAAGAATTTGATCAACAACAACAAAATAATTGTCATCAATTTTCTAATAATTTTTATTTTGATGAATTACTGGAATGAATACTGGAATGAAAAATTATTCTGAAAGAAACAATTATTTAAAGGTATCCATATGGATAGGAGTGGTATTTGAACAAAGTACTGAATAAATCTGTCTTTTTATCCTTAAAAAATTAACCGGCTCATGCGGCTTCCAAAAAATAACAGTTTCCGCAAACCCAACCTTCGAATGATTGAATTTATATTCATACTAAAATCCGCTTTTTATTTTAAAAATTTAATAACTTGTAAACTCCGAAATCTCTACTAACATTTAAATATTCTTAATTTGCCTGGTGTATTGAAGAACTTGATTCAGAAGTTTCTTCACATACTTCAGCAAATTAGCCGGCAATGCCGGCTTACAAAAATATATAACGCTTACACTTGTCTTCTCCATAATCTGTGATTATGGCCTAGTTTAAATCTCAAATTTATTTAAATAGTTAATAAGTTGCAATGTTTTATATTCCGAAAATTTGGATATTTTTGGAAGTATTTGAGTTTGTATTTTTTCTAAGGTTTTTGCCGTGCTTATTTTATTCCCGAGAATAGGGGAAATATATATTGTGTCGACAAAGTTCATGATTTATTATTATTGTCGTGACAGATAGATAATAAAATTCTATGTCAAATGGCAGCACTCAAAATTAGTATATTAGCCGACAATGCCGGCTCCCAAAAAATCATATTTGTTATTTTTCATGCGCGTCTAGTAATTTTAGTTTACTATTTTAAATCCAAGTTTATTAATAAAATTAATATCTTGTAATATATTCCGATTTTCTAAATTTTTTATTTCCAGTTTATGCGTCCCAAAAATAGTATATGCGTCCGAAAATCAATATAAGCGTAAAACAATTGTGAAACATTTTTTAATTTCATTAATGACAATTAAATATTAGTCCTTGAACGTGGAGCTGATAATTCTGCTGGCAAATTCACTAAATGCTCTAATATAAGGTATGGTTTATATTTTTCAATGGGTCCTTCTTGATGGATTTTAAATAGATTGGCCTTTATTTGAACATTTACGATATGTAAATGCAGGCAATGTTGATCTCTATCAGCTCTGGTGGAGTGTTAACCATAAAGTTTTCCAAATTACTCGTAGCCCATTTAACTCGACGTCTAATTCACTTCTGTAGAAATTAAACTTTTATTTGTCGGCATTGATGCGACATCCAAAAATAAACCAAGAAACACTCAGACCGACGCAGACCAACTACTATCCCAAAAATATCCATGTATTTCATAGAAAATAAATGAAATAACTTATAAGGAAGTTGATTATAATTTCTAATGATTGGACTAGAAATGTCGTTCGAATAAGAGAATAAGAGTAAAAAAGGCCTTCCGAATTTTCGGAAGGCCTTTTCGGCCCTCGCACACGAGGGCCATCCCTGTTTACCGAAAGGTTAAAAAATTTGATTGAAAAAAAAGGATTTAAAAATCTGTAACATATTAAATTTTGCTCATTGTTTCAGAATTTGATTGTCCTTTAATAATTTATAAATCGTATATTGATAGATTTTTTGTTTTTACTTTAAAATAATTTTTTTCTGATCAAATTTGGGGTATCTAATAATCGAGTTCAAAATTCTAGAGGTATCTTTTATCTTAAACATCAATTTACATTACTCTAAAAAGCAAATTAGCTTGTCAGTTTAATAATGACATCCAAAAATAACTTCGCGCCACATCAAAATATATATGTGGTTTCAATTAACTTTCATGAGACTTTCTGTAATTTTATAAATTAAATACTATTTATTAAGCATTATTCAAGCTTTTATTATCAATTATCTGATTTTATTATCTAGAGACCTTCTATAGGCCCGAAAATTTAAAAACCATAGAAGGAAGTAAAATCAGTTTGGAGTCAGCTAGAAATTGACTTTCAAAGTTTGAGAAGAGGCATTTTTGTTAGCTTTCTGCCAACATCCAAAATATTGGCGTCTTACGTCCCTTATGACAGTTGATTGTTTTATCTATAGACCTTTTTTATCTAAAGACCTTTTACAGACCCCAAACTATTTAAAAATCAATTTATGATATCTCTCATAATCTGATTATGATAATAGTTGAGATGAAGACACCCCCTCCCCTTTTTACTTTCTAAAAGTATTAAAAATGTCAGTCAGTTTTAGGTGATCGAACTCGACGAGCTGTGTCGAATGACACCAAAATCTACCCCGGTCTTAACTTTGGGCCGAGAGACAGACAAAAAACCTGTGCAGAGTATGGTTATGCAAAAGCGACTTATGACTAGTGTTCGGCAAATGACCTTTTCCGGTATTCGGTATCGGTATACCGAAAAAATACCGATACCGAAAAATACCGTTTTTTACAAAAATTGACCGGTACGGTATCGGTATACCGGAAAAATACCGATACCGGAAAATACCGTCTCAACATTTTCGGTATACCGTCCGGTATTCGGTATTTTTTAAAAATTTAATAAAATTTTTTTAAATTTTATTTTTAAAATCTTAACAATAAAATTCGAAAAATGAACATAATTTTAATATTTGTAATTTAAAAATGGTAAAGTTTTATTTAAAAAAAACGATTTTTTCTGCTGTATCAGGATTCAAACGTGAACGTCTGTAATCAAAAACATCATTCGCGACTGAAAACAACTCCTCACTAGCCACTGATGTAGATGGACTGGAAAGATACCGACGAACTATAGGAGTTAATATAGGGAATTGTTTTTCAGCTTCTTTCCAAAATAATAATGGATCACTATCAAGAGGTTGTAGAGGCATTCTCCTATTGATCTTATCTTTATTTAATAAATCATAAAGTATAGGACCTGTAAAGTGCTAATTCCAGTTCAATGCTTTCTGGCTGATGTGACGACGTTGATTCAACAGGAGTTTTAGGCCGGTTATACTTTTGAGAGCGAGAGGCAAAAAATCAATTTTTTTACTTTTTGATGGAGGTTCAACAGGTTCTTAAAGCTGGTTCTTTATTTGTATTTTAATTTCTCACCTTGTTCAACAGCTTCAATTTGTATTGCTGGATCACTTGATTCATCTAAATTAACTTCAGATTTAATCCATGTTTCGATTTTTGCTGTAAATTCTATTCTATTAGAAACAAATTGATCTTTGAATCTGGGGTCTAAATAATGACCAATTGCATAAACTCTTAAAAATAAAAATAAAAAGATACATTTAAAAATTTTACCTATTGTTTTCTTGCCCAAAAAATCTAACACGAAGCTCATTAATTAATTTTAAGCGTTCATTTTCAATATTTGGATAAGACTATAATTTTATTATTAATTTGAAATTAAAAGTTAATACCTGATCTGATAATTCACTATTTAAAATACTTGCTATTGCCATTTGTGTGGATAGAGGTGAATTTGACTCACATAGTTTCCTAGTTGCTTGTTCTATTGGTGAAAGTAATTGTATTAAATTTTCTACAATTTCCCATTCACTATCTGATAAAAGTTTCATTGTTCGGCAATGGCGTAATGCATAAAGTTCAATAGCTTTTTTTTGTTCAAAAATTCTTGAAATCATGAGAAAGGTTGAGTTCCAACGTGTACGGACGTCCTAAATTTATTGTAAAATTAACCATTCCTATTAAAAAATATACCTGCACAAGCTTATGCTTAGGAACTTTCTCAAGGACTTGAGCTTCTTCTAATCGATCACAGGCAAGATTTGAATGAGCAAAATGTCCAACAATTGCGCGACATTTAGCTAATACTTCACAAATATTTTCAGAAAAAAGCTTATCAACGCATAAGTTCAACTTATGAGAACCACAATCAGCATGTGAATATTCACCTTCAAAAGCCTTAATTTTTTTAGATTAATAAATAAAACTGAAATAAACTTTGCACATGTTGCTAGCATGATCTCGTAAGATGACGTGACATTTTTTGCGTTCAATTCCCCAGTATTTTAAAATCTGATTGAAAAGCTTCAATATATTGCTGTTTGAATGATTTCCGGGAAAATGCTTCATTGCCAATACACAATGCTTACGTTCCCAATTCTTAGTAATCCAATGAGACGTCAAACTTAACAAACATAAATATTCATAAATATTTTTAATAAAAAAACCTCATAAAAGAAGTATTATTATTACTGGACCAAATATCCGAAGTAAAACTTAAAAATTCCGTTTTGTCAATTAAATCGCTCATTGCCTTTTTTACTCGTTCATAAATTCTTGGTAATACCCATTCTCTATAGTGCTTTTCGTCCTTTAATTTTTGCAAGGAGTGATTTGACAGAAATAGAGAATGGAATGTAGGATGATTTATAGAATGAAATGTAGAATTTGTACATACAATATAATGAACAACTTGTTTGTCAAACGCTGTTAAATCACCTTAATTTTAAAAATTCCAAATAATATAATAGATAATTACCTGAGCCTCCTATATTTATAAATTTTTCTAATGGTTTAGATTCTTTAGCTTCTTTATTTTCAAGTTTAATTTTATATTCAGGATGTTGATTAAGATGAACTTTAAGTCCACTTGTACTGCCACCAGTCATTTTTATTTTTCTCTTACATTCGTTGCACTCAGCTTCTTCTTTTGACAATTTTGTGAACAGACCAATATTCCATAATAAACTCATTTTGCAGCAAATTTATTGATTTTTTGAAAAAAAGATTATTTATGTTTAGTTTATTGCAAGAGAAAAAGAAATGCATTTCATTTTGTAAAATTAAAAAAAAATATTTAATGACATCACAAATACCGAAATACCGAAAAATACCGCGGTATTTTTCCGAGGACCGGTACGGTTTCGGTATCGGTATACCGAAAAAATACCGATACCGAAAAATACCGTTTTTTTCAAAATTTGACCGGTACGGTTTCGGTATCGGTATACCGGAAAAAAATACCGCGGTATACCGGGAAAAATACCGCGGTATACCGTACCGTGCCGAACACTACTTATGACTTCGATATGATTACTTTATGTCATAACTTTGTCAACTCTTGTTTAATTATGTTGATTTTGATGACATTCGAATAAGCTCGACGAGCTCGTTCGAATGAGCTATTATTTGATTAATTGAATTTTTAGCCCAAAAAATGAGCTTGGTCCACTCATTTATTTTTGAATGTTCGGGGGTCTGTATCTCGGCCCAAACTTAAGACAGGGGATTGATTTTGCAGTCATTCGACACAGCTCGACGAGTTCTATAACCTAAGATTGACTGACCATTTTTTAATAATTTTAGAAAGTAAAAAGGAGGGGGGGGTCTCATCCGAACTATTACCCTGATTATCCCTCGATATTTTCTTATAACTCTGAATCAACTTATATCATCTAAATACCTACAAATTTACCGCTATCACTTTAAGTTCCTCTTAATCCCTTCAATCCACGATATCTGTGATTTATATCAGGTCCCCTGTATCTCTGATATCTATTACGTAAAAATTATTCTGTAAAAATTATTAACTCTCATTTGACATTTTTAAAATACTGTTAAGGGATCTCGGATTTGCTATTTTGACTTATTTTAGTTTACAAACTAGTAGCATGAAAATAAGATGAAAGTCGATTGAAATAGCTTTAGAAATTATTTTATAAAAATTTCGACATTATAAAAGTGGCATTCTATTAGAGGGTGGCATTCTAAAAGAGGAAATACGGTATATAAATCACAGCAAAATCTTCACATACGGATTCTGTAAGCGATTTAGTAACTCTAAAAATTTATAAATTATTGAAATTATTCTTTTTTTAGCATTTTTTTAAATTTGCCACATTTTAATATGCAGGAATTAAATTTTTAAAATTAAATTTTTTAATAAGTTTTGCTTCAAATATCCATCTAAAGCTGCATTTACGTCAAGTCAATTACAGCTAAATAAACGAAAAGCTCAATTATAGCTTTAAAAATATTTTTGCCTTGAAAAGTTATCCAAAAATCAAAGATCCAAAGATAATCCATTAAAAATTTTCAATATGCTTGCGATATCTTATTTGACGTCTTTAGTCTGCGATTATTAATATATAAACGGAGTGTTTATTGAGGTAAATATTCAAATTCAATTTGAAAATTACATTACTAAAAGCCGTAAAATCATCTGCCAAAAATTAAAATTTATTAAAAAATGCCAAACAAAATTATTTTCCTTATTTCCACAATTTGTATTGTATCGAAAATTTTATTTCAAATTGAAGCTCACACTGCGTTTGATCCATCGACAATCAAAAATCCCTGTGATCAGAGAGGCGATGTAAGTTTTTAGAATTAAAAATAAAATTTAAAAAAATATTTTCAGCTAAAAAATTATCATTCTTCATGCACGACTCAGAAATGTAATTTATTATTTTAAAATTAAAAAGTATAAAATTTTTTGGTACATCTACTACTTGACAACTACTATATTAAGGAGTATCATGTGTAGGGAATACAAAATCCTAAAAGTAGGGGACGGGATCGGTAAACTTGCAAATTTTCGGGGTTTTCAGATTGTCTGAAATCCTCATTATTAGCTGTATATAAATGTAAAGCATATAGCTATTTATTTCCTAAGGCTGTCAGTAGGCGACGTGGTGTAATGGATAACACATCAGTCCGGTCTACTGAAGATGCTAGTTCGCTCCCAGTCGCCGATTTACATTTTGCTCTAGCTAAAGGAGAGAAATAGCAATAGCACAGCTGCTTTACTTAAGCATTAAAACAAGATATAATCATCAAACAATAATCGTCAAAACATGTGATGATTATTTAAAAAGATAAGGGAGAGAATGTCAGATAATTTAGTTGGAACCCATTGAGCATGATCATACAGTAGATTAAAGATAGCTAGCTCTCTAATTTCAAATTTTATCTCATTTCACTAAATTCAGTAATTTTAATTTACAGTGGATGCTATATTTTCATGTTGCCATTCTATTCTAACAAAAAATGGACAAATAGATTGTTACTGTATTCAGGTACTACCTTAATATATTATATTTTAATCATTTTCGATTTTAAGTATTATACACCTGATTTTGCAAAGAATGATTGCGAATCTACTGCTAGAACCATGTTTAAATGTACAGCTAAATTACTTTGAAGATTGTAAAAAACGGAGTATTCTAAAATTTAACGATAACTGATAAATTTAACTAAAATTTAACGATAATGATAAAATTTAACGATAATAATTTCTTGAAATAAATGATAAATAATGCAAATTATGTCTTATATTTGTTTTAACTAAATTTTGAGTATCTCTCGTCTTATGTTAATATATTTAAGTTGCTTAAATATTGCTTGGAGTTATTAAGTGTATCATTCATTGATTCCGAACGGCCCATTGCCGAATCTTTGTGGCAGTGTTCTTATTAAAAACATTCATTGAATCTCACTAAAGTTTACTGATAATCTTAAATTACCGAAATATACACAAACTTAAGTGTACAATAAACAGAATCAAAAGCACTGAAGAGTTAAAGTCAAATATCACACAGAACAATTTTTATTAGCCAAGATAAGATAGATAACATTCTTTTAAATAAAATAAAATTAGGTAAATCGGTTATGAATTAAAACAAGTTATAAAATTTTAACTATGTATAGGGGGCTCAAAACTTAGTTTACAACCTAAGTACCGTATTTTTCCCAATAGAAGCGCACGTCCCATTTGAAGCGCACGTCCCATTTGAAGCGCACGTCCCATTTGAAGCGCACGTCCCATTTGAAGCGCACGTCCCATTAGAAGCGCAGTCTACGAGGAGGTTGAAAAATACAAGCGCAGGTCCCATTAGAAGCGCACGTCCTATTATAAGCGCACCCTATGAAATACTTATTTGAGCAATTACTCTGTTACATAGTTACTATTTTAAACAAGTATTATTCATTTACATTTAGATTAAGAATTTATACGTTTTTATAAAAATGGATTCTACTTCCGGTTCGGAAATTGATGTTTAGGTAATATAGTAACCGGTGCTATGTTCAAGTAATGTAAAAGGTGCTATACTTGAAAACGCACCAGTGATTCGGATGTATATATATATCAGTGATTTCATCCTTTTTTACCGCCGGAGTCGAAAAGTTAAAGACTTTTGGAAGACCAAGTGCCAGATTTCTTTCTTGTTTAATGTCAATGAAGCGAAAAAGAAGCTTTAGGAGAAATTATGATGGATTTAGAGCATTAACAAGGATACTAGGGATTTTAGAACACAGAGGGATTTTATTAAGGGATTTGGATATCCACTGATATCCATCTCAATTCTCTTCAGCCCTTCCTTTACCCTCCAGATCTATCAATATACCTTTTAATTCTCAGATTAGCCTCCAAATTCACTAATTATTTTTAAATAAATCTTTTTAAAAATGACTCGAAAATGCCTCGGTGCCCGACTCGATAAAGACAGACCCGAAAGTGACTCGTTCCGGCCCGACTCGATAAAAACAGCCCGAAAACATGCCTGGACCGTCGGCCCGACTCGCAAACGGCAACCCTAATCTTAATGAAGACAATATATAAGGATTGAAATTGATAATTCTATATAGATTTAATATCTGTTTTAAATTTCTATGTTATAAAAATTAATTCGCTTAGGAGTTGAAAAATACAAGCGCACGTCCCATTTGAAGCGCACGTCCCAATAGAAGCGCAGTCTACGAGGGGGTTGAAAAATAGAAGCGCATGCGCTTCTATTCGGAAAAATACGGTATTTTACACAGTCGTATAATTTGTTCAATAAACTCAGAAAATTAAAGTTAAAATCATAATTATTTAAATGCTTTTATTCGATTCCTGTTCTGTTTGATTTTTATTTGTTTTCCTATTTATTCCTCGTTGTTTATGGTAACAATTATCACAAATATATTGTTCAGGTTTTGAATGACGGTACCACTTTGATACTTTTGTTTCTCCGCATGTAAAACATTTTCGATCTTTCGTGATTCGCTAAAATATTTATAAAGATAGGAGTTGAAACTAGTTGTCAGATAAAAATTTTTTTACAATTTTTCAAATTTTCGACGAAATGATTTTATCCAGGGTTTTTTCTAACTTATTTTTTTATCTAAGTTTCCATTTCCCACAAGAGGCAAAATGATGTTCATGTACACTCTGTCACAAAAGTATAAGCACCCCTCTAATTTTTGCGAAAATACATGATCCCAAAGTACTTTTTGTTTTATTTTTTTCTTAAATTAGCAGCGATCCAAACTGTCAATAAAAATAAAGTTTCAGAAAATTTTATCGATTTAAAAATTTTTAAATTGAATTTTCTCGAAAATCGTGTGACACAAAAGTATAAGCACCCCTCTAAAAATTTGATTTCTACTTATTGCAATTCAAATTCATATACATAAAAGATCCCGAATATCATTTGAATATGCTCGAAATGTTTTAAACTACAAATATACTTTTATAAGAGCATTGTTAATTATAATCGAAATAATTTAAACCATATTAGTTTGATAAAAACTGCCTTCAGGTCTCATTTTGCCATAATACAGTTTATATTCTTTACATGGTGGGCATAAATAATGTCTTTTTATGTATTTATACCATTTTCTGTTATATGTAACTTTACAATTGAAGCAATTTTGTTTATTTCCTTCAATTATTCCTCCTATAATAATAAAGAATAATAATATAAACGAATAAAAAATTTAAAAAAAAACTAATTACTTATTTCACTGACGATGTAAATAATTCTACTTTTTAATTCTTCATTCGGATATTCAAGTTTTTGTTTTTCTAACAATTCAATTTTATATCCAATTAAATTAATTTCCATCCAATAACTTGATAAAAGCTTACTTTTGTAATGTTCTATATTTTCTTTTAATAATTCTTTTTTATTTGTTTTTATATTTTCTATACTCTCATTTAATATAGAAGTTTCATAATATTTATTCTCCTTCTTAATAAATTCAGTAAATCTGACCACCTTTTATGAATAAATTAATATTAAGTAAGTTGCTTATTAATTGAATAATTCTTGATATACTAGAGCCTCATCCCATAATTTGAGACTCAGTTATAAATTGCTTCTTCATTTTTCGATATATTTAGTCAAGTAAAAACATTTATTTTATACCTACATTCTTGAGTAAAATGAATGATTGACAGGGAGTTCGGGGGAATTAAGGATAATGAAGAAAGTCGGATTTTTGAATGTCGTACTTCGGAATCCGGTATTTTTGGAAGTGGGAAGTACAGGCAAGTGTATAGTCATTAAAGAGGGGATGATCAGGGGAGTTTAATGGGATAAAGGATAAAATCGAAAAACGAAGTTCGGAGTTCGAACTTCAAATCCGGTAATTTCGTGATTTGAGATTGAAGTGGATATGGGTTGAAGACAGAATGACAACTTAGCCTCAAAAGTGGACTCAAATTAATAAAATATAATAATCTATTATTCTTACATTTACAGACTTTATATTCAAGTATTCAAGCAAAAATACCTGTTTTTCAAATTCAGGCTGAATATTTTGAAGAATTTTATTTTTGGCAATATTAATCAAAACTTTCCTTTTTAATTCTTCAGCAAATTTTGATCCATAATCTATCTCAACATTAAAAATATTTTTTTCTTGGTTTATGTCAATTAGACAAAGAAACCCTTTAATACTATAATTGTAGCTAAGGTCATATTTATTTATCTTTAAAATTTTGTACAATACAAAACGCTCTTCTAATTCAACATTTTTTAAATAAACAAATTCTCTTTTTTCTTTCCAATCGTCTTTGATTTTTATTACAATACTAACATTTTTCCCAACACATTTATCATTCAATAGGGAAAGTAAATAAAAGCAATAAACAATAATCAATTTAATCATCTGAATTTTAACATTAAGAATATATGTAGTTATTCGTTAATTAAATTCCTTAATTTGATAAAAACTAGTGCTAATTACAAAATAAAATTCCAACGACTTTAAGGATTTAATTAGATGATTTTTATTAAAAATATTCATATGTAGTATTAAAAATACTCCTAGACACTAGTAAGATTCGAGCATAATCTACCCTTTATTCCTCCATCCGTAGTTGGCAACTGTTTTCTAGGAGACGAAAACTCGCAGAGATCAAGCTCCTAAGGATTTGGGATTTTAAACTGTTATCCCTTTCTAAATTTAGTAAATAAAACAAAAGTTACATAAACTAAACTTAAAACTTTTGTGTCTGTTATTAAGACTAGATATTATTAAGACTATGATTAATAGGCAAATGCCTTTTTTCTTCAAGCTTGGCATAATTAATACTTCAAAAAACATGTTTTTAGCTTGGTCTGCAGCGTAAAGCATTAATTTTAATTTTCCTATTTCTGCCTATTTTCGATTTTAGAGTTGACTTCTGACTTCTGTACATATCCCGGTTTATTTGAATGAGTTAATTTTTGATAATTATTTTCAAAGTTGAGAAATGTCGGAAGCAATAAAGAAAAGGATTAAAACACAAATTAAAATTTTAGAAAAAAATATATTTTTATAAATAAAAGTGCAATTTGATAGCCATAATTCCACATAGACAAAAAGTACAAATATTAGCGGTAAAAGTATTACAAAGAGAGGTAAATTTTGTATTTTGCTTAGCGACGATAAAATGGGCGGCATAAATAAAATTACAAAGGGTTTGATGTTTGATTTCCAAATTTCGAAAAATTAATTTACAAGGCTTGACGTCTGTCGGGATTGTCAATAATATTTATAGACATTTATAAGTTAAACCTATATAAAATTTTATTTTAAATTTACATTCCCCATTATTTTAAGAATTCTAGCGTTGAGAGATCCAGAATTCGATCTAGTTTTCTCGTTATTGTTTCTAATTCTTGTTGATTCTTATATATTTCTGTTTGGGAGCGCGTAAGCTTTAATTTACCGTCGTGCTGCAACCGAGAAATTATTTTATTAGCTTATTGACTAGTATTTCTTTATTTTTCTCTCTCAAACAATTTTTCAGAATTTTCAATAGACAATCTAACCTTAAATAAATACATGCTGAAGCAATTTTGCATACTTTTGCTTTTATATCAATGCTTGCAGGACGTTGATACAGGAAGTTTGTTTTTATAAAAAATATAAAAGTATTACTTCGATTCTAGATACAAAACATCATTAATAAAAATTTCATTTAAGCAACGGATATGCGAGAATTTCTTATGATATGCATCCCTTTTCATAACTGAGAGCTTATAGTAAACTGAATGTCCTGCTTAATAAGTTTATTCTGTTTCGAAACAACACTAGTAAGATTCAGACATATACAGAATTATCGCATACACAGATACCTCAAAATAATGACCAAACGAATTTTAAAAACATATAATCTATTTTAGATTGAGATTTTGAAAAATCTATATCCAACAATAGATGCACTAAAGCCCCTAGGCATTATTAGTCTAATGTTATGTGCAGATATTGTGTGATTTGGAATAAATTTGAGATAATTATTAGACTTCTGTATTAGACTTCTTTGAGATAATTATTAGATAATTATTAGAATTATTAGACTTTAATAATTATTTAACTTGAGATTGCTGTGTTAAAGCTCCCTTGACATTGGAACAAACAATTTTCGAAAATCCACCAACTCAATTATTAACTTATTCGTCAAGTGCAGATACAGAAGAAAAAGAGATTGAAAACCTTCGCTCCTCTAGAAGAGAGGAAAAGGAAAGAAAAGACAAAGAAATTTATGCCGCTGCCATGGAAGAATATAGAAGAAATAACCCTGATGAGTGGGTTCAAAATATTGTTCAAGAACTAGAAGGAGAAGAAGCAGGCCCTTCACAGCCAAAGAGAAAGACTAAAAAGGGTCAGTTGATATATAGATTCGGATTAGAAATAAAAAATTGTCTCTTGTGAGTTTTTTTGGGGTAAAAGCTGGATTTGTGGCCAATACTTTTTCTCTTGTAAGGAAGAGAGATCCAGCTGGCGTGGTTAAGGCAGTGGTTTAGGCGGTGGTTTAAGATCTATTAAAAGAGAAGGTGAAAGCAGCGTCCCGGTAGCTCAGTTGGTAAAGCACCTGTACGTGGTGAGCGAAAGCGCCTAGCAATATCTGCCAGGAGTTCGCAGGATCGAAGCCTGCCCGGGATTAAACTTTTACCTCGCTCTTACTCTGTGCTCTGGGCATATACCAGAACGAGAGGATATTGACTTTTATGTTAATCAAGTGTTTTGAAACTTTGATATTTTTCCAATGAAGTCAAAAAGTGAATCATATAGGGTCCTAATCCAAATTTGAAATCCATAGCTAAAGAAATTCAGTTGACGAATTATCTGCACAAACACTCATCTTCTAAAAAAATACATAAATCCCCAAAATTTTTTTAATCAAAAGTCAAAGTGTACCATTTAATCTTACATAGCTTCGAGTTTTATCTTCTCTAACAGTTTCAATAAAATTTAAAAAGTATCCAATACAAATATTTTTAAATTTACCTTTAAAAAATTTAAAGTGATGATACCAGAACAAGACGATATTGAGTTTTATGTTGATCAAGTGTTGGTGGCTATTAATAAACATTTGACATCGAATGTAGGTTTTCTTATAAGAATGGCCTAATTTTTAAGTAAGGAACTTGATAAAATATGTAGGAAACTAGAAGGCCATAACATAAAAATATGCAAAAATTAGTAAACAAAAACACTAATTTTGGCTCAAAATATTTTTACATAATATAAATAATTTAAAATTAAAAACATACAATACATTGCTTCAAATTTAATAATTTATTATAATTTAAGGATGCTTACGACTTAGTTTTCAGTTCTAAAGTCATTCTTGTTGAAATTGATAAAAGATTTTCTAATCGCGTCGTAGGTGGCGATAAATTTCTGAATGTTGTTTATAATAAAGGAAGATTTTTTTGTAATGATTGGTTGCTTAATAAGCTGAAGGAAGCAGATAATCTCGATCGTAGATCGTTTCAACTTCTTTATGATGAAGGTTCTATGAGATATGAAGGTTCTCACAGAACTATTCAACCTGCAACACGTGAACCAAACGTAACGGGCCATGACATTAAAACGGATAAAAGGAATGCAAGAATCTTTTGTCGTTTTGGTGCATATTTAGCAATGCTGAAAGTAATTACTGATAATGTTTTAGTTGAGCGTGAGGTATTTATTTTAAGAAAAAGTTTACCAGCTTTAAATTTTATTTATTTAGAATGAACTTAAATATATTATTGAACTTTGGAAAATAGGATTGGGTGAAATTTTGCCAATTCCGGAAAATAATTTAATCCATTCAGAGAAGGTAGTTAAGCATTAAACTTGTGTTTGAATCAAAGAAAATTTCTTATCAGGGATTTTTTTCATAATTATAGATGAATACATTTTTTGGCATATTCATAGTCGTGATAGTTTAGTCTTAAATTTAAAACTTTTAAGCCCATAATTGGAATTAGCTATGTCCTAGCTAGATTACTAATTTGAAAATATTCCCAATTATGTATTAGTTAGATTAATATCAAAGTTTTACTTAATTAAGCCTACTTATATGTAGAGTTCGGAATTTGAAAAAACCCAGATCCTGTTTCCTGATTTCTAAAATTTTTCATATCCTGACCAAAATTTCCCGAACAAACTCCCTAAAATCCGGTTTTTTAGACCCGGATCTAAAATTATTGTCTTAAATACGCAGATACTACTTTCATTTAATTTCTAAATAGATTCGAGAACGCATACGTGATTTGAGCTTTATTACGTTGGAAACAGAGATGAGAGATATCATTACAACACGTCGAGGAGGTAAAAAATAGATTCAGTTGCTTTTAAAATTTTGGGGAATGTTAAAGCATCTTATTTTTCCGAAAAATTCAACGACCCAGGTTGGATTTTTCCCATTGACATATGGTGCGAAAACCTTGAACGATTCACCTGTACTAACTCTAGAAACAGCTGAGGTTACCATGATCGAACACTTGATGTGTAAGGTCAAGTCCGACTCGTGTTACAGTTTGACCTTAGGCATTAATGATCGTCATTGCATATGAAAACGAACAAGAAACTGCAACCGTCTGAACCTAACTCAATCTGGTCTAAGATTTTCGTAATCGCACCATAATCTTGATAGTTTCCTGAGATATTTCCTGAGCCAAAAACAGAACCGGTTACAACCTCAACCTCAGAATATCGTCTCCTAATTTCTTGTCAATCATTCTTGTATCATTGACAAGACCAAAAACCCAATGAACGAGGTTTATTAAATAAAAATTATGAATAAAAAACAAAACCGTCTAATGAGGATGAGGAAGTCACCTTGTTCTCCTTTAGCTAGTCCAAAAGTTAGCGGCCGGAAACAAGCAGAATCTTCAGTTACCGGACTTATGTAGTTAATGGACTGTTACTTGACTACATAGCTTTTGGAATTAAATTGCTATATGTTTTATATTATTATTTAATTTTAATTTATAGTTCCAAAAATCAAAAGAGGAAAGGGAAAAGGAAAAAGAACTTGAACGGAAAAATTGTGGAACTACATGTCGAGAAGCATGTCTCTTGAAGCAAGCCCATTACATCACAGAACAATATATTAGCTTAGAATTTTTAATCCAATTTTTGTTAGCCTGAGGTTTAATATTTTCAGAACTGGGCAATTTTAGAATTAAATTTAAAAAATTGTAGAATATAAAAAAGTTAATGTTTATTCCGCATTTCTTTCTGATAAATTTGGCAATACACAAAATAAAGCAAAATAATTTATGTTTATCGTATCCAAATATTCCTAAGGAATGAAGCTTGACACAGTTCATCAAAGCCACGAACATCGGAGCTTTGATTCGGACATCGGAATTCCGACCTACTTCTGTTCTGGGCTCGTAACTTAATCCTATTCCTATCCCACCTGCGTTGGGCGTGTCTGGCTTACTCCGCAGCAAAAACCTTACTGGAGACCATGGGTAAGGAGCTAAAACAAACAATCATAACTTTGTCAAATCAACTTAGATTTTGTTGATT
The DNA here is from genome assembly GCA_963681835.1 of Meloidogyne enterolobii. Taxonomy (NCBI): domain Eukaryota; kingdom Metazoa; phylum Nematoda; class Chromadorea; order Rhabditida; family Meloidogynidae; genus Meloidogyne; species Meloidogyne enterolobii. The sequence continues at coordinate 795,606 of CAVMJV010000092.1, forward strand.
TTGGTGTGTTTTGACTGAGCTCAAGGAGTTCTTTCGAACGAGCTATTATGTGTATAATCGAATTTTTCACCTCAAAAATCCCTCTATATTTTTACTTAATATAAAAATTTTAATTATATATTATTTAAAGCTAGGATATTTATAATATTTTACATTTGGTGGAGACTTAGTGTTTATTTTTGTATGCCAATAGTTAGCATTGGCAAAAAACTTATTTATTTAAAAATTTTTTAGTTCTTTATTTTCAATTTATTATGAAATCTTCAATTTTTGTCAATGAAAAATTGACTTGCAAAAATAAGCTTGAATCAAACAAACGAAAATTAAAACATTCCATTCAAATTTTGCTTTGTCTAAAATAAATTATCAAGATGTGAAACCTAAGCTTTAACTTAAAAAATCTGCTTTTCAGAGCTTTTTGAATGACATCACATTTGTCCTAATCGGTTCAGAAACAAAAAAACAAGAATAAGATAAATTCCGCCGTTTAATTAGATTCTTAAAAAGGAAAGCTTTCTTTAAAGCTCATTAGAGTAAGATTGGATAATATAAAATATTACAAATAAAGCTTATCTAAAGATTAAATTTTATAAAAAATTACTTTTTTTGGTATTGCGATTTTCATTTTTTGGGAGTCACATAGTTTGTCAGGCTATTAATAAATATTGCAAATTTTGACAAAAATCTAAGAAAAATTAAGAAACGCTTACACTTTTTTGGGACTCCCCCTGTTACGACCCGAGGTGTCCGAGATTAACTAATGTGACAAGCACAACAATAACAATTTATCACGTGTAGAAATAACAATGTGTAGGCGAAGGGAATGGGACAGACGAAGGAGATCAGTGACTAGCCCCGCTAGTATGATCCGAATAGACTGACGTTTTCTCTGGCTTTTATAGTAAACACTTTAAGGGCTGACGCCCATACACAACACCTCCCCCCTTGAAAAAAAGGTTCGGCTTTCACTTAAAGCCGAAGCTTTACAACTTTTAACATTCACTATAGCTTCCATGCTATCAATACAATTAACACTAAGCCAGAGCGTCTAGTCTCTCACTAACACTCAACTCACAACAAAATACAAAAATGTGGGATGACAAAAGGGCAAAACAAAAAAAACAAATTAAAATTACAACAATTACAAAATAATCACAAAATTTGTCATCTTATTCCACATTTTATTTTTCTTCTGGCAGCGGTCGTCTACAGTGCATACAGCAGCTCCAACAAGGCAATCGCACGTCCTGAATTGGCCACACTGTTGATCATGACACTGCTTGTCCATAAGCTTTTCACTTTCACTCTTCTTCACTATTTTATTTTTCCTCACTACACTTTTATTTTTCACACTTTCTATTCTGGCACTACATTCACTTTTCAACACTGTGCCCAATAATAAAATTTCACTGAATTGCATCACTATCACTATTTCACGACTTAAATGAAGTCAAACACCACAACACTAACATATAGTTAGTGTGCAGTTCGGTGCCGTTTTCCCGTGTACTTTTAGGATGGCTCGTGGTTGAATACTAACACTTGACTACTACTACTAACTAACCACTCAAAGGATGCCTGTTACATCCTGCCTCTGTCAAAGACTCAGGTACCGCAACACTTCACTGAACTTACACTATGTGTAGTCTGGGTTGCTTCACTCACTTGCGCTGGAATAATACTTCAATCACTAATAATACTAACTCCTCAGCGCCTGCAATTCACTTCACTCAACAATTCAAAATTCACCATTTGGTCTTACCCACCTTTCTTGGCTGCCAAATTTTATTTTACTCACTTCATTATTTGGTCTTACCCACCCCTTTGGCTGCCAAATTTAACTTTATTCACTACAATTCAAACTTCAATATTTGGTCTTACCCACCCGTAGGCTGCCAAATTTTCACTTTTTTACATTTTTCACTTAACTCAATTTCTGGACTTACATTCTCTTGAATGCCAGACACTTCAAAACTTGATCGGCCAAAATTTGCGCACTTCCAGGACCACTAGGCATTTCAGCCTTAAACTAGGCATTTCAGCCTTAAAATCCGACCATTGGCACTCGCACTGAGTCCTTTTTCACTACTCACTAACAGGTCCACGCGCACTAACTTCACTCAATTCACTTTCGACTCATGCCGATCACTAATTACGACGTCTGTCCACTCACAATCAAAACAATCACTTTCACTAATTGCCAAAGCAATTCACTACACTTCGCCACACTTCACTTTTTGTCGACCGCGCCATTGTTACGACCCGAGGTGTCCGAGATTAACTAATGTGACAAGCACAACAATAACAATTTATCACGTGTAGAAATAACAATGTGTAGGCGAAGGGAATGGGACAGACGAAGGAGATCAGTGACTAGCCCCGCTAGTATGATCCGAATAGACTGACGTTTTCTCTGGCTTTTATAGTAAACACTTTAAGGGCTGACGCCCATACACAACACCCCCTCCCATTTAATTTCGATATTTAGATGTTGGAAGTCGATTCTATTAGAATTAGAAGGGTTTATTTTACGTTTTCCTAAATTAAGAGACCTGTAAATTTATTTTTGTTCCTGATCTATTTTATCATTTTTAACTGCCTTTAAATTTCCATTTTAAAATTGATTGTCGTATCGTTGAGACGTGATCATTATTTTTTGGATGCCATTCTAAAGCAATAGGCAAAAAATTTCTCTCCCATTTGCAATCTTTAAAATCTTTAAAATAGACTTATTCAACATAGACAGTTCTTAAGTAACTTGGTCTCACATGGTAATTATTGTTACACGAATTTAAGGTTTAACTCAATTTAGGGATAAAACTTGTTTATTTTTATTCATTATCAAATTTCTTGTTTTTAATTCTTTTTGAATCTAGCATTAAAAATTTAGATGAGTTCCGTTTCCATAAACAATTGGTATTTTTTTGGATGCCGTTCTATCGCAATAGGCAAAAACTCTTTAGCTCTCAAAGTTAACATCTCAAATTTTGACATGAACAAAAATATAAATAATATCAAACCAGACGAGACTATCAGACTAAAATTGAAAAAAATAAAATTGTAAGGATGATTCACCTAGAAGCATTTAAAACGCTTAGGCGGGGGATAAACGATCTAAAAAGGAAAAAGAGAAAGCATTAGTCGATGCCCCGGTAGCTCAACGGTAGAGCTCCTGCATATAGTGAGCGAAAGCGCCTAGCAACAACTAGCAGGTGGTCGCAGGTTCGAATCCTGCCCGGTGGCTAAACTTTTGCAAACTCTTTCTAAATAAATTGAACTGTTAAATAAATAAATTTTTAAAAAATATCAAATTGAGGAGAGGAAAACGAATTTCTTTAAATAATTTTAAAAAATACCGTAGCTTCTTACTGTACTTTTAAAAAATTTTCTTACTGTAGTTTAAACTTTCCTGCTGTATTTTAGTCCTTTATTGATTCAATGAGAGACGTTCAAAAACTTGAAGACGCAAAGAAGCGGGAGAGGTGTCCTTCTTTTCTGTTGAACTTTCTGCCTTCGTTGCTGTAGTTGGAGTGGGTGGAAGGAGTGAGGGATTTGAGGTATCTTTCGAATTAATCAAAATAGAATCTCCTGTTTTTTGAATATGATTAGCAGAATTAGAGGAAGCCGAGGAAAGTAGAGAGGCCAAGGAAGACGAAGCTTTAGATATGTTGCAGGTGTTGATATCGGTTGAATTGACGCCTTCAACTGTTTTTGATGTAGCTCCTGCAAATTAAAATCTTTTACTTAATATCAAATTTGTTATTTTTTAATTATTGAGAGTTGAAGTAAATATGTAAAATGTGTACCTAGCTCAAAAAGATTGTTATTTTTTGGATGCCATGTTAATCCATAGGCAAAAATTCGGAATTTTTAATGCAAACATTAAACATTTTTTTTTATTTGCTTAGAAATGTCCCTGTAAATTGAGACATCTTTTACTTAATATCAAATTTTTTATTTATAAATTACTTAAAGTTCTAATGAAATTACATGTTATTCCGGCGTGTCTAACAAGATGGTTTATTTTTGTATGCTAATGCAAAGCATTGGCAGAAATGTAAAGAAAAAAATCTCTAGTTTTATTCAACTTTACTTGAGAATCACTCTCTAGCTGAATCAAAGGTATTTAATTTGTAGAATTTTAATTCTATTTGTAAGATAGGTTGTGGGCAAGTTACGGCATCTTAATTTCCTAAATGCTTCTGAATAATGAATGGAAAATTTAATGTAACTACTGATAAGTATAGATATTTTGCTTGACATAATTTTTATTTGAATTATTTAAAAATAAAGCGGAATTATGCAGACTAATTGAACAAATTAGTTACAATTGTTTATTTTTTGGACGCCATGATAATTCATTGGCCAAAAATATCTTGCGATTAAAAATTCAACCAAATTTTATTTAGTATAAAATTTTGCATTTTTAAAAATTAAAGTTCACAGATTACTTTTTGTATATTGTCTCGACCGCGCCAGTGTGTTGTATTTTTTGGATGCCATGTTATATCATAGGCAAATAAATAAAATTCCTCAATACGTACACTGGTTGTCTAAATGACTTTCTTAGTCATTGGGACAACTTTGCCCGTCATCGGACCAAATATTTTTGTTTTAGTTGTTGTTCTTATGCAACGTGGGATGGATGCAAATCTCGGGCCTATGGCCTACGAAAATCCGTTGCCTTGGCTCGGGCCAATGGTCCTCCTCGGCTTTCGGCCTCGGAGTGCTCGGGCCTCACGTAATGATTTTCGGTACGTCGGGATGAAATAAAATAAACTTATTTTAATTAATAATATTAAAATAAACTTAAATATTTTTTTTTGTTTTTGAAAATTAAATTTAATTTTTTTCCCAAAAACAGTCCGCAAATGTCGGTTCCGCAAAAGTCGGTCCGCAATCCGTAAATGTCGTCCGCAAATGTCTATCCGCAATCCGCAAATGTCCGTCCGCAAAGGTCGGTCCGCAAAAGTCGGTCCGCAAGTGTCGTACAATCGAGTTTATTTTGTTGCTTAAATTTTTTGGATGTCTTTTATTTTAGGCTGACAGATTTTACCTTCCTAACATATCATAGGATGGATGTATCTAATATCGAAAGCTATGCAAATGCCTTAATTTATTCATCTAAAAATAAATATGATAATTAAAATTTAGTCAAAAGCTTCTTATTAAATTAAAAATTAGAGATTGTTTAAAAGAAGCCATGGAATCTATGATTTGTCCGCTTTCAGTTGGAGAGACGCACTGTAATTTTTTGGATGTCAGTTTTCACTGACAATGATATTATACTCAGATTTTGCATTTTACTGGGTCACCCATGTCTACAAAAACATAGTCTCTCGCAACGGTTCCGTGACTTTTGCGCCGAGAACATTTGCGCCGCGACACTTGCGCCGGGCGACTTTTGCGCCGCCACTATCATTAAAAATATATAGATAACTACAGCAGAACCTCACTTTAGTAGTGTTGTCGGATAGTTGAAAATCTTCGGATATCCGGATCCGATATCCAAACTGAAAATTTCGGATATCCGGCCTTTTTCGGATCCGGATTTTTTAAAAAATGGCGGCGCAAATGTCGCGGCGCATAAGTCGCCCGGCGCAAATGTCGCGGCGCAAGGGTCGCGGCGCAAAAGTCGCGGCGCATAAGTCGCGGCGCAAATGTTCTCGGCGCAAAAGTCGTTATACCCTCGCAACTATTAACAAAACATTGAGCCTAATTTAGATAATTTGACAGGATTTGACTCTCATTGACTCTTCCTTTTTTCCTAATTCTATGATCTTAAAATAGTCCCGAAATTTTGACATTTTTCCTAAAATAGATTTAAAATATCTCGTGTCTCGTGGCAAAATACGAGATACGAGATACGAGACCTCTAAAAAACACGAGATACGAGACGAGAGCCACCCCTGGCATCTACTGATCTTTGAAGAGTAAAGGCTTAATAAATCTTCTACTTATAATTTATTTTATTTTAAATTCTATTTTAGTTAATCCCTTTTAATGTTTGAAGTTCCGATCTTGAGACGAATTATTTTTTTGGCTGTCATTGCATTGCTTTGACAAATAAATTTTCTTGCAGACTTTTCGGGGGTGAGGGGTAGAACTTCGAATTACCAAAACTTCGTCAGACAAAACTTCGTATTACCAAAACTCTGTCCAGACAATACTTCGACCAACAAAACTTCGTCCTAAGAAAAAAGCTGCAAATGCAAAGGATTTAATTTCAGTAGTGAGTGTCCAGGAGAAGTCGGGGTCGGGGGGAGGGGTCCGCTGAAACCAAAGGGTGTAGGGGGTTTCCGCCTAATTTTCTTTGATTTTGCCGACATTATCCTATGGGTGTAGGGGGTTTTCGGGGATTTCCTTTGATAATTAGGCTGACTAATTGACCAATTAACACCTATTGAACAAATCCCTTTGAACTTGCCGATACATCGAAGTCGTGGGGTAGGGGTTAATTGACCAATTAGTACCTACTAATTGGTTTTCACTGCATCTAACCATCAAATCGTAGTCGAGGGGTAAGGGGTAAATCAATTAGTAAATAATTAATTACTTTTGAGGTTAAGGGGGATAACCGACTAAATGACGAGAGTTGGCGGTAATTGACCAATTAGTACTAATTGGTTTTCTTTTATCTTACCGACAAATTGAAGTCGTGGGTGTGATTGGTACTTGGACAATGGACAGTGATACTTGGACAATGGACAAAATGGTCAACAACTATGATTTAACCCATACAGCTCTCTTTAGAGCTTTAAATTTAATAAGTGAAACGAGACATTGACTAATGGATTTTTATTTGTATAAACTTTTTAAATTTGTTTTGTTTTAATTTTATTTGTTTTAATGGCTAATTAAATAACAGCGAGGAAAGGATTCCTTTTTAATCTGACGATGGCAGTGCGCGAAAGGTGCAGTACTTTTTCATTTATTTTAGGAAGAGAAGGTTAGAGACGCAGAATCGCAATGTGACTCTAATCCTCTTCTTTATTTTATAGAAATCCTGAATTCATTTCTCTGGCATGCTTCAGGAACAGTGGTCTAAGATGACACTTGTGTCTGAATACAATTAAATAAAAAATAGTCCCGGAAGTGTTTCGTACCTTCAACCTTGTAATAAAAACCTTTAATCTAGCCCAGACTCTTCCGAATGAGCTACCGAGACATGTACTAAAATTTGATTGTATGTATTGATCTTTCTTTTATTTTAATTTTCGCTTTGAAATTTCTTTAATTTCTCTTCTTACACTTTTTTCTCTTGTTCTCTCTTATATTACTCTCAAATATTTGGTATGAATAAAATGTCTTTTATTAAAAAATTATTGGCATAATGTTTTTGCGTTATTTTTCATTTTAAATTGTGCCGAACCAAGCGCATACTCAATATTTATCTGATGGATTGCTCAAGAGTGGCCGCCATTATTTTTCAAACGAAAGAGTAGGAGAAAGAGAGAGAGTATGTAGACAAAAAAGAAAATGAGCGAGCAGAGAGGGATGGGATGAAAGTAAGATAAATGAGTGAGAGTAAATTAGGGGAAAATCTCTTTATTTGAAATAATGTGGAAAAGTCATTGAGTAGTGTTAGGGACTATATAAATTTAAAAATAAAATTCTAATGAGTAAAATATGGGAAAATTGAGAACCATAAAATAAAATTCTTCAAAGATTTTTATTAAATTTTATTTAAATTAAATTATTACAATTAAAGTTGAGTAAATATTTAAAAAATACAATTAAAAAGAATGATTGATAAAAAAAAAGTTTATTTTTTGTTATAAGGTGCGATTAAATCTGTTACCATACAATTCTTTTTCACACAACTTGTACATAGTTCAATCTTCATCTCAACTCGATCATTATTCATTTTCACCTTGTCTTGACTTTTGAAGAGCTGATCTCGACAAGATGTACACAAGTAGAAGGTGAGGAGAAACTTTCCGCGAAAGAGTTTCCAAAGAGCAGGTTTAGGAAGAGCAGGCTTTTTAAATAACTCAGAAGCCTGCTTTACAGGTTTTTTAAATTCTGGAGATTTCTCAATAATTTTAATCGGAGTACCTTCTCTTTTTATAATTTTTGCTGGAATTTCGGGAGGAGGAATTGTAGGATCGAAAGGAGCAATTTCATTAATATTATTATTATTCATTTTAGCTCAGAATAAAAATTTTGTCAAAATAAAAATAATGAGGAGCTAATTACACAGATCCTCACTTATATACCAGTCAATGACCTTGAAAACCGGGTATTTAAGACGCCAAAAAAATTCAAATTTATTCATTTGGTAATTATTCAAAACAAAATGGTCCTCCTCTCTGAAGAGTGCGCACGCATTTTAAATTGTCCTCTCAAATCCCTGAGGGAGCAGCTCTTTCACCCAAAAAATAGAATTTTAATTTTGAAAGAGCTTTTGGGGCGCAAAGTACGCACCACATATGAGGACAGAAATGGACATATAAAAATGTTCAAAATTGGAGGTCTCTCGAAATATGGAGCAAATGTCACTCAAGCTTATGGGCGCCTCCCTCGTCCTTTCAATATTTCTGTGGCTGCTCATTTTTATGCACGTCACCGAATCCGACTCCAACACCCATTCCTTCATTGTATTATCGAAAGATTTCCACGCCACATGGAGAATCGCTACTACCCTCTTGAACTTCTTGAACTTGTTGAGGAGGAGCAAAGTGAAAGATCAACTCCGTCGACTCTCAAACCTTTGATATTTCGTTGTGGCTCGGATTCTGAAGAAAATGATGAAGAGGAACTTTCGTTGTGCGAACTTAGTCTAGGGTGGTAAAATACACACACATCGTTACACGCACACCCTTCTAATAAATATACCAAAAATATTTTTTATCCAAAATTTCAATTTTTTGTTAAATTTTCATCTTATAATTCTTAATTATGCTTTTTTACCCCTAAAAGTAAACACTTCTTTTCTTAAATTCTGCTTTTTCTTTAAATTGTAACTTCTATTTATTAATATTGCACTTTTACCCCTAAAAACGACAACTTCCTACTCTTAATTTTACTATTGATTTTTCTTTTAATTAATTATGCTTTTTTACCCCTAAAATTGAACACTTTGCTCTCTTAATTTTGCTCCCAATTTTTAACAAAATTGTAAAATTTAATTTATTAGAATAAAATTAAAAATAAAATAAAAGTAAAAATAAATAGATAAAGTTTAAAATTACAATGGTGGAGAAATACGAGGACGGATAGGATTATTGATATGTCCAAAGTTTAAAACATGATAATTAGAAGAGTTAACAATTCCTTTAGAGACAACGGGTTTATAGGATTTATATGAAGGTTGAGAGAAAACAGTACCTAACTTAATAGAGGGCCTGATAGTATTAGGATATTCTATAATTATAGGATCATAATCACCAGTTTTTCCAAATTTTAGCACTTTTTCTTTAAAAGTTTGGTAACGGAGTCCTTGATTCTCTATGACATCCCAGTTTAGTGTCATACCCCTAACTTTTAACACATACTCCGGCTCTGCTTCAGGCTGCTCCTTTCTCTGAAGTTTCAATCCATATTGTTTTGATCCTCCACAGCAAAACTCTATGATGTCATGAGCCGGGTACTCATCAGTAAACTCTCCCAGGTGAGGTCCGAGTTGAAGAGGACAGACGTCTTCCGGGTGAGAGAATATCAGAGAATCTGTATCTAAAAATTTAGAATTTTATTAGGAGCAAATTTTAATAATTACCTGTATAGAGCAGAGAGCAACCACTGGTCCGCACAACTTTTTGCATTGCTCGTAGCAAATGAATACGTGCGGCTGAAGTGGTCCAAAGAGATACAACTAAATTTAAAAATTAATATTTTCAAATTTCAAATATAATAAAAAGCTCTTACCGACGTTGGAGCAATCGTGCTCCTCAATCCAATCTCTCTTTTTAACATAGCGAAGTAGGAGAACCCCGGGTTGAAGCTCATCAACGGCGGATAGATCAATCGATGGATCGTCTTTGTATTCACAAAATTCTGCAGGGTCATCGGTGACAAAACTTTGAGACAGTCCAAAATTCCTCAAAGAGAAACGTCCCCCTGAAATTAAAAAATATTAAAAAGTAAATTAAAAGAACTTACAAAGATTATTGAGCATTAATTTTGATTGAGTCCTCTTGCCTTTGTTCACAGCCATTTTGCTCCTGTCGATGTTGATTCCAAAAAGCTCCTTGCACTCATTGATGAATTTCGTCTCTTTCTCCTCATTTCCTTTAATGCTGCTATCAAAACCAGAGCTGTGGATCTTCTGCGCCATAAATTCGCTGATGTATGGAGCGAAGAGCTTGTCGTCTGAGTTGGTGTACTCCAAAACTCGGAAGAGTTTCGTAACTATGTATCCCTGAAAATATTAATTATTAAAATAAAGAGCAATATAAATTAGACCTCATCAAGAGCAACGTTGAGCTCAATTGATGTACAGGTAGAAACCCAGCCTCTTTGGAAATCGGTGTGGGAGCAGTTGTAATTTGAGAGCACATCTCCAGTTGGGTATTTCCTGGCGCATGCTGCACATAGTGTGAAGAGGAGACGTTCATCTCCATCAAGTTTCATAGGAAGAACAGCCACATCGATTTTCTTTGGAGGGATAACAAAAACCTCAAATAATAATTTTAATTTAAAATTTAAAATATTAATTACTTTCAAAATAGACAGCTCAAATTTATTATCCGTGGATGTTGTCCAGAGCACATCTTTGTTCAAAATATGAACTTTTGGATGACCAATGGGGTATTTCGTTGTTACATTAATATAGGGGTAAAGAGAAGTTACGTCGTAGTAACTGATCTTTTCCCCTTTGGAAGAAGCATGGAAGAGCTTAAGCGGTCCAGTTCTTCCTCCGAAGAAACATGATCGAATATCGATCGGACCTCCATCCATATAGTTGTTGAAGCTCCTTTTCATTTCTCTATTCTTGGACAACATATCCTTAATTTCGCACTCCCAATAGACTTTAATATTAATATTTTGTTGTTTGATGTAGTCTAGACGATATTTGTCGTGCTCCCTTTGCTTTCCTGCTGTTTTACCATTCGGGAGGAGCATGTTGTCTTGAGGGTAGCATCGGGAGCAGCCGTGCCACACACATCCATTTACTTCAATTCCAAGTTGTTGTTCCTTGACCCATCCGTCCAGACGATATTTGCCGATCATTTTCTCTCCTTCCTCCGAATAAGCGGTTTGAATGTTGACGTTGTTCTCCTTTGAATACCATTCAAGGAACTTAAGAGCAAGCTTGCTCTGATTATCTGCGTTGTCATAGCCCCGCTCTGGAACAAGTCCTAAAATTTTTTATATTAGTACAATTTTAAAAATTAAAAAATTAACCGAGATGACGCTCCTTCAGATGATTTGTTCTGAAGTGGCGCATACAGGCGGAGGCGATGGTCATAGCCTCACGGAGCACGTCTATGCCATCGTGAGCTTTTGTTGATGCTGCTCTCTGCCCAGCTCCTCTTTTTGTCACCTAAAATTTCAGAAAATTATTATTGCTCCTTAAAATATTCAAAGATTACCTCAAGAAATTCCTTCCTAAAAGAAATGAGAGCTGCCATCAAAATTTCTACATCGTTGGTGCAATATGATGCGAGCTCCTCATCGAGCAAAAATGGTTTTTTGTTGTTTTGTTGGTACCATTTATTGAAACTTTTCCTTTTTTCAGGCATCATTCCGTCCGCAAAGTAGTCTGATGGTTCAGGAAATATTTCTTTTCCATAGTTGTCAGGCCGATTAGAACGGTGTGGAAAATAAGGCTTATCTTCCACGTCTAATCCGAATGCTGGTACTAGAGATGCGAGACTCATTGGCATGAGATTGAAGCTGTCTCTGAAAATTAGGAAGCTCTTCTTTCCAATTTGCAGCTTTAGCTCATAAAGTTTGTTGCCGTTGTTAATCATACTTGGAGTAAATCCTCGGAGGAAGAGCATTCGAAAGACAATCACCATATCAAATCTCCCTCCGAAATGAGAGAAGGCATATGTTGTTGTCTTTTTTGTTAATCCTACAATCCAGCTCACGAACTCTTCGAGAGGATTTGATGTAATTACTTGACGATCAACTGTTGTTTTAGCGAATGCTCTCTCAGAGAAAGTGATCAAACGTTCCTCGCTGCAAATATTACAGTCAGAGCTGATATTATCAATACATTTTGGGCAGGAAATTTTAGCTGCAATGAAGTTCGGCATGTGTTTTCTCTTATTGTTGTCATGTTGCTCTGGGATGTGTTGCATAGTTTCGAGATCGAAGGCTACTATACGATAAGGAGCTGGCTCCTTTGGCTCAAGAGGACGAATGAAGCATCCTCTCTTTGTATCGTGAAAGCAGAGACATGTTGTACAATAGCGTTCGTTGCAAATATGTCCTTTACGACCGTTTCTGGTGTTTATTGCTACATCCCATATAACTCCGCAGGTTAAACACTGTTTGGAGAGGCTGCAGAAATTTAAACGAAGATGTTGTTCGAAGCAGTTGTTGTTGCTAAAATTTTTGGAGCAACCTCTGCAGTGTTTAAAAAAATTTCCAGGTTGGCAGGGAAATTTTGGGCCGACTTGGGAGCATTTTATTCATCTTGCTTTGCAGGTCTTCACATGTCTTGAAGCACGATCATACACCTTTTCACAGCTCAAACAGTAAGGACGCCCAAAAAGTCCTCCCGGATCCTTGACTCCGTGAAAGTGCTCGTTGTTGAAATAATAAAGGAGCAATGGTGTATCGTAGTCGGATGGGCCGTATTTAAACAATGGTTCATAGCGCCCCATTGATCCGAAAACAAAAGCCTTGAACGTGAATTGACCTTGGTATTCGTTGTTCCATAAATCAATAATTGGTGGTACCCATTCTTTAGCATCATAGCTCTTCATATTTCTAGGAGCTTTTACTTTGCGCATCAGCTCCTTAACATCCTTTTCAAATTTTCCTGCCCATCCATAACGACCGTGAAGGTAGTCATAGAATTGTCGTTTGTCGAATTTTTTGATGTTGTAAAATAAAGTAGCTAAGAGAGAGTAGAACAAGCAGAATGTGTCGACATTTTTAATCTAAATATTCATAAAATTAGTTTAAAATCGAAGCTCTTTGAAATAAACCTTGATCAAGCTATGGTCTTTAATTTGATGCTGAACAGGAGCAGTTTTACCATTAGCTCCTCCTTTCAGACGACGCACCTCCACTGCTCTTGTTTTGTCTAAGACCGTTGTTGTTATTGTAAACGGCTTCCCCCATAATGTAACGCCCGATTGCTTCTTGCTCTGCGAGACCTTCAGGAACAAATTCAAGATCGAGTCGACGGTGTTTGATGTCAACTCCCTGAAAAATCAAAATTTTAGATAAATTAGGAGCAAATTAAAAATTTTTACATAAATATTTTCATAAAAAATAAATAAAGAGCACTTTAATTTTTAGGAGAAATTTTTAAGAGAAATTTTAAAAATTGATAAATTAAAGATAATATTCTTTAAAACCCACCTTATCGGCACCCAAATGTCCGATTCCAGCAGCTCACTTGTGACAGTGCATCCTAACTTTTCGGGCTCAAGCCCTTTGCTCCGGCTCTCATTTAGAGCTTCATCAATACAATGTTGGAATATTGATGAGAGCAGGTCCTCCGGATCAACCGGGACGTCCTTGATTAGGAACTTGGACTTGCTCTTGACCACATTGAATTTGGTAATGTGATTGATCTCGTTGTCAAGCAATTCAACGTAGTCGGAAGTTGTTTTGCTACCGCTCCCTTGTTGTTGTTGCTGAGCTCCGAAGAGCAAATTTTCAATAAAATAATTGCGGGAAAATTTTTGAGGAATTGGGCAAGGAGAAGTATTTTTACGTTTACGATTATTCATAGTAACTAAAATTTTAAAATTTACTAGATAAATATCAATATCTCTAAATAAAAATAATTTTTAGATCGATATCTAAGGAGAAAACTTTGTGAGTATATAGCTAGCAATATAGGAGCAAGAGCAAAACTAAGAGTAAATTAGGAGCAGGAGCAAAACTATAAGCAATTAGGAGCAGGAGCAATTACTTAGGAGCAAGAGTGATAGGAGCAAAAAAAAAAGGATTAAAAATAGGATAAAAAAACTAAAATTAACTAGATTTAACAATAAATTTGATAATAATATCATTTTAAATTAAATTTTTTTAAATTTTAAAATTTTTATTTAAAAAGAGTAAAAGAGCAGATGTGAGAGCATTTAATAATAAGTTTTAATTCCCAAAATTTATTTTAATAAATTAATTAAAATTTCGAATTAGACTAAATGAAATTTTTAATCAGTCGGAAAAATTTAGTTGAAAAAATTAAGGAGCACAGTACGATAAATAGAGCAATATTTAAAATATGTAAAAAATTTTTTATCAAATTAAATTCTAAAACTTTATAAATTACCCACCTGATAATATTTCTTTCCTAAAAACAAGATATTTTTAATTAAAAAGTTTAAATTAGGTATCAAAAAAAAATGAGGAGCAAGTAGGTAAAGAATAATAAGAATAAGAGCAATTGGGAAATGAAAAGCAATGAAAAAATTTTATTTTAGATAAGTGTAAATTTAACTGTAAATTTAAAACATTTTTTCAAATAAAATACTAAAACTTTATAAAAATTACTCACCTGATAATATTTCTTTCCTAAAAACAAGATATTTTAAATTAAATAGTTTAAATTAGTTATCAAAAAAATGAGGAGCAATTATGTATAGAATTGAAAACTAAGAGCAATTGGGAAATGGAAAGCAATAGAAAAATTTATTTCAAATAAATGCAAATTTTTATTATGAAATAAAGGATAAGAGTAAAGAGCAACGTATTGAAAATTTATTATAAAATAATATTTGATTATATAGTTAAAATAAGGATCAAATACGAGGAGCAAGGGATACGGAGCAAAAGTTAATCAGCAAAGCCAGAGAGCAATGAGGAAAAATACTAGAAAATAATATTATTTTAAAAAATATAATTTTTTATTATTTGAAAAATGTTAAGTTTAGCTAAAAACTAAAAATTTTAAAATTAAATGATAATCAGATAATGATTTAAATTTGACAAGATAAACGTCATATGATAATTTGAATTAAAAAGATTAAAATTTATTAAGGATGGAGGATGGTATAATTTAAAAATATTAAAAGGATAAATAAACCCAAAAATATTCTTAATGAATATCGATTACAATAATGAAAAGAGCAACAAGAGAGAAGTAGCCACAACCAGCCCCCTCCCCTTTCTTCCCTCTCTTATTTTGCCAGCTCTGCGCACTTCTTTGTTTTATTTGCCAGTCACTTCCTTTCTTTTAATGAATGCCGCCTCACGAGAAGAAAACAACAGATGGTGTTTTGGAGGGAAAATTAAAATACTATATTTTCTATCTTATATTTAAAAAGGCAAAGCCAAAAATAAATTCAAATTTTTTATTCATTATTAAGGGGATTACAATTTTTATATAAGTAAAAAATTAATTAAAGGGAACAATCAAAAAAAAATTATTTAAAAATAAAAAGTTGCGTGTTTAACTATTTGTGCACAATCTTTGCATACCAAAAATTTATAAGTATATGTATTTCCTTCAATTTTAATAATATCATCTTGCTTCATTCCAAATATCGTCTCAAAGCATTGATTACACCAAGTTGAGAGCTCGTAGTTATGATCCAAAAATCCTAGAAATGTGGAGTAGTCCAATTTCTCTCCATTTTTTAGCATTTGGTTGACTGCCTTTGTCGATGGATGCCAAGAGCAGTCCCAAAATTCAGCTTCTCCCTAAATAATTTAAGTTAAATTTGATTTTTGGACGCATTTACCTCCAAAACAGTTTGCTCAACAGCATTTTGAGGCATTTCATTCGGAGAAGCGAAAGTATGAGCCAAAAATGGTGCAGCTCCCTAAAAATTTCCATGAAAAATTTAATATTTTTTTAAAAATTACCTCTTTCTCAATATCTTTAATATTTAAAAAACTGGCGAAAGTTTGTTCCATTTGATGGAAAGAATTATAGTTAGTTTTTAAAATTTATAAAATAATTTATTAAAAAATTAAGTAAAAATGAGCAAAAAATTTAGGAGGAATATTATTTGTTTATAAAATTGGAAAATGAGCGCAAGCGCTCCTCCCATATCTTCTCTCATTGGGAGCTCTCGAAGAGTAAGCAGCCCTATAGCTCCTTTATCTTTTACAAGACTTAACTCAACTTATAAAATCCTATTTTTTAATAAAACTGAAGCCAAACAAAATTTAAATTTTATTGATTAATTAATTAATTTATTTACAATTTTCGTGACAAACAAGTCAGGGTTAGGTTGAGAGTCTAACAATTTAATATATTGAGGGAACGAATAATTTAGAGAAAGAAAATATACAAGGGAAATACAATGGTGAGAGCAAGTTTTTGCTAGAGGAGATTGATAGGGATTTACATTTTTTAAAATAGAAAAATTTTTCAAGAAATGTTTAGATATACATTCACTAATAGGGAGAGCTAGGCTATCAAAATAAATCACTTTTCTTTCTTCTGTGTATATAAGAGCAATCCAGTGTGATCCTCCTAAATTTTGAGAGTCCAAATTTATGATGAGCACTGAAGGGAGCCGAGCAATTAGTGGAGGAGGCCTGTCACACGGAAAACATCCCTGAAATAGTTGGCTCGTTAAAGGGTTTGAGTTCAAAATTTTCAATATTTGACTGCTGTACATCTGTATTATTATATCTTTTTCTTTGAAAAATCACCCAAAAGAAGGATCGAAGTTGATAGACAATGAGACTTAAAATGAGCACAAAATAAAGTCCAATCATTCCCCAACAAAAGATGTGTCCATATATATCATCTCCCGGGCTCTCTTTGCAAAGTTGTATTGTTGGAAGATTTTTATTCGGAAATCCTATTATTAGAGGTAAAGAAGTAGTAGATGGTCTAAGTTGTTTAATAAACTCTGAATATTCAGGTAAACTTTCCAAATTTACATCTGTATCTTTAAATAAAGAGTAGGAGCAAGGAGCAAAAATTAGAGTAAAAATTATGAATTTCATTTTAGCTAAAAAATTTTTTAAATAATATCAAATGGTAGTATCACTTGCAATAGTTCGGTTTTTATCGAGCATAATAAGAGAGTCAGCTTCTCCCATTACAATAAGCATTGCTCCTCCTTCTGGAACGGCCTGACTAAATTTAATATTTACTGCAGTTGTTCCGTTTCTTATTAAATCAAATGAGCCTCCTTGTTCATCTCCACTATTAGTAAGATTAAAGACATAAATACAGCTACTTTGACCAAATTGTTGATAAGTAATCCCGTTGCTCTCACATGAATTTGCAAAACCGAGAGCATCGTTCATATCATTAAACGCTCTAGCATATTTATAATTTCTATAATCTAGATCATAAGGAGCCTGAGGATAAGACCTTCCATTGGCAATAATACTAATTTCTCTGACATTGAAATGCTGAAAATTAAACGGACTGCGCTCAACTGTACCCACATAATCCGAATTTGAAATGAGACCTAAAATTATCCTCCTAGGGATTTGATCCATGAATATATTTGAATTAAATTCGTAACGACCATGGCTTATAAATAACTGTTTCATCATTGTTTTCCTGACAGCATAGCGAGCTGGTTTTGTATCAAGTTTTCTTGTAATATCTAAAGCCAGTCCATCCATGAGCTCAACTTTTTTAACATAGAGCTTGCAGCTCACTACTTCAAAATGATAATTTGTTGCTTGAGCGAGAGCTGGAGGGGTAGGAGGAGCTATCAATACAAATCTATTATCATTCGGTAGAATCTCAATATCAACCTCACAATGATTAATTAAATATAGTGGTTGATTAAATATATCTGCGTCTAATTTTGAAACAAACTGGGCCGTTCTACTATTCGTAAATAGACTTTTCCTTGAATTAAAAGAGCTCCCTAACTGCTGATTTGTTCCAGGTTCATAATAATAGCCAGAAGAATTTAAGTGAGAGCTCTTTGCTCCTGCTGAGTAAGAGAGCTCATGAGACAAATAGGTCTTGTATGCGTAGAGTGAGTTTGAGTTGAAAATTTCTCTACCATTTACACTAACTCTCATATTATTAATAAAAGTTTTACCAATCATTTGTATTGGTGCCACATTTTCGTCTTGGGTTAAATTTACAAGTTGACCACTAGCATTTTCTTTCCGAATGCGAAATTCAGTGAGTAAATAACATTTTGATAAATCAATGTAGTTTGAACTCGAATGAATTTTAAAGTGGTATGGAGTATCTGTGAGAGGGTTACTAGGAAGAATTTCAAATACTTTGGAGGAGGAGATGCTCACATTTGTAGGAGGAACATGAAAAAAGTCAAGAGCATTTGTTATAGAGTTAATACTTTCTCCGTCAATTTTATGAAAAGCCATAATTATTTTTTAAATTATTTTTAATATAGACCAAAAGCGTCTTTTCGTAATCTTTTTCTTTTAATGAATGTTTGATGAAGTTTATCTAATTCTCGGTTCCTTTTTATACTCTTTTTTCTTCCTGTACCAAACTGTTTGGGAAGACCACCTTTCTCCAACACAGTAATGATTCCTTTTCTTCCTTCACTAACTAATGCTTCTTTTATTGGCTCTCCCTTGTTAACTCTTTCTAAGACTCTCTGTCCTGCGTTAAGAGCTTCCGCAGATACAGTACTCCCTACTCTTTGAATAATAGGGAGTATGAACCGCCAGAGACCTCGCATCACATCACCAACGCCTGCTCCTCTTTGACCATAACCCCTTTGAAAGGGATGAGCTCCTCTGAAATAATTATATTCGTCTGAAATACCGTGTCCAATCATCTCATTGGGCAGGAAATTATCGTAGGATACCGTACTTGTATCAAAAATAATACGAACCATTTTTAAATTAATTTAAAACTAAAAATGAACAAATTTTAAAAATGAGCTATTTATATAGAAATGAAATTCGAAATTAAAAGTTTATCACTTTTTTAAAAATTAATACAATATGAACTGTTCCGAAAGCAAAAGGGACTAATCTTCCATTATCCATAGTTCTTAATTCAACTTTAATTTCATTAATTTCTCTAGGGAGCACACGCGCGTAGATGGGTGAGTCATAAATCTTCTCATTGTATTCTCCCGGCACTGCACCTGAAATAGAGACAACTCGAAGAAGAGAGCTGAGGGAATTTCCGACAATCATGTTTTCTGTCAATCCTTTGGCATATATGGCAAAACTTGAGAACCCTCCTCTCAAATCACAACCGTACTTTGCAATTTCATTATTATAAACATTATTAGGATTAGAAAATCCTAAGACATACCCAAGTTGAGGGGAGAAAGAAATCGATAATATGCTTTCGTTTTTAAAAACTGCCTTGAAGCGAGAAAAATCCTTGAGATACTGTAATTCAATTGAATCTATTATATTTTTTAGAAGAGTAAGATTAGGTGTTGCTTCCTTCAGTTTATAGTCTTTACCAAATAGAACTTCAAACAATTTGTCAGCTCTTGAATTGTATTGCTCCTTCCTAGAACTCTTTAATCCCATAACTTCTAATACAGTAGGCGAAGCTGGAGGTGTTGTCTGTGTCATATTGTCTTTCTTTTTAGCCAATCCTAGTGCAGACAAAACGGTAGATGGGGGTTTTTGTAATTTCTGCTCATCTTTTTTCTCCTCTTTTTTCGAGCTCCCTAAGCCTATACTATCCAACACACTCGCAGGACGTTTTTGTGATTTTTTCTCTTCCTTTTTATTGCTCTCCAACCCTGCACTACTTGAAACCGATGATTTTTGTGTACTGTTTTCTTTAGGTTTCTTCTCATCCTTTCTTGATAAATCTACAGCACTAGGAGTAATAGAGTCTGGAGGTTTTTGTGTAATACTAATTTGCTCTTTTTCAGGTTTTAGAGATGGAGTTTTATTATCTTCCTTGTACCTTGGAGGAGACTTTAATTCCTCTCTAGGAGTCGGAGGTGATGGTTTAGTTCTCTGCTTCTCTTCCTCCTTTTTACCTAATCCTAAAGTAGTCAAAACACCTGATGGTTTTTCTTGCTCCTTTTTATCCTTCTTATCTAGCCCTATAGAACTCAAAACACTTGAAGGAGGCTTTTGAGTTGTCGATTTATCTTGCTCTTTTTTCTCTTCTTTCTTATTTAACCCTATGGAACTCAAAGCACTTGAAGGACGTGTTTGAGATGTTGGCTTATCTTGCTCCTTTTTCTCTTCCTTTTTAGCTATTCCAATAGTACTCGGGAGGTTAGAAAATGGCTTTTGAGTCAGAGGTTTTTCTTGTTCCTTCTTATTTTCCTCCTTACTCACTCCTATATTACTTAGAACAGAAGGGTTTTGTGTCACAGGTTTTTCTTGTTCCTTCTTATTTTCCTCCTTACTCACTCCTATATTACTTAGAACAGGAGGGTTTTGTGTCACAGGTTTTTCATTACCAGGTTTTATGGTATTCAAGTCGGTAGAAGTTGGTTGCTGAGGAACACTTGCCTGTGCCTGTGGCTCTTTCTCCTCTTTTCTTTCTTTCTTTGGTTTTGGAGGTAGAGTCTTCGCATCCTCTATTGCAGAAGGTATTGGAGACTTTTCGTTCTCATTTTCTTCCAAATAAAGTGGTGGGGTTCTTGGCTCTTCTCTTGTTGGAGAAGGAGTTTTATCTTTATTCTCGTCCTCTAGATATAGGGGCGGGGTTATTAGTTCTGGCGAAGGAGATTTTTCTTTATTTTCTTCTTCCTCCTCGTATAGTGGAGGAGTTTTTAACGGAGGAGATATCGGTTCATCTTCAGAGCGTTTAATCCTCTCCGCTCTTGGAGGAGATCTGAGAAGAGATGGAGGAGGAATAAATGCTCCTTTTTCAACAGAGTCAATAGCATCAGACTGATGTTTAAGTGTTGTAGATAAATAATTTCTGAGAGCTTCAACACTATTATGAGAGGCTGCAGGAACTGGTACTTGGAGAACATTTTTCTTCAAATTGTCATCGATAAAATGTATTTTCATCTCTCATCTCTAACTTTGTATCGAATTGGTTTGGCCTGGTTAAACACCTGATCAACTTCTAAAATTTCATCGCCCCAATTTGGAATATACCCTTTTTTCAAATGCTCCTTTCCCAACACTCATCCTTACATTCTCCCCTTCCTTGAACTTTGGTTTGCCTTTTGTAAAATCAAACTCTCCATAAATTTTCTTCCATACCTCCTGAGCGTTCTCGAAATTTACATCGATAGGTCGCATTCCATGTACTCTACACTTTGACTTATTGATTCCTTCAAGAATTTTCGGCAAAACATCAATCCAATTGAGTATTATGTTTTGAGAAAAATATCGATATAGTCGCTGTTTAACATTTCGGATTGCTCTCTCTGCTAATGAAGCTTTAACTGTTGAGTGGACGGGTTCAATCTTTTGTATCTCTTCTGTTTCAAAGTATTCTTTTAATAATTTATTGCGAAACTCCAAGCCTTTATCAGAAAATATTCTGTGTGGTTTCATGGGCATTTGAGTCAGGAGGAGCTTGAATGCTTCGAGCATATTTTCAGCTTTCTTTGCTTTGACAGGGACTCCAAAGAGCCGTTTAGAAAGAACATCAATTCCTAGCAGCAAATATCGATTGCCTTTATTATGTCTGGATAGAGCTTGAAAATCGGCCAAGTCTACTTGGACATCTGTCATGAATCCTGCTGCTATTGTTTTACTTCGAGAGAAATGCACCCTCTTTGGGCGCATTAGAGTATAGGTGCGGTGTCCTTCCAAAAAATTTTGTACTGCGCTCCTCGGTATATCTTTATTAATTTTTCTAGCCTCATACCATAGACTATCGATTCCTGAAAACGCTGAAGGCGATTCTGGATTATTATACAATTGTTTTAAGAGTTTAATATAATCTGTCATTTTTCTTAAATTTACCAAAGTGATGGTTTAAATTTGGAAGAATTCGCTTCTTTACGTCTAGCTTTAATAAGGTTTTTTGCCCATAAGCGGCCCGCCCTTTCTGATTGGCTTTTTGAAACAGATCTTCTCATTCGTTTCTCCTCCCTTTCTGGAGAACCCTCCCTTTTCCGTTTAAAAAGTTGTCGCGATATAGGAGGTGAGGGAGATCTACCGTCTCTAAGTATTCTATGACGTTGTCGAGATCTTTTGACGAGTAGAAAGATTAAATCTTGATTTGACAATATTTAAGCAAATTTCTGCTAAAGGCAAAAGATGTTGAGAATATGCCACTTTTAAGAGTCTCCTGGTTTTTTGTTGGGACTTTGTTCGAGCAAGCTTTTGTAAAAATTCAATATTTTCTTTTACTAAATTACTAACCATTTTAATAACCGTTTTTAGGAATGAAAATTATTTTTTCTTCGTCCTCTTTAAATATGTTTGTCCGAAGTTTCAAACTAGGATCTGAAGAGGCATGCATATCTATAACCAGATATCCATAAGGCTCATTAGTAGCTTGTTTATAAGCGTCAAGAAAATAATCTAATTGACGAGGAAAGAGCTGTACACCAATATTACGGACAGATAAAACAGAATTTGGAGAGCGCATTAACACTAAGTATTGAGCATTCTGGCGAGCAACCTTTATCTTTCTCTCAAATAAATTTTGCGTGACAAATACGACTGAAAAATTTTGATGATGCGACTTTTTCGTAAAAAGCTCAGACAAATATTTTTCATCTATCGAAGTGAGCAAGTCATCGAGGATAAGGAGCAAAGGTTTTGAAAATTTTTTAATAAGCTCCTCTGGAGGAGCACCTGCATATACACTTACTCCGGATTTTTGAAGAAGAGGTACAATATTACTCATTTCACCAAAGCAGTATAATATAGATTTGGGTGTGGGATGAACTAAGTAAGCTGCTTCGGCTATAAATTTTAATAAAAAAGTGCTCTTTCCACTAGAGCTCGGACCTGAAACAATCATACCAAAAGGCGATTTAAAATTCAGTTCTTTATTCGAAAATGTGGAAGATTCCATAACAAACAATTTAGGAAAATAAAATTACAATTAATTGAAAATAATAAATCGAAAAATTTTTTAAAATGATTTACTGAATTGAAGCAATTGCTTCCATCTCTTCTTTTTCCATCTCAGCCGCTTGCTCCTTCAGAGCTTCCAATTTTTGCGCCTGAGTTGGGATCCCTGTTGTAGCAGCCGATAATTTGTCAAAGAATTCATTAAGTATTCCTTCTTCAGCAGTAGGAGGTGTGGGAGGTTGTGGTTCTAATGGCGGAGAGACTGGTGGAGTTGCTAATGGCGGTGAAAGAAGAGGAGCAGGGAGTGTAATTGGAGCTTGAGGCTTAGGAGCTGAGAGAGTAGCTTGGATATTAAGAGAAGGAGCAGGAAGAGCTGAAGGTGGTGGAGGAGGAGGAGGAAGAGCCGTAGTTGCTGGAGGAGGAGGAAGAATCGATGGTGGGGGTATATTTGTTTTCATATCCTTATTTTCCTCACAACATTTGACGTCGCAAAAACTGCCATTTATATTAAAGACTCTTCCTTTATTACGAATTTTAAAAAAGCAATGACCAGGTAAGTCGTATATTTTGTCAAATGGTACAAAACGGCTCCCTGAAAAGCGAGTACACCATGTTGTTACTCCCTCCTTGGTGATTGCAAAATCGAGCTCAACCTCTGTGCTCTTGCATTCACGACATTTACCAGCTTGGTCGTAGGGAACAAAGCGTGGTGTGGAAAGGCGGGAGCTGGAGAGAGTAATTCCTATTGAAGTAATACTAAATTCGACCTCTGGAAGAATTTGGGAGGCAAGGTATTTCTTGTCGCTCATATTTAATGCCATTTTAAACTATTCTAAGATTTCAAAATTAAAATAATTTGGATAATGAAATTATTAAAAATGAATTTATGAAATATGAGGAATTGCGGCTAACTAACAAAATGGTGCTAATATTTACAAGCTCCGCCCTTATTAATTATTAGTCACATTAATTTAATTAATTGAAATTGCTTAAAAGATTTTTAATTATATTTGAACATTAGACTCTGGTGTTATGTTAGACCGCTGCTCCTGGTTTATATTAGAGAAAGGAATTTAATGTATATATAAAATAAAAGAGGAATTTGAGTCACGTTGCTATTCTGCATCTCTAACTTTTTAATTGAATTATTTCTCAGACTCTAGTGTATTGTTAGACCGTGCATCCTACTACAACACAGAGAAATGAATTCAGGATTTCTATAAAATAAAGGAGAGGATTAGAGTCACATTGCGATTCTGCGTCTCTAACCTTCTCTTCCTAAAATAAATGAAAAAGTACTGCACCTTTCGCGCACTGCCATCGTCAGATTAAAAAGGAATCCTTTCCTCGCTGTTATTTAATTAGCCATTAAAACAAATAAAATTAAAACAAAACAAATTTAAAAAGTTTATACAAATAAAAATCCATTAGTCAATGTCTCGTTTCACTTATTAAATTTAAAGCTCTAAAGAGAGCTGTATGGGTTAAATCATTGTTGTTGACCATTTTGTCCATTGTCCAAGTATCACTGTCCATTGTCCAAGTACCAATCACACCCACGACTTCAATTTGTCGGTAAGATAAAAGAAAACCAATTAGTACTAATTGGTCAATTACCGCCAACTCTCGTCATTTAGTCGGTTATCCCCCTTAACCTCAAAAGTAATTAATTATTTACTAATTGATTTACCCCTTACCCCTCGACTACGATTTGACGGTTAGATGCAGTGAAAACCAATTAGTAGGTACTAATTGGTCAATTAACCCCTACCCCACGACATCGATGTATCGGCAAGTTCAAAGGGATTTGTTCAATAGGTGTTAATTGGTCAATTAGTCAGCCTAATTATCAAAGGAAATCCCCGAAAACCCCCTACACCCTTTGGTTTCAGCGGACCCCTCCCCCCGACCCCGACTTCTCCTGGACACTCACTACTAATTTCCCTTTTTCTTAAATTTAATACAGTAATTAAATTCATTTTTAATCCTGATCTATTTTTATATTTTCAACTCGCTTTAAATTTTTATTTTTAAATGTGACAGTCATGTTAATTGGTGCGGTAAAGATCTTTATTTTTTGGATGCCATTCTAAAGCAATAGGTAATAAAATTCTCTTCCATATCCTGCTTTAAAATAGACTTATTCATAATAAACAGTTCTTTTGTAAACTGTCTCTAGATAAATAGAATTTTACTTAGTGTTGCGCGAGGTCGAGGTTTTTCGAAAAAACCGAGACCGAGGATCACGAGACTGAAAAAGCGAGGTTCGAGGTCGAGGGTCAAATTTGAGGCGAGGTCCGAGATCGAGGTTCGAGGATAACCGAGGATTTTAAAAAAAAATTTATCTTTTAAAAATTTTATTAAATTAGCTAAATTTTATCAGATATGCTAAATAACTTCAAATTAATAAGTTCCATCATATTCAGATCCTTTAGGGTACCAAATATAGATCAGACAACTCATATTCTTGGTCAAATAATTGCAAAACTTTGATCAAAATTTTCAAATACTTTGGAATCCCAATAACGCCCAACTTTACTTTGGAATAGAAATTTGATGAGTTCGGAAAATCAAATCATTTGATACTTTGAAACTATTTGATCATCTGGTTCAGCGATTAAGACTTATATCGAAGAATCAATGAGAATGGCAAAGAGGAATAAGGGGGCTTGAACGCATTAATTGGATTAAGGGTATTGGGGGAGTAAGGAGTATATCAGATATATGGAAGATAAAATGGGTCTGTAAGGATAAAGAGTATATATCGGATGTAATTGGATTAAGGGGAATTTGCTTGGATATCGGTAATTAGGGTAGATATTAGAGGATTTATATGGTTTAAGGGGTGTGATAAAGCGATTTGGTGGATAATGGGAGAGTACAGGTATTATCGTTTGATTTGAATATAAAGGAATAACAATGAGCAGGCGAAAATCTTTAAAATTTTTGGAATCAAACCAGATTCCTTCCTTTTTCAGCGCTGCAGGCAAAAATTTTTAAAATTTTGGTAAGCCAAGAAGTCAGATTTCACCCTTTTTTGCGCTACAGGCGAAAATTTTGAGATCCTTGGAAGGAAAATAAGCAAAAATTCTTCCATTTCATCCAAAAAAGTCCATTCTTAGAGGTGTATATTTAGCCTCGTTCCTCGGCGAGGTTCTTGGCGAGGATCGAGACCGAGATTGGAAAATGGGCGAGGACCTCGACCTCGGCCTCGGTGAGGCCTCGACCTCGCGCAACCCTAATTTTACTTCACATCCGTTTTTTTATTTTTGATACGGTTAATTTATTCACAAGAATTCACAAGCAGCTTCACTCACAAGATTTTTTTATTTGTTATTTTTTGACGCCATGATAAAGCCTAGGCAGAAAATATATGGATGTAGTCACGTAAATTCAAATCAGAACTGTGAATAAGATTATTCTGTTTCGAAAATCACATATAGCTATTATTTCCACTTTTATATTTACCCACTTTGATTATTCCCCATTTTGAGAGGTTTGTAATAAAAAGCCCTGAATTTTCTATCAAGGGATAAACGCCTTTTCTAGGTATGCTGGAACTATAAATCAGATTTGAGAATCGAACTAGAACTCAATTTGACTTTTAATAAAAATAAAACAGAAAATTACATCTTCAGAAGCC
The DNA here is from genome assembly GCA_963681835.1 of Meloidogyne enterolobii. NCBI lineage: Eukaryota > Metazoa > Nematoda > Chromadorea > Rhabditida > Meloidogynidae > Meloidogyne > Meloidogyne enterolobii. The sequence continues at coordinate 822,205 of CAVMJV010000092.1, forward strand.
GCAGGAAGCTATTCATTGCCAGAATCAATGTTTGAAGAAATTATTGATGAACGAGAATATTCATCTAGAAATAAAAGTTGATAAAAATTTAATACTCTGCTTCTTATTAAATTAAAAATTAAAGATTGTTTAAAAGAAGACATGGAATTTCTGCTTTACTGGTTATCTCATTGTAGTTTTGTAATTTTTTGGATGTCAGTTTCACTGACAATGATATGATACTCAGATTTTGCATTCTGTGGGGTAACCCATGTCAACAAAAACAAAGCCTTTCACAATTAGGGTTGTTCTTCTCAAACCGAAAACCAGAAGAGTTGGTTTGGTTTCGGTTAACCGAGTAATTTGGTGAAACCGACAACCCTAAATACAAGGCTAACGAAACATTGATAGATCAACCTATAAATCTTGCAAGATTCGACTCTTATGGATAAGCATCGAGTAGTAACAAAATTGACTAACCTCGCTTATTTAAGGTAACGTAATAGCTTAGCCTGCTCTCCGGTTATTAAAGAAAGGCTAATACTTTAAGCTTCTACTGATCTTTGAAGAGTAAAAGTTTAATAAATCTTCTACTTATAATTTATTTTATTTTAAATTCTATTTTAGTTAATCATTTTTTTAATTTTTAGGTTTGCTGTTCGAACGTTCGTTTATTTTTGGATGTCATTGCTTTGCTTTGACAAATAAATTTTCCTGCAGTCTTTTAAGGAGAAAAGAGGAATCTACTGATCTTTGAAGAGTAAAAGCCTAACAAATCTACATATAACTTATTTTATTTTAAATTATATTTAAGTTAATCATTTTTGAAATGTGGAGGCCTTCTGATTCTTTATTATGTACTTTTATTTTTGGATGTCATTCTTTGCATTGACAAATAAATTGTCTGAGTCTCTGGGTAGGCCCACCTCGTATAAGATCTCTTTTTGAAAAATTCCCATACCATCACTAGCACAACACAAATTTCCAAGTAATTGTTGGGCATCCAACTCTTCGTTATTATTACTCCCAACAGCATCAATACCATCAGTAAAATCCAAAAAATGTTGTTTTTGGGTATTTACGGGAACTGGTAATATTTTACGTTGTCGCCGATTTTGCTGCATAATTTGTGTTGATTCTCCTCCATGAGTGTATGGAATAGAAGAAAAATGGAGAGGAGAAATTTCGTGTCGGGCTAAAACGAGGAACGGACAAAACGCGGAACGACAGAACACGGAACGACAAAACGAGGTCTTACCAAAACGCGGAACGACCAAAAGGCGGAACGACCAAAACACGGTCCAGGGAAATAATAATTCTTTATAATTTTAAGATATTTTAAAAATTTATAAAAATTCTGGAAAATCTGATTTTTAAAAATATTTTATTTAAAAAATTTTATCATTTTTGAATAATCATTTTTTGATAATACATATTTAAAATATTTTAAAATCATAAGAAATTATTATTTCCCTGGACCGTATTTTGGTCGTTCCGCGTTTTGGTAAGACCTCGTTTTGTCTTTCCGTGTTCTGTCTGTTCCGTGTTTTGGAATTCCTCGTTTTACCCCTCACCCAGAAATTTGCCTAGAAAGTAAATTAATTTATTAGGGTCAAGTGATGCCCATGCGATACTCCCAATTTTAGATACCCCTCTCCCAATAGAGTTAATTTAAGAGAATTTAGAGCCGTGAATAAAGAGTCTAAAAGATCGGCTATATCAAATACACAATATTAGTTTGTAAATTTTTCACATTCTTTAAAATGCAGTTTTAGTTTTAGCGAAGGTTTTAGCGTGCGAGATTGGCAGAATATTTTTTGGATGCCATGCAATGCATAGGCAAATGATGCATAAGCAGCACGAGATTCATAAAGAGGTTCGCGGAATATTTTGAAGGGACTTCCATACCGAGATATTTTTTCATCACAAAGATTTAATATCGAACAAATTTTGAAAGTATCAAAAAAATATCGTTATATTATTTTTTGCCAAATGCTAATGCATGGAATTCAAAGAAGGTTATCTGGCGAGAAAAGAGAAAAAAGAAAAAAAAGAAGCAATAAAATCTCGTGCCATAATGACTGAAAAATAAAATTTGAAATAAATTAATTAATATTAAATTTATGAATCTATTGGATTTAAATAGTAAACTATAATTAGTAAACAAGTCGATAATGTGGCGATGATTTGATATTTTTTGGAAGCCGGCATAGCCGGTTAGTATTAAATTACATAGTTTGTCCATTTTGATCCAGGTATCAGGACTTTAATAATAAATCGAAGAAAAAATCAGGGATCCTATATGTACAAATTCAAATACGCCCAAAAATATATAAATTTTTAGAATATAGGAATTGCAAGTTATTAAGTATTTAAATAAACTTGAAGTTTAAACTAAGCCATAATCACAGAGATTGTAGCTTGTAATACGACGTTTGTAGTATTTTTGTAAGCCGGCAGTGCCGACTAATTTGTTAAAGTATGTGAAGAAATTTCTGAACAAGTCTCTTCAATGCATCACGCAAATTCAGAAATTAAAAATGTTAATCATAAACAAAGATTTAGATTGCAAGTTATTAAAATTTTCAAAGTAAAATGAATATGTATTAGTTAAAATGTGACCGCAACTGATGTAATTACTAATTTTCTTGACGATCATTTTTTGGAGGCCGGCAGTGCCGGTTAATTTTAGTGTATTAAAATATGGTTGATACGACCATTATTAACCAGAACCCAAATTTTCGGTTTCAATTCGGTTAAGCGTTATTTTCAATGTTTTATTAAAGGGTCAACTACTAAACAGAAAAGAATAAAAATATTTTTCAAATTCATCTGTAAATTATTGGTTCCTTCAGAATAATTTTTCATTCCAGTATTGAATTCGTCAAAATAAAAATTGCTAGAAAATTGATGACAATTTTGTTGTTGCTGATCAAATTCTTGAGGTGGTGAATTTTGAAGTAAATGCATTGAATTATTGTTGTTGTTGTTGAAAATATTGAAATTGTCTGGATTGCTTCCAAAATACCAGCTTATTACGTGGCATCCAAAAAATTAAATCATCACCCAAGTAAATATTATTACGTAAAGTATAAATAAAAATTTAAAACTTAAAAATACGCCTAATTTCAAAAATTTATATTAAACAATAAACTTTCAATTAAAAGTTAGACTCTATCAAAGAGAGAATCCTCGTTTGATCTTTTTTAAAGTTTAGATTTCAGAAACCTTTTATAATTGCCTACTCATTACGTGGCATCCAAAAAATTACAGATCCCCAGCTAAATGTGACGTTAAGACCTATTAAATATTCAAGTCTTAAAAACATGAGCAACTTTAAAAATTGATATTAAACACGAAAATTTCGTTATACAGCTTAGTACGTGCAAAGAAATGTTGCCATTTTCTACGGAAGATGTTACCGGATTCACTCAGCCTTCTAAAGACCTACATATACTATAGAAGCTTAGGCTTTAAACAGTCTGTCGTCAGAGTTAGTTGAAACCGTATCAGTCTTGACTAGAGATGTACCTGGACGAGGCTCTAACGAAAATCTTGGTTATCGAGATTGAGACTCATACTCGTATGATAATAGGCCTCTAGTGATCAAGCAATATAGGTAGTCTTTTTCCTATTTAATTTTACGAGTAGACGTTAAGAATTTCAGACTAGCATGTGGTAATTTGGAACTAGACAGATAGATTAATTGTTAGAATAAATCTAACATACAAAATAACAACAATGAGTATATGAAAAACACGAAAACATTACTAGAATGAGGTAATTTTGATTATAACTAGATATATTAATTGTTAGAAGAGATCTAACATCCAAAAAATGACAATTCTCCGAATGAAATAAGTTTATGACTTGATTTAGTTCTAATATTAATAAGAGAATATAATTCAAATTATTTATAAGGAGAAGACTATCGGGATATATAATCTAAAATAAAGGGACTGAGCATAAATGATATTTACGAGGGTATGTTTGTTAGAGTTAAATCTAACATCCAAAAAATAAAAGTAACGGAGATAGTTCGATATTATTCAAATTTTTGCTAAGATACTTAAAAAGTAATATAAGAAATAAACTGTATTAAGCATGGTAAAAAGCGTTTGCCTTTACCGACTCGAAAATAACATTTTCAATAAAAAATAAGGAAAAAGTATAAAGTCGAACACCATTTTTAGATATCACTTCATATAAAGTCACTTATAGAGTGTATCTTACATATAAGGGACTCTTAAATAGAGTATCGCTTTCGCCCACCCACCTTTTGTCAACCAGATTAAAAACGTATCTAAATTTCCATTAGCCCCCTCCACACCACAATACTGCGGCCAACAAAATTTAAAAGGTCTCTTAAATTATGGAGTCTCTTAAATTGAGGTGTCTCCTTTATCGGGAGTATTTAAAAACGAGGCTCGACTTTATCTTCATATAAAAATTCCCACCCGTTCAGATACACAACAATAGCAGAATTGCTTCTCTGTGCAGGATAAACACCACTGCTTGTATTCGTCATTTTACCACTTGAAAAGATTGGAGGTGTTCCTGTAGAATTATTATTAGTAGCAGATTGCATTGCAACATACGCACCCAAAGAAGCAGCGCTGCTACAAGTTGTTAATATTGTACGTTGTTTTGAATCTGGACCTGTTTAAATATGAAATTAAGGTTGGTAGAAGAATTGTTAGAGTATTTGCAAGCATGGTTTTCTTTTTTGACTCCCCGAATAGAACAACCTCCACTATGCTTTTATAGTATATTTGTCACATGAAACAACTGACATCCAAAATATATAGAACCAAGAAGACAATCAAAACTAATTTATCGTTAGTGAGGGAAATTTACCTTAACAAAATTTAAATAAAAAATAAGGAGAAGATCAGGATATGTTCAGTTTAATAAGAAACCACCATTGAATGAATAAACGCTTAAATAAAATTGTTTTGGTAACGAAAGTTTCGGTAAAATAAAATATAAAATGAGGAGTATAATCTAAGGCTGTTTCTTCCTTCAAACTCAACCAAATAACTTCAAATATTTTGTTTAAAATTTTGAAAATTACCTGCTGAAGCAATATCTTGAAAGATTCTTAAAGCCTGCTCATTTGCATTGATTAACGCCTTCAACTGAGTAGGATTTTCATTGTGAATCTAAAATGATTGAAATTGAAAATTAAACTTTAATTTTTGAGCTCTCAATTATGCCTCCAAAAGTCCCCATGGTTCATCCGCAGCTTAGGAACACGAAATAATTATTTAGAGACGTCTATGAATCGTGGTTTTGAAATCAAGACTTTTCTCATGGGTTTTTCATAGGATCATTCAGTCTTCTTTTTGATTGCTCTTTAGTTATTCCTGATATTGCCACCAATATTTTTGTATTTATTCTTGTAGTAAACATGTTATTCTATTCTTTGTGGCATTCTGTTAGTCCTTAGGTTAGGACAACCCTAGGCCATGTAAAGTTCTTATAATAAAGCCCAACTTTAATTTATTAGATTTAAAAACTCACAAAATGGCAGCGAGGCCCATATGGACACTAACTTAAAATAATTTTATTAAACCTTTTTTTGATTAAAATTTTGTCTTAAAATTATCAAACAAATAATGTTAATTCAAATATTTTTTTTAATTTACCCGGTTTGTGATAAGACTGGCATGGCTCTGTTTTGTATTTTGGATGTCTTGGAACTGGCCGTTTTTCTCTATCTCCGTGGGCATATTGACACCTTTAAATAATAAATTAAAAATGAAAGGAAGGATAGAAGGTGATTATTTATTAAAAACACTTGAATATTTCCGAATAAGTTTGTCACTGCAACGCAATGACATGCAAAAATAGAATTTCAATATTAATGGAAACCACACTTGGAATTTACAAAAGCAATATGGTACGGAACAAAATTCAGATCTCTAGTAAAGACTTTGTTGAAAACGGACATTTATCCCAAAATTTTTATTTAATTTATTTTTGAAGTATTTTGATGAATTTAATTAAATTGGTTATAGTCAGGGCTTCGATTTCTGCGGATTTTTCCTCATTTTGTGGTTTTTTGATAGGGCGATGAGGATTGTTTTTAAAAATGCGGATTTGCGGATTTTTGTGGTCTTTTGAAGATTGTGAGGATTTTGTGAATTTTCTTGTATCTTTTAGGATAAAATGCCATTTTTTGTCTTCATGGTCTTCCGAAATTTCCAAAATTTTCGGCTGCGGCGCAAAAAAAAAGACTTTTTCGAGTAAGCAATTCACTACAACTAGGGACGGTGAAAGCATCGGCTAAAGTCAAATGTAATTTTTCATTTTATTGTTTGGGTTTTAATAAGATAGTCATTAGTAGTGAAAAATTGCTCAATTCAATTGTTGGAGTCAAAAAATATAACGCATAAAGTGATTTTAATTCTGTTTTTGTGTTTGAGAATTTTTTGCGGATTTTTCATATCAAATGCTGATTTTTTCGATCAAAATTGCGGATTTTTAAAAATTCGAGATCGAAGCCCTGGTTATAGTACATGACTACTGAAATTGAAAAAATAAAATTTTTAGAAAATTGCGGGAGCGATTAAATGTCGGCGATTTTTACAAAATATAATTTAGTATATTATTAGTTGTATAAAAATCAGATTTAATATCGTTTTATTAGTTGACGTCGTGTTTGGAGTGCTTAAATTTTTTGGATGTTAGCGTAAAGCTAACAAAATAATTTGATAAATTTAATTAATGTAAAGGCATAAAAGGTTCATAGTTCTAAAAGATCCGTAGTTTCAGATAATGTCCCTAGGTTTAACCAAGGAGGAAAAAAGTAATTTACATGAAGTGACCCCTTCTGACACTTGCGGTTGCAAGCCCAAATAATAAAATCAGAAAATTGGTAATGAGAGCTTAGATAATGCTTAATAAATAGTATTTAATTTATAAAATTACAAAAATTCTAATAAAAATTGCAGTTAAACTTCTTGCAATGTTGATGCGCTATGTTCTTTTTGGATGTCTGACAAGCCAATTTGATCAGAAAAAAATTATTATAAAGCAAAAACCAGAGAATTTTTACTCCACGAAACGAGAGAGCCAAAAGGTCCATTTATACTATGGTCAAGTATGCATGTTATATATTTTACTTAGCTTCAGTAATACTTAAAAAAGTTTTCAAATTGAATTGGTAGGGTTCTTGTGAATCTCCCTATAATCTATTGCATTTATTTGTATTAAAAGGAGATATTTTTGGAGTTAGGATGTTGACGATTTACGAGCCAGTTTTTATTTTTTGGATGTCGCTTCGAAAGTCGACAGAAACTGACAAAATGTTACTACAGTATTAGTAAGGGTAAGTATAGTATTTTTGGATGTTAGCAAAAAAGCTGACAAAATAATGTGATTTAATTAAGTATTGTAAGGAAGAGAAAGATGCAGCAGGCTAGCATTTAAAATGCTCACTAGGCGGGGATTTAAGATCTTTTAAAAGAGAAGTGATAGCAGCGCGGTGTTTATAAGCTCGTGCCAAAAATTCGTGCTCGTACATGTACTTTGGTACGAGTACGAGCAAATCTGAAATTTATAAGCACTGGTGCCTAAACCACTCTTAAATCACCAAACACTGTGTCTTCTCCTCTAGGGAGGTTTCACTAAAGATCGGTATTTTCAAAAATTCTGGTTCTGGATTAGGTTTGGGTTAGTAACCTAGACATGATTCTTGATCTGGATCTGGGAAAAATCCAGATCCAGATGAAATCCAGATCCAGATGAATCGGATCCAGATGATTTCTAGTTTCGACTGTGTAATCTCGTTTATTAAACCGTTTACTTAGTGTAATTTAGTCAATTAATACCAGCTTAAGTATCATAGCAAATTTTATTCAAATTGTGATAGTAATTTCTTCACCGATTTATTTTTGGATGTCTCTTTTAAGCAGACAAATATTTTTATTGAACGCCTGAATATGAGGGGCATCTAAACTTACAGCTTTCTCTCAACCTACCGCAAGAAACACCTTTCATCATATTATTTTGACATTTTACTTTTTAAGCACTAAAGGTGCATCCTATAATTAGATCCGGCTGAACTTTGTAGATTATCTATCGGTTTCTTGCGTAATTATCCCCGTAGCAAAGAAACTTTTAAGCATTTTGGTAAATATTAAATTTTTTATTCTTCACTTATTCAAAGTCAGAGCGATTTGGGGTGTTCCATGTATGTTTGTTGCCGATTTTATTTTTAATTTTTTGGATGCCATGCTAGAGCATTAGGCAATGATTCCTCAAAAGGATACCTAAAAATGAGTTTCGACTGTATCGAAAATTTAATTATTAACAGCGTTTTCGAAAGCTTGACTCGAATGTTGTTGTAATTCTCCGTATATCTTGCCGAGAGGTGTACCAAGAATTACCCCAAAATGTCCTATTTTGGTCTGAATAGATGTTGCGCGAATTCTGTCCAAAACTTTGACTGAACTTTTACAACTTTTAGTCAAGAGAGGAAGTGTTTTTCAAGGAGGTGTTGCGGATGGGCGTAAGCCCTAAATGGGTTGGTATAAAAGCCAGCCAATTTACACAGTGTAATTTTGTTAATTAATATCAATTTAAATAAATATTATGGCGTAAGTAGTTTTACGCTTCATGTTTGGCCAATATTCGTATTTTTGGATGTCGCTTTTAAGCAGACAAAAATTTTATAAATGTGAGATTTAATCTACGGTCTGATGAAAAGTATAGGGTTGTTTTACGTTGCTTAAGTTTGGGAAATATGAGGGGTTTTGGCAATCCTTTCATTTTCGTGGCATTAAGAAATTCCTCTGAACTCACCACGTCGCTGGCTCACATAAATTTTCCACGAGACCACCTAAGATTCTAGCAACCCCAAGGAATTATATAAAAATCTTATAAAATATGTACTTAAACGAAGATAGTATATAATCATTAAAATAGAAAGCTGTTGTCGGTGAGATATACCAACCAACATCCAAAAAATAAATCATTCGGAACGTGAAAAGCGACAATAAAAATCAATAAAAGATTTTTAAAGTCTATAAAATAAATTAACGTTATTGAGAAAATTCAATATTTACAATATTTTTAACAATATTTTTTAATTTTAATTTGTTTTTTTAAATCATTCCTTCATTTTATAACGATTTTGTTTCAATTATTTTTATTGTCACGTATTTTTTACGTAACTAAATAAATAATAAAAATAAAAATCGGTTTTGAAAGTAGGATCCGAGCCTCTAGTCGATAGGTAACTAGCCTCTAGTCTCCTCTAATCCTTCTTTCCTCAAGTCCAAATATAGTGTCTAGTAAAATAAGTCCACAAAGCTACAACATCCAATCTTATATTTTGACATTTTACTTTATATTTTACCTATTTGCAATAATTTTACCCGTAAAGAGAAAATATACATAAAACATTTTGCACAGAATCAACTTTTTTAATCTTCACTTTACTTAAGGCTAAATGAAGATCTCACAAATACTTTTGCTAAACATTGGGGGAATTTTTATTTTTTGGATGCCATGGTATAACTTATGGTAAATGTAGAAACGAAAGGCAAATGATATTTAAAGCTAGTTTTAGATTCCCCCAAGACTTACCTAAGAATGAGTTTCGACTGTGGTTAAACTTGAATTATATTGGCAGCGTGATCCAAATGCTGCAAAATTTTAACATTTATCAAGTAGTTGAGGCTTAATTTTGGTACGAGTATGAGCAAAATTGGAATTCTAACCACTGGTTTTTAGTCACTAGTGATTGAGAAAAATCAGAATAAAATTTGAATTTTTTCACATCTATTGCCGATACTGTTTAGGTTTAGTTGACAGATCCTTCGAAACCTTTTTAAAAATGCTTAATATAAGTTTGTAAATTTATTATTCTTAAAATATAAGATTTTAGTAGTGTTATTAGTTGAAGTACACAGTTGATGTTTTTATTTTTGACTGCCATTGAAAATTGGCAAAATTAGTAAAGTCTGAGGCTATACATTTATGCTGATTTCTGAATTTATTTGACTCTGGGGTCGATTTAAATGTCATCATGTATTTTGATATCAGTATCGAGATTTTTACGCCGATTATTTTAACAAATTTGACAGATTTTTTACATTTTTAATTTGTAATTTACATCGAACATTTTTAAATTATTTTTACGACCAAACTTTAACAATAACAAATAACTTTTCAACAATTTTTTCAAATCTCAGATAAAATTAACTTAACTTGCCCTATTAATTTAATAAATATGATAGCCTTTTTGTCTGCTTAAATGAGACATCCAAAAAAATAAAATACGCGGAAGTGAGATAACTAATTTAGAAAATTTCCCAAAAATATTTAAACCAATATTAATTAATTAAATTATAACAAGTAAACTGGTAAATGACGCAAATATAGAAGAAGAAAAAAAAACCAAAAATTAAAAAAAAAACAAAATGCTTCCTAAATGAAATTGTCATTGGGCCTATTTCTTTTCGAGGAAATATTGATTTTATTTTTACCCAATATTTACTCTATAAATACACTTCTTTTTTAAAAATAAATACATTGTTCTTTCATCCAAGTATTAAACTTCCAAAATTTATTTTTATAATATTCATTAAAGTGGCGTAATGATAACGTTTGACCCCGCAATTTATTTTAAAAATCCGCACTTGGAATCCGCAACTCGCAATTGCAAAAACCCCCGCAATTTCCGTAGCCCTGCCCCGTACACATTCCGAAATGCCGTGTTTTAAGAGCCATCGGGATTCTGGATATCGGGATCCTGGGATTTACGGAATTAATCCCGCGGGAAACTGCCCCGTCGATCTTTGAAAAATCCCATTACCCAATTCACTTCCTAATTAATTTGGGTGATTCTTCGATGTCCGGAAATCGAACACTAGAAATTTTGGCCCCAAGATTTTTCGAAAAGTTTGGACCAAAGATAAAATTGATATCGAGTTCTATGCCCAAAAATCAACCTGATCTCAGATTCCGAAAATTTGGCGACTAACTTTCTCAATAATTTTGGAGCTCAACTTTACAGTGTCCAGATTCCCTGAACTAATTATCTAATTATTCAGACTAATTATGGGTAACGCTCTTCCAAGAATCCCATTCAACGAAGTTAATTTGGTGCCAGGAAATGTTCTCATCGAAATTGACAAAAAATATAAAAACGAAGCTCGTAGTAGAGACACGGGTCAGAGGGCTAGTATGGACGATCTTATTCTTGTGAGTATATTTTTACTCATGTTTATCAATTTATTACAGGGAAGAGTTGTTCGTATAGCTGAAGCATCAATTAATCAAGGCGCGGCTATGCTAACTGGCCATCTTAAAGTGGGGGATGAGGTACTTTAACATCTTGAATCGAAAGATAAGAACTAGAGTTCAACATTTGAAAAATGCCGGATCCGGATTTTTAAAATTTTAGTTATCCGGGCCGGATTTCCAGGCCAAAATCCGGTTTTATCAAAATACCTAGATTCCGAACTACCAGATGCGGAAAATCCGGATCCGAACTCTAATAGGAACCCTTACTAATGTAAAGCATATGGCTGTCGCATTTTCGAAATACGATTTCATTTTTCCCAAGCTTACAAAAACTTGTTTATTATTAAAATTCTTTCGTTGTAAACTTTCCCAACATATTTCCTATAAAATCTATCAGCGGATAGTTAAAAAGTGTTCATTCAGTTCATTCATTATTCATTGTTCTTTCCCAGTTTTAAAGCTTTACACAATTTCATTCTAATAAAATTCTTCTAAATAAAATCTACTTCGCAATAAAATATATTTTATACGCTTTCCTGTGAAAAAAAATTGTTTGTGATTGTTTAAAATTGATTGAAGAAAATTGAGAGTAATTAAGAGGAAATTAAGTGTTAGAAAAATAAAATTGAGTTAAAAATTTACTTAAATTGTTTATTTTGGAAAAGCTCAGCCGGTGAGTATGTCGGCACCCTTTCGTAACCAAATCCGGCTTCTCGTCCAAGAAGCGGATGAATTATTGGAAGACCCAAAGTCCTTTGTTCTCCCAGTGCAGACTGGAAGTATATCCCGATTTCACGCACAAATACGCTCCCTTATTACTTCCCTTGACTCAGAATCCCAAATCGTGACTGAACTATTTGACAACATTACTAATGAAAATGACAGATGGATGGCCACTAGAACGTCTATGACTGGAGCTGAAAGACTGGCGGACAACCCAATTTATGATGAATTTGTCACAGACGTGCCTTATCCCACCACATTACGTAAATTAATGAAATATAACAGAAAACTCCACTCTGAGAGAGGGACATTGTCCGCAAATTTGCCCGACCCCTCCCAAACCACCGACACTCTATTCCATCTCCCAAAACTGTCCCTTCCTAAATTTAGCGGTAAATGCGTGGAGTTCACCTCATTCTGGAATGCCTTCCGAGTCGGAGTCCATGATCTCTCTAATATTTCGGACTCGGTAAAATTTAATTATTTGAAAGAATGTCTCGAAGGTCCCCCTCTCCTACTAGTAAAATCCCTTCCCCTCACAGAAGCTTCTTACCACGAAGCAATCCGCTTAATTCATGAGAATTTTGGCAATATAGACGAAATTAACCGTACTCTCCACCACGCCATCCGAAAATTACCCGTCGTTCACTCTGTGAACGGTCCCGAAATTTTATGTACTGAATTACGATCTTTCGTCGACCAATTCGAATCGCTTTATTTACAAATGCTTGAACAACACTTTGATGTAAATACTCTGCCCGTTCAGATGGAACTTGAATCGAAATTGCCACCTCAAATTTTGGAAGAATTGTTCAGAGAAAAGGAAATTCATGGGCAAGACTGGAACACAGACCAACTCCGTAATACACTGAAGTCAATATTGAAAAGAAAGGAAGGAGTAAAAGCCCTTAGAGACCAGAAGAAGGAACTCAATACACCGGAAAGGCCAGCCAATACTCCAAAACAATTCAGGCAAGTTGGAAATTTTCGTTCTCCAAATATGCCCCAATCCTCTCTAACCTTTTCCACATCTAGGCCAAACAATAGACCAGGGATGTACAAATTCCCCTGTATTTTCTGTAACCACCCCAACCACCTCTCCCACCTCTGTTCGAATTATAGCACCCTTCAAACACGAAAATCCCGACTGCGAGAAAAGAAACTATGCTTTAACTGCTATAAGCCTGACCATCTCGCTAGATCCTGTCAAAACCCAATCACGTGTACTAATTGTCGAAATTTACACCCCCGTGCCCTTTGTCCAAATCTATTCAATTCCCTACAAGAACCTCCCCCGCAGCATATAACTAATTTCTGTTCTCAGATGATATCTGATGCAACTCTCTCTATAAGGCCTATCCCTTTATCCCTGATAAAATTTCCAGAAGATTTCAACATTCCCACCTCCCACAATAATTCAATGGAAACCAAGACCGAACTAGTTACTTTAAATGAGATTAACCCTGGAATAAAGTCCCTTCCAATACCAGACAAGCCATTATTAATCCATAATTCAATCAAAAATTGTACACAGCTAGATAACAATCAAACCCAATTACCCTCTCCCGATTCCAGAACAAATTCCTGTAACTCACCGACTACCGCCAATACAAAATTAAGAAATAATAAAATTAATTCCATACACACGCCAACAAATGCAATGAAGGCTATGAAAATTAATAGGTTAAAACCAGAAACTTTAGTTCCCACAGATAATACGCCAACTCGGATAGTACAGAATGAATCTTCAGGCCTCCCAGGTGATGTGCCATCAGTCAAGTCCCCTCCTCCCACTGCAACAAAAAATGACTACCCTGATCCACTCGCTCAATCACCTACTGTCAACCAACAACAACAACCACCCGAAATAGACGTGAAGGATATCCCACTCACTACCTCACCCCCAAAAGAATCTGGTTCGCCGAAAGAACAAGCTCAAACAATCCCGAACCATCAGGCCAGAGCGCATCGAATAACAGTGAAAAAGAAATGTGGAAAAAAATGGGTTGAGTCGACCAAATTTCCCAGAAATCTAATGAATGAAAAAACCAAAATTGTGACAAAACCGATACCGTTAAACGATATAAAATTCTATTATATCCCGCTTATACGTTCACATTCTACCTATTCTCAATCTTGTACTGGAGTTATCCCTCAGTTGCCTTCTATCTCTTTGATTCCTGTTATTAATCCAAATTTCTTTTCTGTTGTTTTTCTACCTCATCATCAAATTAATGGACTTAATATATTCCCTACACTTTAACCTTGTGGCCGGAGTGTCGCATTTTCGAAATGCGATTTCATTTTTCCCAAGCTTACAAAAACTTGTTTATTATTAAAATTCTTTCGTTGTAAACTTTCCCAACATATTTCCTATAAAATCTATCAGCGGATAGTTAAAAAGTGTTCATTCAGTTCATTCATTATTCATTGTTCTTTCCCAGTTTTAAAGCTTTACACAATTTCATTCTAATAAAATTCTTCTAAATAAAATCTACTTCGCAATAAAATATATTTTATACGCTTTCCTGTGAAAAAAAATTGTTTGTGATTGTTTAAAATTGATTGAAGAAAATTGAGAGTAATTAAGAGGAAATTAAGTGTTAGAAAAATAAAATTGAGTTAAAAATTTACTTAAATTGTTTATTTTGGAAAATGGCTATTTAATTCCTAAGGCTGTACAGTAGGCGACATGTAATCAGGGATAACACATCAGTCCGGTCTATTAAAGATGCTTCTTCGCTCCCAGCGCCCAATAACCTTTTGCACTAGCTAAAGGAGAGAAATAGCTATAGTCCAGCTGCTTTACTCTACCTATTTTTTATTTAAAAGGTTTGGGTTCGTGGACGCAAAGGCTATCCTATTGAGGTCGATGAAGGTGTTCGCCTCTTTGTTTTCAATGAATGGGATGTTGCTATCAATTTGGGCAGTGGAGGAGTGACTGCTGATCAACCTCCAACGTATAGTGAAAAAATGATGCCATATTAAAGATTTATTTGAATCAGCTAATATTTTAGGCTTTTTAAAATTTGCTTGATAAATGCTTGATAATTTAAATTTTTTGTCTGCTTAAATGAGACATCCAAAAAATATATCTTGGGGCGACCTCATTCATTAATTTAGCAAATATTCCGATGATATTTGTACTGATATTAATAATATAATTAAGATGGAGTAACTAACTATTTAAAAATCATGTCCAGACATTTGTGAATCCTCAGAATTCACTTGTATCTTTCTCAATTCCTATGAATCTCTGATAGGAATCACTCAATTCCTCTGATATTCCTTATATCTATTAAGCAAGAACAAGTGATTTCAGTAAATTTTAAGGTCTGCAGAATTTACGTGATAATTTTACTTTTATTCAATTTCCAAGTTTTCCAATAAAACTTTAAAAATGGCAAAAAAGAATAGAAAAAGTAATAGAAATCTCATATGATCGAATATCTTCTTGGTCTTTTATGGATATACCGCCCTGCTATTTTGAGTCTCAGAATTTTCCTTCCTTTATTTCACCAACACAGAATTTTTGCCTGCTTAACTGAGACATCCAAAAATAACAGATTGAAATTCTGATGAAACAATTTAGAACATTTTCTGACAATATTTAAATAGATATTAATTAATTTAATGATAACAAGTAAAGTTATATTATAAAAATTTAGTCAGGTTCTTCTATTATTAAACTAGCTAACATAAAGTTTGGTTGGACGTATATTGGGTAATAGAGCCTTAACTGCAGAAGAGACATAAAGGAAACAGAGTAACTTTTACAACCGGAGGTGTCCGAGGTTTACTGATGTTGACGTGAAAGAATAACATTTATCCGGTGTAAAAATAAACAATGTAGGCGAAGGTGAACGGATTGGAACAGACGAAGGGAATCAGGACTAGCCGCGCTAGTATGATTCAACCAGAATGACGCTTTCACTGGCTTTTATACTATAGCGATACCACTACACAACAGTAACAGTCTCTTTTTTGTAACAACTAGCGGAGTTGGTCGGCCTTCGGCCGCCCCACCCCGCTAGCAAAACAAAACAAATCAAAAAACAAACTCCAAATCACCTTATCACAACCTCAAAATTGGCCCTAATCCAATCATAATCAGAATACCCCGATTGTCAAAACATTGACCAGCATTAAAACATTGCCTTATTACCAAAACATTTAACAAAGCAAAGCATCTAATAGGCGCACCTGATAGGATACACTCAGGCGCTCGTGTGACTCCGCTAGCATAACAAAACTATTCAACTCAAGATCCGATTCAAAAGCCTTTGGCGGGCCAATCTCGCTTATCCATTTTTTCTCCTCACAATTCCGCCTGCTTCACAATTCCCTCTGTTTCAATATTCCGCTTGCTTCACAATTCCCATTGCCTCACAATACCGCCTGCTCTACAATTCCCCGCTTCACATCCCCCTTGATTCTCCTGCTTCAATATTCCGCCTGCTTCACATTTCCCCTGTTTCAATATTCCTCCTGCTTCACAATTCATCTTGCTTCAATATTCCGTCTGCTTTACAATTCCCCTTGCCTCTCACAATACCGCCTACTTCACAATTCCACCTGTTTCAATATTTGGCCTGCGTCACAATTTCCCTGCTTAAATATTCCACCTGCTTACAATTCCCCCTTCTTCAATATTCCGCCTGTCTCACAATTCCCGGTTTCAATATTCGACTGAAATTTGACGCCTAGTACTTCAAAAGAACGTTGATGCCTAGCACTTGACACATGAACGTTGAAGCTTAGCATTTGACAAATGAACTTTAACGCCTGGCACTTCAAATGAACGTTGACGCCTGGCGCTTCAAATGAACGTTGACGCCGAGAACTTTAAATGAACGTTGACGCCTAGCACTTGACAAATGAAAGTTGACGCCTAGCTCAAATGAACACAGGACTCCAGCAAACACAGCAAAGTTGAGAATGTATTGGTAGCAGTTGAAGAATGAAAAAATAGCCTGCTTTTATACTATCAACTTACCCCTACACCCTTACCTTATCCTTACAACCTTACCCTTATCCCCAGTTTCAATATTCCGCCTGCTTCACAATTCCCCCTGTTTCAATATACTCCTAGCACTTGACACATGACGTTGACGTCTAGCACTTGACAAATGAACGTTGACGTCTAGCACTTGACACATGAACGTTGACGTCTAGCACTTGACAAATGAACGTTGACGTTTAGCACTTGACACATGAACGTTGACGTTTAGCACTTGACACATGACGTTGACGTCTAGCACTTGACAAATGAACGTTGACGTCTAGCACTTGACACATGAACGTTGACGTCTAGCACTTGACAAATGAACGTTGACGTCTAGCACTTACCACATGAACGTTGACGTCTAGCACTTGACAAATGAACGTTGACGTCTAGCTCAAGAGGACACAGGACACCAGCAAACGTTGACGTAGAACAGAGCACGGCAATGTTGAGAAGTGTTGGTAGCAGTTGAGGAATGATCAAAATAGCCTGCTTTTATACTATCTGCTTACCCTCACAACTTTTTTCAACTTGCAACGCTTTACTATAAAAACCCCCCTTTTCCTCACTCCTCCAAATCATTTTACTATAAAAACCCACTTGTCTATAAAAGGACAGACAGACAAACAAACGGACAAACTCTTCTCAATTATATAATAAGATAACAAACATAATACAGTACCCTTAACAGCATAACGACAGTAACTACATAAAATCAGCGTCTATCAGAAATACGTACGATAATCCTCTATTAGTTTTTATAACAATCAATTTACTTCATTTGATTAAATTAATTAATCTAGGTTTAAATATATTTGCAAATCTTACTAAATTGTGTTGAACAGGGTCGGATAAGCTCTTATTTTTTGGACGTCTCATTTAAGCAGACAAACAATCACTCCAACTTTGTGTTGGAGTAAAATTGAAAATTTGAGTTCCTTCTGCCTAAAATTTCAAGTTAATGGAGAATATGTAGGTTTGATTGATCTGTTGACTGCTAAATGAAGTTTGCTCAGACATTTCCAGTTAGAAAATAGGAACAAGACTTAAAACATTGGATATAATAAGTGTAAATAGTGTTACTAATATACTAGCTAATAGCCTAGTATACATATTACTCCTAGACGAAGATAGTTGGATATTGACGACTTAAGCCTGAATTTTTATAGGGCGATGAAGCTTTACCGTACTGAAAAGTTATGTTATGCAGTAAGAGATCAAAAGTTCACTCTAAATTTGGTACACAATAAAGAATTTTTGTCTGCTTAAAGAGACATCCAAAAATAAGAAGTGATTTTGTTAAAAAGCAAAATAATTTGATAAATTTCCCACTAATATTTAAACTGAAATTAATTAAATCAAATGAAGTGGATTTAGCAGATTTTCAAAAAAATGCCTAATTTTCGAGGTTTATCGACTATAACATCAGAAATGTTTGATGTAAAATTCTGAAATTTCTGAAGGAAGTAGTCGAGGATGTTATTGAAATTTGAGAAAAGTTTCACGAATTTAGGGTCTAGCCTAAGTGTCAGTTTTGAGTCTCGCGCCAAAACAGCACAGCGTCAAAAGTTCTTCAACCCATTTGCACATATTTCTTAAATTGAAAATTTTCAAACAGAATTCTTCGGCGGTATAAATCGAAATTTTTGGACCCCTTATTTTTTGTCAATTTAAGAATTGACATCCAAAAAATAAACGACAACATAGTACATAAAATTCCCAACAGTCTATTCAGTTTTATTGTCTAAAATAAATATAAAATTAACAAATTATTAAGGTGTAGACTTAAAAGTCCAATTAGATGCAGTTCACTGTGCTTTCTTTATTTTCTTATAAATTCCTCGAAATTATAGTTTGCCAAGTGCCAACACTAAACCAAATATTTGCTTTATGTGACCAAAATTTGTGCTGAGTTTTGTAAATTTTTGGTCAGTCTAGGAAAATCTTCGATCCGCACGTATCTAATTAATTGTCATTAGAGTTCGAACCCGGGCCGGGCCCGGACCGGTTTTTTCCGGGCCCGGTGGCCCGGAACCGGGTATTTTTGAGAAAATCCGGTTTTTCCGGGCTAACCGGTTTTTCCGGTTTTAACCGGAAAAACCGGCCCGGGTGCGATTTTGTGTAAAAAAACCGGGTCCCGGGCCCGGTAATTTTTTGCCGGGCCCGGAGTCTTTTTGCGAAGTCAAAAATGTAAGAAATATAGCTGTTTGGCCATCCAATTTTTCAAAATTTTCGCCTCCGGCGGTAAAAAAGGAAGAAATTTGGCCCCTTGGAGTTCCAAAATTCTCAAAATTTTCGCCTCCGGCGGTAATAAAGAAGAAATCTGGGGGCCTACCTTCCAAAATTCTCAAAATTTTTAAAAAGGGAAGAGAAATTAATGGGATTAAGTAGTATCGAGGGCTTAATTCTCTGATATCCCTTAATATTCTTACAAATCTCATGAGTTCTCTATGAATCTCTTCAAATTCATAATCTTCTATATCACTCCAAATCACTGATATCACATGGAAGCTTCCTAAATGCTTCAAATCCCCTTATTTTCCCAGACTACCAATTATTTCAAAAATTGCGGATTTGCGTTTGACTTGCGGATTGCGTATGCGGATTTTAAAATAAAAATTGCGAGTTGCGGATTGCGGCTGCGGAAAATTTTTCTTCACCTGCGGACACGCCTGCTATCTATCCTTTAGCGCATCTATTCTTTAATTCACCTATCCTTTAATCGATCCTTTGTATGTTTTCCGATCCTTTGTATGTGTGATAATTTTTTTATGTTTTTAATAAATTTAGAAAAAACCGGGTCCGGGCCCGGCATTTTGAAAAGTTCGAACTCTAATTGTCATAGAGGCAACATTTTTTTAATATTGACCAATGACATTTCAGCCAGAAAGAAATCAGGATTCCCATCTATATTTACTCATAATGAATTTTTGTCTGCTTAACTGCGACATCCAAAAAATAACAATATCACTTTTTAAGTCCATCAATTTAGAATTTTCCAACACTATTTAAACTGCTATTAATTAATTTAAATATATTGAGTAAACTTTTAGTTATAGTATAAAAGAGCCAGTTTTTATTCACTAAAGTTTCAGTCTAGTCAAAAACTACCTACCAAGCAACGTTTCTTCTATTATTCAACTACTATGTTGTCAATTTATGATTAGCATTGTTCATCAAAATTTGGTGTCACTAGTTAACTTTGGCAGCAAATTTGGCAGAGAGAACTCCAATGTTCATCTTAATTTAACACAATAAAGATTTTTTGTCTGCTTAACTGCGACATCCAAAAAATAAAGCTAGTGAAGACAACGACAATTTAGTAAATTTTCCAACGATATTTAGACTGAAATTAATTAATTAAATCAGTTTTAGTTTTAAGCTGTTTGGTAATGGACATAGATTTTGTGGCACTATATGAAAGGAGGTTGGGAATCGTTTTTTTTCATTACTTTTTCCATTAACTTTTTACCTTCTTTAATACGTAATGGTCAGCATTTTCTTCCTTGTTCAATTCCATTATATGTATTTGCCTGTGGCATAATCAAATGGGAAATGATACAGAAAAGAATTAATGGAAAGAAAAGGATTTTATTGTAGCACAATTTCATCATTATCATAACAATAGAAACTTTTTAAATTAAAATATTATTTAAAACTGGGATTCTTTAATAATATCCACCTTCATTATGTGCTGTTTTGCTTCTCTTCTTGAGAGTATATTTTTGGATGTTGGGTATATCCAACAAAATATAAATGAGCAACTTTGTTAATGTATCAATTGTCATGCAAAAATAACTATTGTACATACTATCAAAATGATCTTAACAACATGTATGTGAAAGGACTTTTATGTAAACTTAAATTAATAAGTTGATAGGGTGTAGGTTTGATGGGTGTATTTTGTGGACATTTTCTCATTTCTTTTGAATATACCAGAAAAAATAGGAACGAACTAATTTGCATTGTTTACGCACGAGGTATTTATTTTTTTCTTGCTTTTATTCATCTTATATGTTTAACAATAAAATTTTTGAATTTAAATATCATTTAAATATTGGATTTTTTCACAATTCATTTCAATAACTCAGCCCTAATGTTTTTTGGATGCCATGCTTGTACATTGGCAAAACGATTTTTTCTCTTATTGAATTTTCAATTTTTTATCAATTATTGGAGAACCTCACTTTATGTTTAACAATAACAAATTTTTGAATTAAAATGTCATTTGAAGCAGTAATATTGTAAACATGCAATTCTTGTATGTTGGGGTCTGTGTTTATATTTTTTGGATGCTGGGTATACCTAGCAAAATTTGAAGCGCGTTGATTCGAGTGTTAGTATTGCCATAGTATTAGGAAGAATTGGACCCTGCCGCATTATAGAGAGTGTAAGATAGGACTCCTGTGGCGGCTTAACAGTTCTTATTCTTCTCTATTTGACCCGCCTTAAAAAGAAATTAACTCTTATCCGACTTTCAAACATTCAAAAAACTTAAAACCTTCCCTTAGAATTTTTTTTTAAATTTTTCATAATTTAAAATTTTCCTATTTTCATAATTTTGATTGAACAAATTATTTAACTTTTTTAATATTTATCTATTTGCTTTTAATACGTAAACTTTATTTTTTGTCAATTTACACATTGACATCCAAAAAATTACGTATTTCGGAAGGAGCGACAGTTTATTGATTCAAACTTTGATTTTCTTAAAATAAACTAAAATTTAACAAATTATTAAGGTGGAATAAGAATAGCTTTGTCTTGCATGACATGTAATAGAATCTTATTTTGATTGAAACAATGAAATAATTTTATAACCCAAATAGGCTTGTGGGTGTTTAAATCTATTAACTTTCTCCATATAGTCTATTATATTTACTTAATTTCAACTCAAATTATTTTTTGTACATGTGTCGTATTTGGAACTTATATGGTTTAGGTACTCTTTTTTTAGCCACGCTCCTTTTTTCCTTTTCCTTCATCATTCAACCTTACTATGGACAGAATGGTATAGAATCTATATGGACAGAATCTTTCTTAGCAAAAGTTTTTCTCCTTCTGATAGCCGTTTAAATGAACTATAGAATTCATGCAATAATAATTATTCAAAATAGCTTTAGTTTAAAAGCGAACAGATGCTTTGTGTTCCTTATTTTATATTTTATTTTGTGTTACAGATAGACCATTTACAAAATTAAATTTTATTGTGACGATTTTACGGATTCGCTTATTTTTTGGAGGTTAGACAGGTTCTAACGAAAAGTTGTTTATTTTATTTTGATCCAAATTAGTCTGATTCCACGTATAAAGTTTAGCGGAAATTTCGTTTCTTGGGAACTTTGTTATTTAAGAGTTTATTTATTCAATGAGTTTTGTATAAAAGCGAACAGTTCCTCCATTCTTCTCCTTATTTCTCATTCTAATTTTGTTAACGTAAATATTCCTTACTGACTATAACCGAGTTCTCAATGCGTTGTAGCAGCTCTATATTTTTTGGATGTCAGCTGTTTCACCTGATAAATAAATTGAAGCTAATGAAAATGGTGCCATTCCGAGAGTCAATAAAAGAAAACAATGCTTGCAAAACTCCGAAAATTTTTTTAAATCTAACCTTAATTTCAAATTTAAACAGGTCCAGCTTCAAAACAAAGTACAATATTAACAACTTCTTGCAGTGCCGCTAGTTTGGGTGCGTATGCTGCCATGCAATCTGCTACTAATAATAATTCTACAGGAACACCTCCAATCTTTTCAAGTGGAAAAATGACAAATACAAGTAGTGGTGTTTATATATATATTTTTTTAACAAAAGCGTTATGAAAAATTAGGTCCGACTTTATATACCGTATTTTCTAAAATAGTACTCCCCCCTTAAATAATACTCCCCTTTGGAGGAGGGTTGAAAAATAGTACTCCCCCCTTAAATAGTACTCCCCCTAAAATAGTACTCCCCCCTAAAATATTTTTCCTCTATATTTGAAAAAAATTATAAAAGAAAATTGAATTATCCTATTGAAATTTACTTATTGAATTATTTTATTTACTCTGATTAGGGTTGTCGGTTTCACATGATTCTTCGATAACCAAAACCGAACAGCATCAGTTGACCGAAAACGAACCGAAATTTTAACTTAAAATTTGTCGGCGATTAGAGGGATATACTGTGATTAGTTTGTGCAGTACAAGTGGATTTTGGGGATATAAAGGGATTATATCGGGTGATAAAATGTGTCCTGGATTGATCAAGTAGTATGGTTTGATAAAGGAATTTGAGGGAAAAATGAAGGATGAGTGTTCGGGACGCACTCATTCCCGAGCGTTCGGGACGAAACCCTACTTGTTATCACGCCTAAATATGGATATTCCAGGATTCATAGGGATATCAGAAGAAATAGGGATGTGGAGGATATCGGTGATTAATGCTGATAAATTCCTAGACACAGAGATTAGGTACATCAATTTCTCAGTGACATTGAGAAATATCGGCGGATATATGCGGATTCGTGAGATTATGAGGTTTGAAAAGATTAAGGGGGATATCAATGTTTTTGAGTTTGAATTTGACACATATCTAGGGAATTTGACACATATCAAGTGTATTAACTGATCGGGAGTTCAAGTTGGATATAGAGTTAAATTTAGATATCTACCCTTAATCGATTAAATCCCCTTATACTCCTCAATATCACTCCAAATTCACTAATATCCTTCTTGATTTCCCTCAATAACCCTTATTTTATGTCACTTGTGTTTAAATGTCCCGAAATTTGCTCAATTTTATACTAATTTGAATATTTTTTGAGAACTTTTAATAAATTTTTCGAAAATCCGGGTCGGATCCGGCATTTTTCAAATAACGAACTCAAATTGATTTAGAATTTTGAAAAAAATTTTCTTATGATAAATCATAAATAAGGGTTGAAAAATAGTACTCCCCCCTGAATTAGTACTCCCCCCTTAAATAGTACTCCCCTTTTGAGGAGGGTTGAAAAATAGTACTCCCGGGAGTACTATTTTAGGAAATACGGTAATTTATTTAGTTAATTTTTCTTTTGTAGTAAAGGTAATTTCAAGATAAGACTCACTTAATAGTTTTTATTTCTTATATTTTGTTTAAAGTATCTAGGCGCAGAGATTGTGGCATATGGGTTGTTCATTCTTTCGTGATTATTTTTGGATGTTTGCTCTTCAGCTAACAAATTATATGAAAGAATTATAATCCATTTATTATCGTTCCTGTCAGTTTTTCAGATTTATGACGAGTTTCTAAATAAACTAGCAAATTTTTCTTCGAGTTTATTCTGCTCCGCATGGCTTTTTTGTTGTTGTTATATTATTATTTGGATGTTAGATATCTCTAACAAACGTCGAAGAAAAACATCAACACTAATAAAGCATATCATCATGATTTTTTTAATCTTGTAGTCATACTGCTTTTCATCAATATCTCGGCATAATGTTTACATAAGGATCTGTTCCTTATAAATTTTTATTTTATATACATACTCTTTTAAAACAAATGTTACGCTATTTTATGTCTTGTTTGAAATATTTTGGCGTTATTTTTTGGATGTTAGTAAATTTCTAACAATTAATTTTTTCATTTTCTTTTGAATCATGGTGCTTCTAGTCCCTTCTATAATTTATCGT
The DNA here is from genome assembly GCA_963681835.1 of Meloidogyne enterolobii. Lineage (NCBI taxonomy): Eukaryota > Metazoa > Nematoda > Chromadorea > Rhabditida > Meloidogynidae > Meloidogyne > Meloidogyne enterolobii. The sequence continues at coordinate 846,821 of CAVMJV010000092.1, forward strand.
TAGGGCATCCAAAACATGCAAACTTGGTTGTTTGAGTCAAATGTTTTACTCCTTTCTAATTTTGCTCCTTCAAACTTGTTTTACTTACAATGTATGAGGTGAAGGATGAGTGAAATAGAAAAAGTATTCTGAGACTCAAATAGGTGGTAGGCTTTTTAGTTCACATCTAGCAACAATTAAACTACCAGTATTTTTAATAAATAAAAATTTTATAAAAATTTCCTTATGAAGCTACACAATATCTGATTCTTATAAATTTTTTAATTAAATAATCTTATTAAAGTGATATGTAAATCCTTTTCATAGGAACATCACTGAGCCATTTGCTTGTATTTTTGTATGTTAGTTCTTATCTGACAAAAAATTATAGGAATTTTTCTTAATTCCGATATTTACATATATTAATATCTCGGGAAAATGCTACATAAATATACTTATCTGTTCCCTATAAATTTTATAATTATGTATATACTCTTATTAAAATCAAATGTAAATTTACTTAGCGGCCCTTCTTCTTCGTTGTGTATATTTTTTGGATGTTAGTTCGTTACTAATAATCGATTGTTTTTGTATCTTTCTTGTTATAAGGCTGTCTATAATATTTAAAAGAAGCTGAACAAATTTTTTAGTATAATCCAAAGATAAAAGTAACCTTTCTTTGCTAGTACCAAACGTTGTAATTGAAAGTTTATGCTTAATATAAATTTTTGAAATTAGGGATATTTTTAGGTTTTAATTTCTGTTGGATCATAACATTTTGGTAGGTTGTGATTTGTTTATTTTTGGATGCCACATAAAAGTTGGCAATTATAAGAGGTGATTAAAACTTTTAAAGAATCCAATTTGATTTAACACAATGCAATTTAATACTTTCTTCAATTTTCAGCCAGCAACATTTAATTGGAAAATTCCACAATTTTGGAAGCAATCCAGACAATTTCAACAACAATAACACTAATTCAATGCATTTACTTCAAAATTCACCACCTCAAGAATTTGATCAGCAACAACAAAATTGTTATCAATTTTCTAATAATTTTTATTTTGATGAATTTAATGCTGGAATGAAAAATTATTCTGAAGGAAACAATAATTTAAAGATGAATTTACAAAATATTTTTATTCTTTTTTTGTTTAGAAATTTATAAATGTTAAAATTTGACCTTTTAATAAAACATTGGAACATCGCCGCCTACTGTTGGAGGAGGATGGCATAGCGAGTAAGAAACTTTCTTTTCTCTCATTGTTCTCTTGAGTTGGTCTCAAACCCAGATTCACCAATGTACCGCTACTTCTTTCAGAATCTTTCTGTTTTTTCTCTGGGGGGATGGGGACGGGCTTCTCGGATTATTGTGCCCGGAAGCAACAACAGGCCAGAATTATCTACTAGGATACCACGCAACTAAACTGGCAAATAAACCAAGTTTTTCCTAAGCTCTTACGGACCTTCGATATGATTTAAAAGAAAAGGAGCAAATCCGGAATTTATAATTCATAGAAAATACTAACATTTCTTTACTATGTAGTATCAAACTTTGTAATTGAAAGTTTATTGCTTAATATAAATTTTTTAAATTAGGCGTATTTTTATGTTTTAAATTCTAAATTCATTTTTACAAATTGGTATGTTGGGCTGTTTAATTTTTGGATGCCACGTAAAAGTTGGCAATTATTAAGGTGATTGAAACTATTATAGACTGCTTATGATTAGGGCTTGTTTTTGTGCCTTTGAAATAGGGCACAAAAACGATTTTGGTCATGAAAAAGCCTTGACTGATCAGTGTCTTGACTAACTAGTTCGAGTAGAAAAAAGACAGAAATGACCATTGATAGATGTAAAGAAAAAATGGAGACTACTTATGATGTTTAAAAATAAGAATAACTCGCCTAGCCTAAAAAGCGTTTGTCCACTCAATCCTTAATTTAGCACAAAGATATTTAATAATTTTTACAATTTATAGTCAGCAACATTTAATTGGAAAATCCCACAATTTTGGAAGCAATCCAGACAATTTCAATATTTTCAACAACAATAACAATAATTCAATGCATTTACTTCAAAATTCACCACCTCAAGAATTTGATCAGCAACAACAAAATTGTCAGCAATTTTCTAATAATTTTTATTTTGACGAATTCAATACTGGAATGAAAAATTATTCTGAAGGAAACAATAATAATTTAATAATAATCTAAATTTGAAAGAAACGATTAATCTCGCTCCCGATTCGGGTCTGGAATCGGGATTTTTCGGTTAGATACTTAAATAGATCTAAATAACTATAGTTATTAACTTAGATGAATTCTATTCGATTTTATTTCATCTTAAATTAACTCAAATGTCTTTTTAACTAGAATATTAACCGGCAAACGCAGCTTCCAAAATGTTACGCTTCCAATCGATTCGTCTAAAATTAATTAATTTTTGGGGTAAAAAATTCGAATGTGCAAATAATAGCTCATTCGAAAGAGCTCGTCAAGATGAGTCGAAAGACACCAAAATCAACGAAATCTGACTTGATTTGACAAAGTTATGACCGTTTGTTTTTACCCCTTTCACAAGGTTTTCGCGGAAAAAAGTTTTTGCCGCTGCGGAGAAAGCCGAGCATGTCGAGCGGAACGACGGCTGCCTTTTCGCTACGGTCGCCGCGAGCGAAGCAAGCAGAATTTTTTAAATTTTTTTTCGTGTCAATTAGCTAAATCATGTTTAGCTCGCAAAAATATTCAAATAAATTTGATTCAAATTCAATTGCTTTGTATACTTTTTTCGTTAACAAATAAGGATTAATCTGTTTCTTCATATTAAGCATTTTTTGTCTTTCATATTCCTAACTTTCTAGGTAATCAATTTACCATTTTATCCAAATGCCAAAAATCGGCTCACACCCAAACGACCCTGCACCTTAATGACTCTGCGCACTATCCCCCGTGTCCAAACGACCCCTTTCTTTTTTATAATAACGAGACCGTCTTTCCCGGGATGAATAAGCGCTCGGGAGGAATAATGAATAAATAAGCTCTTTGCATATTCAAAGCCCGCTTTACAGAGTATTTCCAAGTTTAATTATTTGTTTTTTAGCCTGACATACATATTTAACATTTTATCCATATACTCTATTATATTTATTTTGTTTTAAATCTAAAAATATTTTTGGAGTCATAGTAAGTCGGTTGACGGGGTTCTCGTTCGGTCATTATTTTTGGATGCCGCATTGAATGTTGGCAATAAACAAATAACTTGACAAATTTCATTGCCATATGTCATATCCTTTTTTGATTTTTCTTTCCCATGCTTTTCCGCGTTCTATGTAAATTTTTTATACGAACCATGGGCTTAGCTCCCATTGCAAATTATCACTTTCAAATTTTATTTTTGTAATAACAAATTATCCTTGTATTGAACTCCTTATACTCCTTATACTTAATTAAATTTATTTTGATTTAAATAAAAATATAGTTTGATATTTTGAAGTCGTATTCATTAATAGCTTTCTCTTATATTTTTGGATGCCGTATTAAATTACGGCAAAAAATTTTGGTTATATAATTTTTCTAACTTTCTTTCATACTTCTTTGACCAATTCTGACATTTGACGTTTGTTATTGGTTTATTGTAATATGTACACCTTGTTTTTTGCCAATTGAAGAATTGACATCCAAAAAATAATGCAATTCTATACGACGAAAATCTTAAACTATCCTATATTTCAACAATTTTCTAATCAAATCAAATTAATAAATTATTAAGGTGTATTTACAAGCTGAATTAAACTGGGGTTTACCAGACATACATAATTCTTTCTTATTGAAATCCCTGTACCAACATAACCACTCATGAGCGTCCGACTCAATGAAAAAAGTAGCAGTAAATATAAGAACCTGTCGCGACTCAAAATCACTTATTATTTTCTCTCTGACCCGCCGTAGGGAAAATTACCGATCACGACCAACTCTAGTAGGAACTTTCTCCTTATGTTTTATTATATTTAATTGCTTTTAAATGAAAATATTTTTGTGTTTTTATACAAGAAGATTTTGTGCGGGCGATTATTATTTTTTGGATGCCGTGTTTAAAGCTGGCAAAAAATAAATTAATAAATTTGGCCATAGGAAGGCTGAGTGAATCCGGCAGTATCTTTCGCAGAAAATGGCACCATTTCTTTGCAACTGAGCTTTATAACGAAATTTTCGTGTTTAATATTAATTTTTAAAGTTAGGCATGTTTTTAAGACGAATATTTGATAGGTCTTTACGTATGCTCTATGGTGCAGGTCTGTAATTTTTTGGATGCCACGCATTAAATTGGCAATTAAAATAAGTAAGCGGTGTTTGAAACTATCTAATGCTATAAGATTTATAAGTAAACGTAACAAATTCGCAAACATAATGGCATAGAAAATATTAATGTTCAATATAATTTTTCAAAATTAGGCGTACTTTTAAGTTTTAACATTCCAGTGGGGTTGTACTTCTTCCTAACAAAGTTCGATTCAATTTTTTGGATGCCACATAAAAGTCGGCAATTATAAGAGTTGATTGAAACTATTATAGTCCCATATGATGCTTAATAGAAGGACAAACTCGCCTAGCCTAAAAAGCGTTTGTCCACCCAATCCTGAATTTAACACAATAAAATTAAAATAATTTTTCAATTTTTAGTCACCAACATTTAATTGGAAAATCTCACAATTTTGGAAGCAATCCAGATTATTTCACTATTTTTAACAACAATAACAATAATTCAATGCATTTACTTCAAAATTCACCACCTTAAGAATTTGATCAACAACAACAAAATAATTGTCATCAATTTTCTAATAATTTTTATTTTGATGAATTACTGGAATGAATACTGGAATGAAAAATTATTCTGAAAGAAACAATTATTTAAAGGTATCCATATGGATAGGAGTGGTATTTGAACAAAGTACTGAATAAATCTGTCTTTTTATCCTTAAAAAATTAACCGGCTCATGCGGCTTCCAAAAAATAACAGTTTCCGCAAACCCAACCTTCGAATGATTGAATTTATATTCATACTAAAATCCGCTTTTTATTTTAAAAATTTAATAACTTGTAAACTCCGAAATCTCTACTAACATTTAAATATTCTTAATTTGCCTGGTGTATTGAAGAACTTGATTCAGAAGTTTCTTCACATACTTCAGCAAATTAGCCGGCAATGCCGGCTTACAAAAATATATAACGCTTACACTTGTCTTCTCCATAATCTGTGATTATGGCCTAGTTTAAATCTCAAATTTATTTAAATAGTTAATAAGTTGCAATGTTTTATATTCCGAAAATTTGGATATTTTTGGAAGTATTTGAGTTTGTATTTTTTCTAAGGTTTTTGCCGTGCTTATTTTATTCCCGAGAATAGGGGAAATATATATTGTGTCGACAAAGTTACTGATTTATTATTATTGTCGTGACAGATAGATGATAAAATTCTATGTCAAATGGCTCCGTTTCTTTTGTATTTTACATTAATATCAATAGATATGTTTACCAGAATTTTTGTGGATTTTTTCTGCTATCCGAAACATGATTATCCAAGGTGGTCGTATAATTTACGGACGCTTGAAAAACGACTACTTTTAATTAAATTTAATTTTCTGAGGGATGGTTGGGAATATTTAAATGAAATTTTGCCTAGGAATTCTGAATACATAAATGATTAATATAAAAAAGAAATGAAACAAAAATGTCATGTTAAAGATAAGATATGACAAAAAATACAAGTGGTCGTATAATTTACGGACGCACTGTATTAGCCGACAATGTCGGCTCCCAAAAAATTATAATATACCTATTCTTATTTTTCATGCGCGTTTACTAATTTTAGTTTACTATTTTAAATCCAAGTTTATTAATAAAATTAATATCTTGTAATATATTCCGATTTTCTAAATTTTTTATTTTTCAGTCTTTATGGCACGAGACAACCCGAGATATTAAATTTCCTCAAAATAATTCGAATTTATCAGGAATGTTGGCAGATAATAAAAATTTTAGTTCAAAAACGTTGGATTTACCCTCTCCGCCTGCTGTTGGAGGAGGATGGCATAGCGAGTAAGTCAGAAGATTTTTTTCTCGGGAGATGAACAAATGTGAAAAAATGTGAAACAGAACCACACTTACCTAACTAAAGATAAAATTTAGAAAGAATTATTTTGTGTTAATAATTTGATACATAAATTAATTGAATTTCGATGAATTTAAAACTGATAAGGATAAATGATATCTCATTTGAAAGTATATCTTGAGTAGTAGTATAGAATTTCAGAAAATAATATTTTGTGCCCCCCGTACCCCGTCCCAATGAACGACCATATTTTGCTCCACGAACCCCGCCCAGAAACTATTCGTTAACCCCGTACCCCGACATACCGGCCCACGAGCGTTCGGGGTCAAACCCTAGTAAAAACGCAGAATCCAAAATCCAACTCTGCTTGAAGAGCTTTTTCTAATGCCAATTAATCAAGAAGCTCAAAATGGTTAGGGACAGGAAAGGGTTTTTAAACCAAACTTTATCCTTAAATCAATAAAACTGGGACTTTTTCGGACTCACGATGCCAATACCAAAATATCCATTTGCCGAACACTAATAAAAACTTTTAACCTAAAAATCACGGCATAATCTTCTGTAATAAAAAGATTAAACAGATCCAAAGGATTAAGGATTTTAACGCATTTTATGGTATATCCGTAAATTTTGGTTTATTAAAATATTTCTATAATTTATAATTTATTGAAATTATTCTTTTTTTAGCATTTTTTTAAATTTGCCACATTTTAATATGCAGGAATTAAATTTTTAAAATTAAATTTTTTAATAAGTTTTGCTTCAAATATCCATCTAAAGCTGCATTTACGTCAAGTCAATTACAGCTAAATAAACGAAAAGCTCAATTATAGCTTTAAAAATATTTTTGACTTGAAAAGTTATCCAAAAAATCAAAGATCCAAAGATAATCCATCAAAAATTTTCAATTTGCTTGCGATATCTTATTTGACGTCTTTAGTCTGCGATTATTAATATATAAACGGAGTGTTTATCGAGGTAAATATTCAAATTCAATTTGAAAATTGAATTACTTTAAGACGTAAAATCATCTGCCAAAAATTAAAATTTATTAAAAAATGCCAAACAAAATTATTTTCCTTATTTCCACAATTTGTATTGTATCAACAATTTTATTTCAAATTGAAGCTCACACTGCGTTTGATCCATCGACAATCAAAAATCCCTGTGATCAGAGAGGCGATGTAAGTTTTTAGAATTAAAAAGTCATAAAATCAAAAATAATATTTTCAGCTAAAAAATTATCATTCTTCATGCACGACTCAGAAATGTAATTTATTATTTTAGAATAAAAAGACAAATTTTTTTGTACTCTACGACTTGACAACTATTAAGGAGTATAATGTGTAGGGAATACAAAATCCTAAAATTAGGTGACGGGATCGATAGATCTGCAAATTTTCGGGGTTTTAAGATTGCCTTAAATCCTCATTATTAGCTGTATATAAATGTAAAGCATATAGCTATTTAATTCCTAAGGCTGTGCAGTAGGCGAGCTCTTTGAAGTTTTCAAGTATAAAGGTACTTGAAATACATCAGTCCGGTCTACTGAAGATGCTGGTTCGCTCCCAGCCGCCGATTAACCTTTTGCACTAGCTAAAGGAGAGAAATAGCTATAGCCCAGCAAGATAGAGTAGAAAATGCCATATTTAGTTGGAAACCTTTGAGCATCATCATACAGTAGATCAAAGATAGATAGCTCTCTAATTTCAAATTTAATCTCATTTCGTTAAATTCAGTAATTTTAATTTATAGTGGATGCTATATTTTCATGTTGCCATTCCATTCTGACAAAAAATGGTCAAATAGATTGTCACTGTATTCAGGTATTGCCAAAAATTATATATAAACTTTCAAATTAATATATTATAATATATTATTCAATTAATATATTATATTTTAATCATTTTTAATTTTAATTATTATACACCTGATTTTGCAAAGAATGATTGCGAATCTACTGCTAGAACCATGTTTAAATGTACAGCTAAATTATCTTGAAGAATGAAATATACGGAGTATTTTAAAATTTAACGATAACTGATAAATATACAATGAATAATTTTTAAAGATAAATGATAAATAATGCAAATTATGTCTTATATTTGTTTTAACACACTAAATTTTGAGTAATTTCGTCTTAAGATAATTTTATATTTTGATTGGGCATTGCTTGGAGTTATTAAGGTATCATTCTTTGAATTCGTTCAGCCTTGTGCCGCGACTTTGTGGCAATGTTCTGCTTAAAAACATTCATTGGATCTCACTAAAGTTTACTGATAACGTTAAATTACCGGAATATAAACAAACTTAAGTGTACACTAAACAGATTTAAAATTATATTGTAACATTTTTATACTTTAAAGAAATAGAAAAAAATTTACATCTATGTATTTTTTTAAAAATATTTTATAAAATAAACTTTCAAATTAATATATAATAATATATTATTATAATAATATATTATTATTCTTTTTAATAAAATAAAAATTAAATCAGGTAAATCGGTTAAGAATTAAAAAATTAAAAATTAAATTATTAAAAATTATTAAAAATTAAAAAAACCAAACGGAAAAAAAGAATCTTATCTAAAACTGATATCAAGCTGATAAAAAATGATTTTTCATCCCCCAGTTGATCAATTTCAATGTTTATCACTTTGCTGGCTGATCACTCTCCCGGTTGATCACTCTCGATCACTCTACCGGATGATTGATTAACTGACAGAGTGATCAACATTGAAATTGATCAAATGGGAGTTGAAAAATCATTTTTTATCACTTTGATATCAGTTTTAGATAAGATTATTTTTTCCGTTTGGTGACCAAAATTCCTCTTGGTGACCAAAATTTCAGTGTCCAATATTCCGTTTTTTGACTTGGTGACCAAAATTCCGCTGGTGACCAAAATTCCAAAATGATTGGTGACCAAAGTTCCGAAAAAGCGTGGTGACCAAAATTCTGTACACCGACAAAATTCGAAAAAACTGGTTCAAAGTTACGAAAATTCCTGATCACCAAAATGCCAGTGACTAAAATCCCGCACGCCTTCTGACTTCTGTACATATGCCGTATTATTCGAATGAGATAATTTCTAATAATTATTTATCAAGTCGAGAAATGTCGGAGGCATTAGAGAAAAGCATTAAAACACAAGTTAAAATTTTAGAAGAAAATATATAAAAAATAAAAGTGCAATTTGCTAGCCATAATTCCACATAGACAAAAAGTGCAAATTTGAGCGGTAAAAGTATTATAAAGAGAGGTAAATTTTGTATTTTGCTTAGCGCCGATAAAATGGGCGGCATAAATGAAATTACAAAGGGTTTGATGTTTGATTTCCCAACTTCGAAAAATTAATTTAAATAAGGCTTGACGTCTGTCGGGATTGTCAATAATAATTATAGACATTTATAAATTAAACCTGTATAAAATATATTTTAAATCTAAATTTCCCATTATTTTAAGAATTCTAGCGTTGAGAGATCCTATATTGATCTCGTTTTCTCGTTATTGTTTTTAATTTTTGTTTATTCTTATAATTTGTATATCACTGTCTGGTCCAAAGATTTTCTTTTGGAAGCGCATAAGCGTAAATTACCGTCGTGCTGCAAGCGAGAATTATTCTTTTTAGCTTTTTCGACTAATAATTTTTTATTTTTCCTTTCAAACAATTTTTTAGCATACTCGATAGACGATTTTCTTCAAATAAATACATGCTGAAGCAATTTTCTTTACTTTTGCTGTTATCTCAATGCTTACAGGACGTTGATACAGGAAATTTGTTTTTATAAAAAATATGAAATTATTATTTCAATTCTAGATACAAAATTTCTAGATACAAAACATCATTAATAAAAATTTCATTTAAGCACCGGATATGCGAGAATCTCTTATGATATGCATCCCTTTTCATAACTGAGAGCTTATAGTAAACTGAACGCATATAGTCCTGCTTAATAAGTTTATCCTGTTTCGAAACAACACTAGTAAAATTCAGACAAATACAGAATTATCACATACACAGATACCTCAAAATAATGACCAAACGAATTTTAAAAACATACAACCTATATTAAATTGAGATTATGTAAGATCTATATCCAACAATAGATGGCACTGAGGTCCGATGATATTTTTCTGCAAAGAAAAATTCATTGAATTGGGGATTTAATGAATTTTGCACTAAAGCCTTTATGCATAAAGCCTCTATGCAACAAAAGTCTAATGTTATGTGCCGATTATATGTTTTTTTTGGAGTAAATTTGAGATAATTATTAGAATTTTGCCATAAAATTATAATTTAATAATTATTTAACTTGAGATTGCTGTGTTAAAGCTCCCGCGACATTTGAACATACAATTTTCGAAAATCCACCAACTCAATTATTAACTTACTCGTCAAGTGCGGATACAGAAGAAAAAGAAATTGAAAATCTTCGCTCCTCTAGAAGAGAAGAAAAGGAAAGAAAAGACAAAGAAATTTATGCCGCTGCCATGGAAGAATATAGAAGAAATAAACCTGATGAGTGGGTTCAAAATATAGTTCAAGAACTAGAAGGAGAAGAAGCAGGCCCTTCACAGCCAAAGAGAAAGACTAAAAAGGGTCAGTTGATTTATAGATTCGGATTATAAAAAAATAGGCTCTTGTCAGTTATTTTGGGGTAAAAGCTGGATTTGTGACCAATACTTTTCTGTGCTCAGGGCATATACCAGAACGAGAGGATATTGAATTTTATGTTAATCAAGTAATTTCGAGCATTTGATATTTTTCCGATGAAGTCAAAAAATGAATCATATAGGGTCCATATTATAATTTGAACCCATTAGCTAAATAATGCAGTGGACGAATTATCTGTACAAATTCTCATCTACCAGAAAAATATATATCAGTAAAATAGATTTTTTATCACAAATCGAAGTGTATCAATTAATCTTGCCATTGCTTAGGGATTTATTTCCTCAGCATATATGCAACAAAATTCAAAAAGATCAAATTCTTATTTTTTTATATTTAATTTAAAAAAATTTAAAGTGATGATACCAGAACAAGACGATATTGAGTTTTATGTTGATCAAGTGTTGGTGGCTATTAATAAACATTTGACATCGAAAGTAGGTTTTCTTATAAGTATGGCCATAATTTTTAAGTAAGGAACTTGAAAAAATATGTAAGAAACTGGAAAGCCAAAAATAAAAATATGCAAAAAAGTAGTAAACAAAAACACTATTTTTTGGCTCAAAATATTTTTACATAATATAAATAATTTAAAATTAAAAACATACAATACATTGCTTCCAATTTAATAATTTAGTATAATTTAAGGATGCTTACGACCTAGTTTTCAGTTCTAAAGTCATTCTTGTTGAAGTTGATAAAAGATTTTCTAATCGCGTCGTAGGTCGCGATAAATTTCTGAATGTTGTTTATAATAAAGGAAGATTTTTTTGTAATGATTGGTTGCTTAATAAGCTGAAGGAAGCAGATAATCTCGATCGTAGATCGTTTCAACTTCTTTATGATGAAGGTTCTATGAGATATGAAGGTTCTCACAGAACTATTCAACCTGCAACACGTGAACCAAACGTAACGGGCCATGACATTAAAACGGATAAAAGGAATGCAAGAATCTTTTGTCGTTTTGGTGCATATTTAGCAATGCTGAAAGTAATTACTGATAATGTTTTAGTTGAGCGTGAGGTATTTATTTTAAGAAAAAGTTTACCAGCTTTAAATTTTATTTATTTAGAATGAAATTAAATATATTATTGAACTTTGGAAAATAGGATTGGGTGAAATTTTGCCAATTCCGGAAAATAATTTAATCCATTCAGAGAAGGTAGTTAAGCATTAAACTTGTGTTTGAATCAAAGAAAATTTCTTATCAGGGATTTTTTTCATAATTATAGATGAATACATTTTTTGGCATATTCATAGTCGTGATAGTTTAGTCTTAAATTTAAAACTTTTAAGCCCATAATTGGAATTAGCTATGTCCTAGCTAGATTACTAATTTGAAAATATTCCCAATTATGTATTAGTTAGATTAATATCAAAGTTTTACTTAATTAAGCCTACTTATATGTAGAGTTCGGAATTTGAAAAAACCCAGATCCTGTTTCCTGATTTCTAAAATTTTTCATATCCTGACCAAAATTTCCCGAACAAACTCCCTAAAATCCGATTTTTTAGACCCGGATCTAAAATTATTGTCTTAAATACGCAGATACTACTTTCATTTAATTTCTAAATAGATTCGAGAACGCATACGTGATTTGAGCTTTATTACGTTGGAAACAGAGATGAGAGATATCATTACAACACGTCGAGGAGGTAAAAAATAGATTCAGTTGCTTGTAAAATTTTGGGGAATGTTAAAGCAGTTAATGAGGATAAGGGACAGTATTGCTCTTTTAGCTAGTATTTCTGGGACAGAATTTCTCCTTAGCGGCTGGAAACAAGCAGAGCTTCAGTTACAGGACTGATCTAGTTACGGACTGTTACCGGACTACATAGCTTTTGGAATTAAATTGCTATATGTTTTAGATTATTATTTAATTTTAATTTATAGTTCCAAAAGTAAGAAGAGGAAAGGGAAAAGGAAAAGGAACTTGAGCGGAAAAATTGTGGAATTACAACTTGAGAAGCATGTCTCTTGAAGCAAGCCCATTACATCACAGAACAAAATATTAGTTTAGAATTTTAGAATCCAATTTTTTGCTAGTCTGTGGTGTTAATATTTTCAAAACTGGGCAATCTTAGATTAGTTTTAAAGAATTGTGAAATATACAAAAGCTTGACACAGTTCAATAAAGCTTCGGACATCGGAATTGCGACTCACTTCTGGTTCTGGGCTCGTAACTTAACCCGTTCCTATCACACCTGCGTTAGGCGTGTCTGGCTTACTCCGCAGCAAAAACCTGCGGTTTTTGCTGCTGGAGACCATAGGCTTGTACAATCACGATGATTTTGATGTCATTCGACTCAGCTCGTCGAGCTCTTTCGAATGAGCTATGATTCGAGAAATTCGTCGGGTCTGCAAGTTTCGGTCCGCAAAAGTCGGTCCGCAAGTTTCGGCCTGCCAGGTAAGGTGCTAAAACAAACAATCATAACTTTGTCAACTCAACTTAGATTTTGTTGATTTTGGGGTGTTTTGACTGAGCTCAAGGAGTTCTTTCGAATGAGCTATTATGTGTATAATCGAATTTTTCACCCAAAATCCCTCTATATTTTTACTTAATATAAAAATTTTAATTATATATTATTTAAAGCTAGGATATTTATAAGATTTCTACATCCAGTGGAGACTTAGTGTTTATTTTTGTATGCCAATAGTTAGCATTGGCAAAAAACTTATTTAACTCTTAAACAATTATTTTAACTCAATAATTTTATTAATCTTTTTTTAGTCAAAATTTTTTTGAGCCTTTATTTTCAATTCAATTTGAAATCTTCAATTTTTGTCGATATAAAATTGACTTGCAAAAATAAACTTAAATCAAAAAACGAAAAGTAAAACATTCCATTAAATTTTGCTTTGTCTAAAATAAATAATCAAGATGTGAAACCTAAGATTTAACTTAAAAAAATCTGATTTTTGAGCTTTTTGAATGACATACTTTTGTCCAAATCGGTTCAGAAACAAAAAAAACCACGATAAGATAAATTCAGCCGTTTAATTAGATTATGAAAATGGGAGTCTTTCTTTAAAGCTCATTAGAGTAAGATTGGATAATATAAAATATTATAAATAAAGCTTATCTAAAGATTAAATTTTATAAAAAATTACTTTTATTGCTAATTCGATTTTTATTTTTTGGGAGCCGACATAGTTTGACAGGCTATTAATAAAGATATGAAATTTTGACAAAAATTTAAGAAAAATTAAGAACGCTTACACTTTTTGGGACTCCCCCTCCCAGTAAAATGTACCTCGCCCCTAATTTATTCAAAATCGAATCTCATTTTACGCACATCCGCAGGTTATACAAATGCAATATTTTTAGGCGGTTTTTATTTTTGTCGAGTATATAAGTACACAATATTAAATTTTTGAATTTAATTATCATTTCACTCTTGGGTTATTTTGTAATGTATAGTATTGCTGCTTTTTTATGAGTTGATATTTTTGGATGTTGGGTATTACCTGACAAACAATCAAAACGGGATGTGTTCAGAATTGCTAGTGTATTTAACAGTAGGGGTTGACCCCGAATCCTGAGGGACCCCGAATCCCCGCGCGAAGCGCGGGGATTTTGTTGTGTTGTCGTGATTTTGTTGTCATTCGACTCATCTCATCGAGCTCTTTCGAATGACATATAGTTTGTCCATGTTTATGACCATTTTTAAACATTTTTAAGTGCGGCCCCATAACCGTAAAGTACCGATCATTAAAGTAAAATTGTATAATATAAAATAACAAAAATAAAGATTATCTTAAGATTAAATTTTATAAAAAATCTACTTTTTTTGGTATTGCGATTTTCATTTTTTGGGAGCCGACATTGTTTGTCAGGCTATTATTAAAAATTTGAAATTTTGACAAAAATTTAAGAAAAATTAAGAAACGCTTACACATTTTTTGGGAATCCCCAACCGAGGAAAATGTGTAATCGAATTTCATTAACTTAACGATAAAATGAGCTGTAGTCTGCAATTCTACAAAATATGCAAAATTTCAAATAAATTGCTTAAAATAAATAGGTAAATTGATTCGAACGGTGTGATTATAACATTTAAGTGTCATTTTATTTTTTGCAAGCTGCGAGCAAGTCAGCTAAAATACTATTTTGAAAAAAATTAATTCTCAAAAATCAAATTTGGGACATTCCCCAAAATCAAAAAAATAAAATTTAATTTTAAATTAAATTTACAAATAAAATTTAGAAAATAATTTAAATAATTATTTAAATACCGGAGACAATAAATAATTTTAAGTAGGGGATTTTTAAAATAAATTGCGGTAAACTAGCTTTTAAATTAAATAAACTATAAAATACACGTTACTAAAAATTGTTTAAAAAGCATTCAAAATAAATTAAAATTTAAAAAATAATTAATTTAAAGAAGAGGGAAATGAACACAAAAATTGCAATTAAAAATTCAAAATAAATATTTTAGAACACTCGGTCAATACCCATCAAGAATTTGAGCCATTCATTTGGGATTAACATTCTATGAAACATTTTATATGGAAAAGCAATTTTTATATCAAAAAACCCTTATTTTCCTAGCAACAATTAACGAAAACATCATCCTGAATCAGACACTAATTTTGATTTTTCCTAAACTCAAAGGAAAGATCAAGGCACATTAGGGTTACTTACTTTTTTCGAACATTAATTCTGTTACGACCCCGCTTACGTAGAGGAGCTAACAAAGATATTTATCGCACAAAGAAATACAAAGCAGATGAAGGTAGGTAGGAAGATCTAAAACTGGGAGAGCGAACTAACTATTGGCTATCCTTTTATACTAACACTTCAAGGGCTGACGCCCATACACAACACCTCCCCCCTTGAAAAAAAGGTTCGGCTTCACTTAAAGCCGAAGCTTTACAATATACTCAACACTTTTCAGCCAAACAATACGAACAAAAAATACATACAAAAATTTTGGGGGAATAAGGACAATGGGAACAAAAAATACATACAACATTACAAAAAAATACAACAAGAATATTATAACAATTATATTTATATGTGGCTCATCTACATCTCCATATTATTATCGTCTTCAACTTCTTTCATGTTTGATTTGTTCCCAACGTTGTCCTTCATTTTTGATTTGATCATCTTTGAGCTGTCCACACTGCTGGCACTCGAAGAAGTTACACTACTTTCACTCGACACTTTTTCTTCACTAATATTCATATTTTTGATGTTTTCATTCAGCAACTTCTTTTTATTACTCCACTCATCAAGACGGATCTCTTTATACGACCTGGATACAATACTCTTCAACACTTGCACTTTGATTTTCCAGCCGTTTTCCGTCTTGCGCAATACTTCACCTTTGAGCCACTCAATTTTTCCACTTCGTTTATTTGTATTCTTCACTTTCACTTTTGTCCCGTTCGGAAACGCATTTTTCTGTATCTTGAATGGTGCCTTCTTTTTACTCACTTTTGGTACTTTGGCTTTTGGCTCTGACCTGACACTTCTTTCAATCCAGGCAACCCCAAGATACACACTTCACTATTCACTAGATGAAACTCCATATACACTTCTTTGTCCTTCACTCGCACTTTACTTTTGAACTTTCCTTCAAGTTCCACTTTGTTGTCACCCAGACCAATACCTTTGTAATTCACTTTTTCAACTTTTGGTTGTCCAATACTATTCCACACTTCACTGGTGACAACATTGATCTGCGATGCAGTGTCTACAATCATTTCTACACTAAGTTCTCCAAACTTCACTTTTTGCTTTATCCACTCTTCTTTTTCCACACTTTGCATTGGATCGAAGATGTCCAGAATTGCACAATATGGAGTCCAGAATTGCACATATATATCTTCTGGCCCCAATTTACTCAACAACAATCTCACTTTAGAGGATTCTGGCAGGGTTTTACCCTCCACCTCAAAATAGGACCGATGCCTGCCCAACCATGACTCAAAGGTCATACCACTCGACAAATCAAAAATGAACTCACCAATCATTCCAACTAATTTGCTGTACAATTCTGTGTCGTTCCACTCACTCGGCTTCAAGAGCCTCACTAACATTTTCTCAAAATGCTCTTGCTGAGCCTTCAACAATTTCTCTACTGTTTTTGCATCCATTTTGCACTCACTAAAAATAATTTTTTATCACTACACTGTTACTAAACACTACAATTTCACTAACCTTTTCGGTTTCACTACACTACAATTTGTCTACACACTTTTTCTTTTCCTGAACTGCACACAGCTTACGTTGACGACACACAGCTTACTGAAGTTGACGAACTGACGACTGGTTCTTTTTGAACACGACCGCGCCACTTGTTACGACCCCGCTTACGTAGAGGAGCTAACAAAGATATTTATCGCACAAAGAAATACAAAGCAGATGAAGGTAGGTAGGAAGATCTAAAACTGGGAGAGCGAACTAACTATTGGCTATCCTTTTATACTAACACTTCAAGGGCTGACGCCCATACACAACAAATTCTTAGTTGACTCAGGTTATAACCTGTCAATGTCATCAATTTAAAATTATGTCAATGATTAAAATCTAAGTTTTTAATTCAAATATCTAGATACTCAAAGTCATAACAAAGTCTTAAATTTCTCGTTTGTTTAAATTTAGAACATTAAATTCATTTTTGTTCCTGATCTATTTTCTCATTTATAACTCGCTTTAAATTTCTATTTTGTAAAGTTATTGATGGTTTGCACCGAATATGTTGGGTCATTATTTTTTGAATGCCATTCTCTAAAGAAATAGGCAAAAAAGTTATCTCACATCTCCAAGTTTTAAAATAGACTGCAGCTAAGTCATCAGTAAACTAGGCTCACATTGGTAATCATTACTGGAATTTCCGATTAATTTCAACTAACTTGAATAAAGAAGCTGGGCTATAGCTATTTCTCTTCTTCAGCTAGTGCAAAAATTTGGCGGTTGTAATCGATCCAGCACCTTCAGTAAACCGTATTTATGTGTTATCCATTACACCACGTCGCCTCTTGCACAGCCTTAGGAAATAAATTGCTAGATGCATAAAAACTTGTTCAAGTTTTACTCATTATAAATTTTCTTGTTTATAATTCTTTTTAAAGCTAGATTAAATAAGTTAATGCTGGCAGTATTTTGTACAATAATTATTTTTTGGATGCCATTCATTAGCAATAGGCAAACAAGCTTCTCTCCCGTCTCCAAGTTTGAAAATAGATTTATTCAACAAGTCTTCAGTAAACTGGTCTCTTATTGTTAATGGAATTTCCGTTAATTTCAATTTAGGCCTATAATTTTGATTAAGTTTTATTCCTTATCAATTTTCTTGTTTTTAATTCTTTTTAAATCTAGAATTAAAACAAGTAATCTTAGTTGGTTTCACGGAAGACTCTATATTTTTTGGATGCCATTCTATCGCAATAGGCAAAAACGTCTTTAGCTCTCAAAGGTTAATCTCAATTAAACCAACTCAAATTTGACAAGAACATAAATTTAAATATAAATAATTCAGACTAGGTAAGACTATCAGACTACAATTGACATTATAAAATAAATTTAACTGTGAAATAAATAAATTTAAAAAAATATCGGCTTGCGGAGAGAAAAACGAATTTCGTTTAAATAATTTTGAAAAAATACCGTAGCTTCATATCGTACTTTAAAAATGTTTCTTACTGTGGTTTAAAACCTCCCTACTGTATTTTAATTTATTATTGATTCAGTGAGAGACGTTCAAAAACCGGAAGACGCACAGAAGCGGGAGAGGTGTCCTTCTTTTCTGTTGAACTTTCTGCCTTCGTTGCGGTAGTTGGAGTGGGGGGAAGGAGTGAGGGACTTGAGGTATCTTTCAAATTAATCAAAATAGAATCTCCTGTTTTTTGAATATGAGTAGCAGAATTGGAGGAAGACGAGGAAAGCAGAGAGGCCAAGGAAGACAAAGCTGTGGATTTGTTGCAGGTGTGGATGTCGGTTGAATCGATCCCTTCAAATGTTTTTGAGTAGCTTCTGAAAATTGAGACATTTTTTACTTAATATCAAATTTCTTATTTATAAATTACTTAAAGTTCTAATGAAATTACGTAAGTTATTCCGGCGTTTCTAACAAGATTGTTTATTTTTGTATGCTAATGCAAAGCATTGGCAGAAATGTAAAGAATAAGATGCTTTAGTAAGATAGGTTGCGAGCAAGTTACGGCGTCTTAATTTCCTAAACTTTTACGTCTATCTTGTGAAAGAATCCATTATGTGGGGAATGGAAATCTGGTCCATATTAATTTTGACCCTATCTGAATAAGAGTTATTCATTAAAAATATAAAAATTACATCATCAGAAGCCGTATGAGGCGATTCATTGCCAGAATCAATGTTTGAAGAAATTATTGATGAACGAGAACATTCATCTAAAAACAAAAGCTGATAAAAATTTAATACTCTGCTTCTTATTAAATTAAAAATTAAAGATTGTTTAAAAGAAGACATGGAATTTCTGCTTTACTGATAATTCCATTGTAGTTTTGTAATTTTTTGGATGTCAGTTTCACTGACAATGATATGATACTCAGATTTTGCATTCTGCGGGGTAACCCATGTCAACAAAAACAAAGCCTTTCACAATTATGGTTGTTCTTCTCAAACCGAAAACCAGAAGAGTTGGTTTGGTTTCGGTTAACCGAGTAATTTGGTGAAACCGACAACCCTAAATACAAGGCTAACGAAACATTGATAGATCAACCTATAAATCTTGCAAGATTCGACTCTTATGGATAAGCATCGAGTAGTAACAAAATTGACTAAACTCGCTTACTTAAGGTAACGTAATAGCTTAGCCTGCTCTCCGGTTATTAAAGAAAGTCTGATACTTAAAGCACCTGCAGATCCTTGAAGGGTAAAAGTTTAATAAATCTTCTATTATAACTTATTTTATTTTAAATTTTATTTTAATTAATCCCTTTTAAAATTTAAGCCTTCGACTCATTTTTCTGACAATTTTTTCATTTTTCCTTCTCTTTCTCCCTTATTTTTCATGAGACAATTATCAAAAAGAATTAAGAGGAATCCACCACCGAATCATGAAAAATAAGAGAGAAAGATAAGAAAAAATGGTCAGAAAAATAAGCGGGGGGTCTAAACCGAACTATTACCAAGACTATCATTAAGGCTCGTTCCTTACAATGAATGTCAATAATTATCTATAAAATAAAAGGTCCGGAAAAAAGGTGTTTCCGGACCTAAAAGGTCCGGAATCATTATTTGTCAAAGCAAAGCAATGACATCCAAAAATAAAAGACAATCACAAAGTTTAGAATTATATGCTCCAAAAATGATAAATTTAAATAAAATTTTAGACGAAATAAATTATAGTATGTACATAGATGATTTATTAAACTTTTAGTCTTCAAAAATCAGTCAAATTAAGGAAAGGTAGGAAGGCTCTCCTTTACTTATTCTCTCGTTCTTCTTCTACGAAATCACTAAACGAAATTTCATGGAACGTTTTAAAGCCCGCCTCTTATAAAATCTCTTTTAAAAATTTTCCCATTACCATCACTAGTACAACACAAATTTCCAAGTAATTGTTGGGCATCCAACTCTTCATTATTATTATTCCCAACAACATCAATATCATCGGTAAAATCCAAAAAGTGTTGATTTTGAGTATTTACTGGAACAGGCAATATTTTACGTTGTCGCCGATTTTGCTGCAAAATTTGTGCTGAATCTACTCCATGAGTGTATGGAATAGAAGAAAAGTGGAGAGGGGAAATTTGCCTAGAAATTAATGAATATATTAGGGTCAAGTGATACTCCCAATTTTAGATACCCTTCTCCCGAGTAGAGCTAATTTAAGAGGTGATGCGACTTTTGCGGCGCGTACACTTGCGGCTCGCCTCTATTTTGACACTTGCGGTCCCGACACTTGCGGCTAAGAAATTTTCGGCGCAGACATTTGCGGCTATCAACTTGAGGCCCAGACACTTGCGGCCCAGACTATTGCGGTTTTGACATTTGAGGCTCCCCTTATTATGACACTTGCGGCCCGACATTTGCGGTTTTGACTTTTGCGGCCCCGACATTTGCGGCCATGATTAAAAAATTAAGTGAATTTTTTAATGTAAAAGTAATTTTAAGTAATTTCTAAGTAATTTTTTAAATTTCCCCCCTATATTCCCCGCGCTAATTTTTAAAATATTTATCAAGAATCATTACGATTTTAATTTATGAAAATTAAGAGAGATTAAAAGGATTGGTATGGGGGGGGGGGGTTGAGTAATTAAGATTAATCCCTCAAAGTCCCATTATATTTTGTTTTATATCAACCTTACATCCTTCATACTTTGCATCAATTTCTTATTTATAATTTGTGATTAACTAGATGAATTCATATATCCCGAAACGGAATTAATGATGGTATTCAGAAATTTAATATAAAATGAAAAATATCTAAGTCAAATAATAATTGCCCACTCTCGAATAATTGCCCCGTCTCTATTATTTACCCCTTCCAGCGAGAGAACGAAACAATAATTACCCGCGGTAATTAATACATTGAGTTAAGGCTTTAAGAGTTAAGGATTTGAGAGAAATCTCTCATTATGGATTTGAGAATTGGAATCAGAATCTATTGAACGATATTAATTGAACGATAAATTAGAATTATTTATTTTAATTCACTTAATTTTTTACTCATGGCCGCAAATGTCGGGGCCGCAAAAGTCAAAACCGCAAATGTCGGGCCGCAAGTGTCATAATAAGGGGCTAAGAAATTTTCGGCGCAGACATTTGCGGCTATCAACTTGCGGCCCAGACTATTGCGGTTTTGACATTTGAGGCTCCCCCTTATTATGACACTTGCGGCCCGACATTTGCGGTTTTGACTTTTGCGGCCCCGACATTTGCGGCCATGATTAAAAAATTAAGTGAATTTTTTAATGTAAAAGTAATTTTAAGTAATTTCTAAGTAATTTTTTAAATTTCCCCCCTATATTCCCCGCGCTAATTTTTAAAATATTTATCAAGAATCATTACGATTTTAATTTATGAAAATTAAGAGAGATTAAAAGGATTGGTATGGGGGGGGGTTGAGTAATTAAGATTAATCCCTCAAAGTCCCATTATATTTTGTTTTATATCAACCTTTTTATATCAACTTTTATATCAACTTTGCATCTTATTTATAATTTATAATTGCCCACTCTCGAATAATTGCCCCGTCTCTATTATTTACCCCTTCCAGCGAGAGAACGAAACAATAATTACCCGCGGTAATTAATACATTGAGTTAAGGCTTTAAGAGTTAAGGATTTGAGAGAAATCTCTCATTATGGATTTGAGAATTGGAATCAGAATCTATTGAACGATATTAATTGAACGATAAATTAGAATTATTTATTTTAATTCACTTAATTTTTTACTCATGGCCGCAAATGTCGGGGCCGCAAAAGTCAAAACCGCAAATGTCGGGCCGCAAGTGTCATAATAAGGGGGAGCCTCAAATGTCAAAACCGCAATAGTCTGGGCCGCAAGTTGATAGCCGCAAATGTCTGCGCCGAAAATTTCTTAGCCCCTTATTATGACACTTGCGGCCCGACATTTGCGGTTTTGACTTTTGCGGCCCCGACATTTGCGGCCATGAGTAAAAAATTAAGTGAATTAAAATAAATAATTCTAATTTATCGTTCAATAGATTCTGATTCCAATTCTCAAATCCATAATGAGAGATTTCTCTCAAATCCTTAACTCTTAAAGCCTTAACTCAATGTATTAATTACCGCGGGTAATTATTGTTTCGTTCTCTCGCTGGAAGGGGTAAATAATAGAGACGGGGCAATTATTCGAGAGTGGGCAATTATAAATTATAAATAAGATGCAAAGTTGATATAAAAGTTGATATAAAAAGGTTGATATAAAACAAAATATAATGGGACTTTGAGGGATTAATCTTAATTACTCAACCCCCCCCCCCATACCAATCCTTTTAATCTCTCTTAATTTTCATAAATTAAAATCGTAATGATTCTTGATAAATATTTTAAAAATTAGCGCGGGGAATATAGGGGGGAAATTTAAAAAATTACTTAGAAATTACTTAAAATTACTTTTACATTAAAAAATTCACTTAATTTTTTAATCATGGCCGCAAATGTCGGGGCCGCAAAAGTCAAAACCGCAAATGTCGGGCCGCAAGTGTCATAATAAGGGGGAGCCTCAAATGTCAAAACCGCAATAGTCTGGGCCGCAAGTTGATAGCCGCAAATGTCTGCGCCGAAAATTTCTTAGCCCCTTATTATGACACTTGCGGCCCGACATTTGCGGTTTTGACTTTTGCGGCCCCGACATTTGCGGCCATGAGTAAAAAATTAAGTGAATTAAAATAAATAATTCTAATTTATCGTTCAATTAATATCGTTCAATAGATTCTGATTCCAATTCTCAAATCCATAATGAGAGATTTCTCTCAAATCCTTAACTCTTAAAGCCTTAACTCAATGTATTAATTACCGCGGGTAATTATTGTTTCGTTCTCTCGCTGGAAGGGGTAAATAATAGAGACGGGGCAATTATTCGAGAGTGGGCAATTATTATTTGACTTAGATATTTTTCATTTTATATTAAATTTCTGAATACCATCATTAATTCCGTTTCGGGATATATGAATTCATCTAGTTAATCACAAATTATAAATAAGAAATTGATGCAAAGTATGAAGGATGTAAGGTTGATATAAAACAAAATATAATGGGACTTTGAGGGATTAATCTTAATTACTCAACCCCCCCCCCCATACCAATCCTTTTAATCTCTCTTAATTTTCATAAATTAAAATCGTAATGATTCTTGATAAATATTTTAAAAATTAGCGCGGGGAATATAGGGGGGAAATTTAAAAAATTACTTAGAAATTACTTAAAATTACTTTTACATTAAAAAATTCACTTAATTTTTTAATCATGGCCGCAAATGTCGGGGCCGCAAAAGTCAAAACCGCAAATGTCGGGCCGCAAGTGTCATAATAAGGGGGAGCCTCAAATGTCAAAACCGCAATAGTCTGGGCCGCAAGTTGATAGCCGCAAATGTCTGCGCCGAAAATTTCTTAGCCCCTTATTATGACACTTGCGGCCCGACATTTGCGGTTTTGACTTTTGCGGCCCCGACATTTGCGGCCATGAGTAAAAAATTAAGTGAATTAAAATAAATAATTCTAATTTATCGTTCAATTAATATCGTTCAATAGATTCTGATTCCAATTCTCAAATCCATAATGAGAGATTTCTCTCAAATCCTTAACTCTTAAAGCCTTAACTCAATGTATTAATTACCGCGGGTAATTATTGTTTCGTTCTCTCGCTGGAAGGGGTAAATAATAGAGACGGGGCAATTATTCGAGAGTGGGCAATTATTATTTGACTTAGATATTTTTCATTTTATATTAAATTTCTGAATACCATCATTAATTCCGTTTCGGGATATATGAATTCATCTAGTTAATCACAAATTATAAATAAGAAATTGATGCAAAGTATGAAGGATGTAAGGTTGATATAAAACAAAATATAATGGGACTTTGAGGGATTAATCTTAATTACTCAACCCCCCCCCCCATACCAATCCTTTTAATCTCTCTTAATTTTCATAAATTAAAATCGTAATGATTCTTGATAAATATTTTAAAAATTAGCGCGGGGAATATAGGGGGGAAATTTAAAAAATTACTTAGAAATTACTTAAAATTACTTTTACATTAAAAAATTCACTTAATTTTTTAATCATGGCCGCAAATGTCGGGGCCGCAAAAGTCAAAACCGCAAATGTCGGGCCGCAAGTGTCATAATAAGGGGAGCCTCAAATGTCAAAACCGCAATAGTCTGGGCCGCAAGTGTCTGGGCCTCAAGTTGATAGCCGCAAATGTCTGCGCCGAAAATTTCTTAGCCGCAAGTGTCGGGACCGCAAGTGTCAAAATAGAGGCGAGCCGCAAGTGTACGCGCCGCAAAAGTCGCATCACCTCTTAAATTAGCTCTACTCGGGAGAAGGGTATCTAAAATTGGGAGTATCACTTGACCCTAATATATTCATTAATTTCTAGGCAAATTTCCCCTCTCCACTTTTCTTCTATTCCATACACTCATGGAGTAGATTCAGCACAAATTTTGCAGCAAAATCGGCGACAACGTAAAATATTGCCTGTTCCAGTAAATACTCAAAATCAACACTTTTTGGATTTTACCGATGATATTGATGTTGTTGGGAATAATAATAATGAAGAGTTGGATGCCCAACAATTACTTGGAAATTTGTGTTGTACTAGTGATGGTAATGGGAAAATTTTTAAAAGAGATTTTATAAGAGGCGGGCTTTAAAACGTTCCATGAAATTTCGTTTAGTGATTTCGTAGAAGAAGAACGAGAGAATAAGTAAAGGAGAGCCTTCCTACCTTTCCTTAATTTGACTGATTTTTGAAGACTAAAAGTTTAATAAATCATCTATGTACATACTATAATTTATTTCGTCTAAAATTTTATTTAAATTTATCATTTTTGGAGCATATAATTCTAAACTTTGTGATTGTCTTTTATTTTTGGATGTCATTGCTTTGCTTTGACAAATAATGATTCCGGACCTTTTAGGTCCGGAAACACCTTTTTTCCGGACCTTTTATTTTATAGATAATTATTGACATTCATTGTAAGGAACGAGCCTTAATGATAGTCTTGGTAATAGTTCGGTTTAGACCCCCCGCTTATTTTTCTGACCATTTTTTCTTATCTTTCTCTCTTATTTTTCATGATTCGGTGGTGGATTCCTCTTAATTCTTTTTGATAATTGTCTCATGAAAAATAAGGGAGAAAGAGAAGGAAAAATGAAAAAATTGTCAGAAAAATGAGTCGAAGGCTTAAATTTTAAAAGGGATTAATTAAAATAAAATTTAAAATAAAATAAGTTATAATAGAAGATTTATTAAACTTTTACCCTTCAAGGATCTGCAGGTGCTTTAAGTATCAGACTTTCTTTAATAACCGGAGAGCAGGTAAGTTATTATTAAGTTTATTACCTTAAGTAAGCGAGTTAGCTGTGGATTTGTTGCAGGTGTGGATGTCGGTTGAATCGATCCCTTCAAATGTTTTTGAGTAGCTTCTGAAAATTGAGACATTTTTTACTTAATATCAAATTTCTTATTTATAAATTACTTAAAGTTCTAATGAAATTACGTAAGTTATTCCGGCGTTTCTAACAAGATTGTTTATTTTTGTATGCTAATGCAAAGCATTGGCAGAAATGTAAAGAATAAGATGCTTTAGTAAGATAGGTTGCGAGCAAGTTACGGCGTCTTAATTTCCTAAACTTTTACGTCTATCTTGTGAAAGAATCCATTATGTGGGGAATGGAAATCTGGTCCATATTAATTTTGACCCTATCTGAATAAGAGTTATTCATTAAAAATATAAAAATTACATCATCAGAAGCCGTATGAGGCGATTCATTGCCAGAATCAATGTTTGAAGAAATTATTGATGAACGAGAACATTCATCTAAAAACAAAAGCTGATAAAAATTTAATACTCTGCTTCTTATTAAATTAAAAATTAAAGATTGTTTAAAAGAAGACATGGAATTTCTGCTTTACTGATAATTCCATTGTAGTTTTGTAATTTTTTGGATGTCAGTTTCACTGACAATGATATGATACTCAGATTTTGCATTCTGCGGGGTAACCCATGTCAACAAAAACAAAGCCTTTCACAATTATGGTTGTTCTTCTCAAACCGAAAACCAGAAGAGTTGGTTTGGTTTCGGTTAACCGAGTAATTTGGTGAAACCGACAACCCTAAATACAAGGCTAACGAAACATTGATAGATCAACCTATAAATCTTGCAAGATTCGACTCTTATGGATAAGCATCGAGTAGTAACAAAATTGACTAAACTCGCTTACTTAAGGTAACGTAATAGCTTAGCCTGCTCTCCGGTTATTAAAGAAAGTCTGATACTTAAAGCACCTGCAGATCCTTGAAGGGTAAAAGTTTAATAAATCTTCTATTATAACTTATTTTATTTTAAATTTTATTTTAATTAATCCCTTTTAAAATTTAAGCCTTCGACTCATTTTTCTGACAATTTTTTCATTTTTCCTTCTCTTTCTCCCTTATTTTTCATGAGACAATTATCAAAAAGAATTAAGAGGAATCCACCACCGAATCATGAAAAATAAGAGAGAAAGATAAGAAAAAATGGTCAGAAAAATAAGCGGGGGGTCTAAACCGAACTATTACCAAGACTATCATTAAGGCTCGTTCCTTACAATGAATGTCAATAATTATCTATAAAATAAAAGGTCCGGAAAAAAGGTGTTTCCGGACCTAAAAGGTCCGGAATCATTATTTGTCAAAGCAAAGCAATGACATCCAAAAATAAAAGACAATCACAAAGTTTAGAATTATATGTTCCAAAAATGATAAATTTAAATAAAATTTTAGACGAAATAAATTATATGTAGATTATTTATTAAACTTTTAGTCTTCAAAAATCAGTCAAATTAAGGAAAAATATGCACTCCTTTACTTATTCTCTCATTCTTCTTCTACGAAATCACTAAACGAAATTTCATGGAACGTCTTAAAGCCCGGCTCGTATAAAATCTCTATTTTAAGAATTTTCCCCTTACCATCACTAGCACAACACAAATTTCCAAGTAATTGTTGGGCATCCAACTCTTCATTATTATTATTCCCAACAACATCAATATCATCAGTAAAATCCAAAAAGTGTTGTTTTTGGGTATTTACTGGAACGGGCAATATTTTACGTTGTCGACGATTTGCTGCAGAATTTGTGTTGATTCTACTCCATAAGTGGGAATAGAAGAAAAATGAAGAGGGGAAATTTGCCTGGAAATTAATGAATTAATTAGGGTCAAGTGATGCCTGTACGATGCTCCCAATTTATATACCCCTTTCCTAATAAAGCTAATTTAAGAAAATTTAGAGCCGTAAATAAAGAGTCTAAAAGATCGGACATACCAAATACACAATATTAGTTTCTCAATTTTTCACATTCTTTAAAATGCAGTTTTAGTTTTAGTGAAGGTTTTAGCGTGCGAGATTGGCAGAATATTTTTTGGATGCCATGCAATGCATTGGCAAATGATGCATAAGCAACACGAGATTCATAAAGAGGTTTGCGGAATATTTGAAGGGACTTACATACCGAGATATTTTTTCACACAAAGATTTAATATCAAACAAATTTTGAAAATATCAAAAAAATATCGTTATATTATTTTTTGCCAAATGCTAATGCATGGCATCCAAAAAATATTATTAAGAAAATGTAAAAAAACGATGCTAACATATTTATTTTATATTTAAAAGAGTATATGTAAATCTATAAACTAATACTAATTAAATATACTCTATGACCTTTGTTCAACTTTAATGTGAAATGCTTTATTCTGAGTAACTCAAAGTTGGGTAAAAGTCCGTTTATGGTCTGCTTCCCCTTTTTTCTAATTTTTTCATCTCCCCAGAAAAAAACAGAAAGATTATGAAAGAAATTTTCTTACTCGCTATGCCATCCTTCTCCTTCTGCAGGCGGAGAGAATACACTCTGTTCCAAAAGTATATGCCCACCTATATTTTTAGCTTTATCTATGTGATTTCGCTATAGATTTTTCTTAAATTTTTTATGATTAAATACCATGACATTTAGAAACAAAATACAAAAAAAAATTCAGAAATATGTGTTTTCGTTTTTTGTGTAGAGATCAAAATCAAATATTAAGTGTTCCAAAAGTATATGCCCACCTTTGTTTTATAGGTTTTTAATAGTGGAAAAAATCCACAAAAATTTTTGTGAACATATCTATCAATATAGATAAGAAATACAAAAGAAATGAAGATCTGATGTACTTCCATCATCGAGATCTTGAAACCCGAAAATCAACGGAAAACCGGGGGTAGACGTCTTTAAAAAATATTTTCGACCCCTTACAGGTGAAATAAAAATTTCATTTTGGGCTTATTTGAAAGCCCTTGAAATTTGCTACAAGCTAGCATTAATTTTATTTTTTGAAAAAAATTAACCTTTAAGACAAAATGTGATAAAATTTCAAGTCGTAAAAATCACTCAAACGCCCCCAAAAAGTGATGAAAAGGTAACTTATAAACTAAACTCATTATTTCTCAGAGATGGATTTTTTCTAGGTTATGAGACAAAAACTAGCTTGTAGCAAATTTCAAGGGCTTTCAAATAAGCCCAAAATGAAATTTTTATTTCACCTGTAAGGGGTCGAAAATATTTTTTAAAGACGTCTACCCCCGGTTTTCCGTTGATTTTCGGGTTTCAAGATCTCGATGATGGAAGTACATCAGATCTTCATTTCTTTTGTATTTCTTATCTATATTGATAGATATGTTCACAAAAATTTTTGTGGATTTTTTCCACTATTAAAAACCTATAAAACAAAGGTGGGCATATACTTTTGGAACACTTTTGATTTTGATCTCTACACAAAAAACAAAAACACATATTTCTGAATTTTTTTTGTATTTTGTTTCTAAAAATGTATTTTTATGAAAAAATTAATCATAAAAAATTTAAGAAAAATCTATAGCGAAATCACATAGATAAAGCTAAAAATATAGGTGGGCATATACTTTTGGAACAGAGTGTAGATCCAAAGTTTTTGGGCAAAATTTTGATTATCTGCCATCATTCCCGTTAAATTTAAATTATTTTGAGGAAATTCCAT
This sequence comes from Meloidogyne enterolobii, assembly GCA_963681835.1. Lineage (NCBI taxonomy): Eukaryota > Metazoa > Nematoda > Chromadorea > Rhabditida > Meloidogynidae > Meloidogyne > Meloidogyne enterolobii. The sequence continues at coordinate 876,312 of CAVMJV010000092.1, forward strand.
ATCTCGGGTTGTCTCGCGCCATAATAACTGAAAAAATAAAAAAATTAGTAAAGTTGGAAATAAATTACTTAATATTAAATTTATTAATAAATTGGATTTAGATATAAACTTATAATTAGTAATAAATCAGCATTGCGACGAAGGAGCCATATTTTTTGGAAGCCGGCAAAGCCGGTTAGCATTAAATTAGTTTGTTCATTTTAATATTTTCAGGTATCAAGACTGTAATATTTATAATAAATCGAAGAAGACATTAGGGATCCTTTACAAATTCAAATATTTTCAAAAATATTTAAATTTTCCGAATATAAAAATAGCAAGTTATTAATTATTCAAATAAACTTGAAGTTTAAACTAAATCATAATCACAGAAATTGTGATAAAGAGCTTGTAAAACGATGTTTGTATTTTTGTAAGCCGGCAATGCCGACTAATTTGTTAAAGTATGTGAAGAAATTTCTGAATCAGTTTCTACGATGCATTAGGAAAATTCAGAATTTAAACATGTTAATTATAAACAAAGATTTAGATTGCAAGTTATTGAATTTTTCAAAGTAAAATGAAAATGTATTAGTTAAAATGTGACCGCAATTAAAAAATAGGGTTGATACGACCATTATTAACCAGATCACCGGTTTTGATAACAATTCGGTTAACCGTTATTTTCAATGTTTTATTAAAAATTCAAATTTCAACATTTTTAGACTAATAAACAGAAAAGAATAAAAATATTTTTCAAATTTACCTTTAAAGTATTGTTTCCTTCAGAATAATTTTTCATTCCAGTATTGAATTCATCAAAATAGAAATTATTAGAAAATTGATAACAATTTTGTTGTTGCTGATCAAATTCTTGAGGTGGTGAATTTTGAAGTTTGGATGGAGATGGAATTTAACCATCACGGAAAGGACCCAGACCGAAGCACAACCGACTGTGCCACCATCCAACCCGATGCTAGGTTATTTATTTTCATTTATGTTCTTTCTGCAAGTGCGGACACAGCCGTCCAGTTCGCTTTGAAGACGAGATCCTAAACTTGAAAACGAGATCCTAATCGGCGCTGAATTTACCCTTTAAGTGGTATTGGTGAAGGTCCTGAATTAATCGGCTATGTGGTTTTAGAATACTATCTTATGCATTATTCATAAAATACAAAAATTAACAAATAATCTCTAAAAATAATTGAGTATATATTTTTAGTTTGTTCCGTTGAATTAAATGGAAATGCTGTTTTGAAAATGGCACAATGCTACATGGATGCATTTTACCAAAAACCTTTGATTCCTCGTAAACTAAAAATATTAATAAATTATTGCGTTTAAATTTAAGGCGATGATGTTATTCCAATGGATGAAGCCATGAATCCGCATTTGGCTTTTTCAGGCTACATTAAACATTGCTTTGGTGACATCGAGGAAATTGTAATGTTAAAATTTATTTTTAAAATTTAAATTTACTGACGGGAAAACTAGCATTCTTAAAATGTTTAAGCGGAGTTGCAAAGAGCTCTCATACGGTAGCTCTCATTATGCGTCCAATAAAAAGAAAATTAGATTTTTCTTGGTATTGCACAGTTGAGGTATGGTTCCACAACATTTATTCCTGTTCGGGACCTACGCCTACTGGGGCTGGGACCGTTCCTTACCCTATCGCTCGAAATTTCTTAAAGTTACAATCGTTTTTCTGAGATTTTTAAAAATTGGCTATATCTTTCAGAAATTTCGAGGAATAGGGCAATGAATGGCCCCAGACCCAGTGGGTGTAGGTCACGAACATGAATAAATGTTGTGGAACCATACCCCAACTGTGCAATACCAAGAAAAATCCAATTATCTTTTTATTGGACGCATAAACTTTCATTGGACGCATAAAAGTCGATTGGACGCATAAACTGGAGTAGAGCAAAATTTTTGTCTTCCAAAAAGTTTTTTATTTTTTAGCCGTAGGGGAAAATTTTGAGAATTTTGGAGGTCCTTAAGCCAGATTTCTTGGAAATTTTAAGTTTAATTAATTTTTTAATCGAAAAGTGAGAGGTCCGGTCGAGAGCGTGTCAACGCAGAAGACCCACAGACATAAGACCCAAGGACAGAAGACCCACAGACAAAAGACCCACAGACAGAAGACCCACAAGGACAGAATACCCACAGACAAAAGACCCACAACTATTTTTTGTTTCCCCTTTATTTTGCATAAATTTTGGCGCGAGGAATGTTGTTAGTTCTGTTTGTTTTCCATAATAAGAGGTTGATCCAACAACGAGAAATTTGTTTCAATATTAGGGAAGGAATCGGAAAGTTTGTTTCAATATTAGGGAAGGAATCGGAAAGTTCCAACAATCGGAAAGTTTGTTCCAACAACGGGGATGTTATTTTGACAGTGGGGAATTTTGTTGCAAGACGGGTGAAGCTGTTCCAACGATGGGAATATTATTGTCCCAATTACCGGGGAGCTTATTTAACGAAGAGGGATCTTGATTTCCCGGATTTTCGGGATTTTGATCCGGTAAATCGGTCATGTTGTGTCAAAAAATCATATATTAAAAATAGTATAAAATAATTGATTGGCCTACCCAAATTCTCAGAATTCGCACCTGTGTCAATAAAAAAGTAGAAATCTGGCTTCCTGGTCTTTCAAAATTCCCAAGGGATTTTAGGATATTTAGGATTACTAGATTATAGCGATAGTCAGTCAAGTCCCATGGAGGGATAAGGAGGGTTAGAAGCGACCAAGGGTATTGGAATATGCAAGGATATCGGGGATCTTTGGGATAGTAGAGCATTATTTGGGATAGTAGAGATCTTTGGGATAGTAGATAGTAGAGATTATTTATAGAATTCCCTAATTTCTGAGTAAATGGGAGGGATATCGGTGGATTTAAGCGGATTAGTGGAATTATAAAAAGTTTACATCCCTTGAAATTCCCTAACATATTCGATTTACTGGTTAAGAAAGATATAGGATTATTCCTTCTCCTGATTCCTGCTTTACACAATTTACGGATAAGAATAATTTAATTATCTAAATTGATTATCTGAAAGTTAATCAATAACAAAGCTAAAAATTTTATTGATTAACTTTAGAATTAATTTTTTGCCATGAAAAATTGGAAATTTCTTTCAGAAATTTCAGAAATTTTTTTCTAAAGTTTTAGTTAAAAATTTTTTATTGTGGGTCTTTTGTCTGTGGGTATTCTGTCCTTGTGGTTCTTCTGTCTGTGGGTCTTTTGTCTGTGGTTCTTCTGTCCTTGGGTCTTCTGTCTGAGGGTATTCTGTCACTACGCCGTCGAGAGGTCCCGGTTTCGATCACCGGATTGTATAAGGATTGTTATCTTTATGGACATCTTTTAAAAGATGTGGGAAAAAATAATTAAATTTACAAAATCGCAAAATGCGACATCTATTTGTAAGTACGTACTTACAAATAAGTACATTTTTAATTTTAGAAGTACAAGAGTTGATTTGTAAGTAGTGTACTTCCAAAATAAGTACGAATCCGAACCCTGTGTTAAACTAATTTAACTAATTTCAAATTAAGGCAAACTTGCATGCTAGTTTATTTGAATGGTCGGGTTTAAATCAATGGGTCAATGATTCTCTTAAAAAACTTCAAACTGAATATGTTACCGAAATTCAAACATATTCCAATCGCTTGAACGCTGGAGAAACGTTGAGAGAATTGGCTACGAAAAAAATAATTAGCAAATGGCAAAAGGCTAATGAAGCTAAAATGAGGGCGGAATTCGTTAAACAACATAATGTCGGAACATATAATCAGATTAATAACGAACAAGACCCGGAACAAAAGGAAATGATGATAGACGACTATGTTAATCGTTATTCGAGTAAATACATAAAATGGAAAACGCTAAACAAAAAAAATATTGAATATTTCAAAAATATGTTCCTTGATGATATGGATCATAAATACAATAGTTGGCGCCGCAAACTTAGCCCTTTTTCATTTTTGCTAAATTCGGCCTATTTGAAATTCGCCGAAGTTCTTATTGAAAAGCTTGGGGAGAAGGTAAAGTTGAATAATTCTAATCTCATTATAAATTGGAGTAACTTATAAGACAAAGACATTTGTTTAGTATAACTCTCATAAATCTCAAAATATTAGCAAAATCGGAAAAGCCCTGAATATGCTCCAAAAACTGCGAAATTTGTCAGATCCGCACTAGATATGCAATATTGTACATATAAATAAAAAATGTAGTAATGATTTTCTTTACAAAAATTGAAATAAGTTTCTAAAAAACATTTTCCTAAATTTAATAACAATTTTGTGGTTGTCAAGTGTCAAAAATTATATATGTAAATATGGAAAAATGTTTGAAATTTTGACAGAAATTTAAAAAAATTTGCAGAAATATCATGTACATAATATTCTAACTCTTCACCGATACACACAAATAGATAAACCGAATCATTTTCTTTTGTCGAGAGATGTTTTAGTAAGATTAGCTTAAGTTGTATCTTATAAATGATAATTATATATTTATATTAAGAAACGGATAAGCGATGAAAATCACAATTTGAATGGAATGTTGAAACGCATCAGAACAACTATCTCCACAAATATTTCAATTGTAGAACATTCTTTTTTGTTTAAAATCAGTGAATACAAAACGTTTATTGGGCCGTATGGAATTTTGGAAGATTTGTTGAATGATGTCTCGATTAGTCGAAGAGGTATTTTGTATTGTTATACATGACATTTATACATATGTATGTGACAATTGGTATCTTATGACATTTTTTCATTGATCCAATTCATTTAGATTAATAATATGTAAACTTCTCTTATTATCTGCGGAACTGGACTTATAATTTAGTTAATTTTAAAAACAGGAAATTTATGAAAATGAGTGATTTTATTTAAAATGCCCACAAAAATAAACCGGTATTTGCCTAAAACTCAAAACCGAAAACCGGGTTTCTAAAATTTAGATTAACCGAAAACCGGGAGTACCTGTTAATAACCGGTCGCCAACAACCCTATTTTGCACTATTGAAGGAGAGAAATATCTATATCCCATAGCTATAACATTTAGCATAAATAGCTATAGTAAACTAAATTTTCTGATTTTTGGAAGATAAATAGGCCAGATTTTTCCTTATAATCACCACAGACAAAAATTTTAAAAATTTTTCTTCCATCTTTTTACAAAAAAAGCAATTTCTAGGAAGTATATTTAGCCTTGTTCCTCGGCGATGTTCGGTTAACCCTAATAAAATTTAATTTTAATTTAGCAATAAAGGAAAATGTTCCGCAATTTCCAACAGTAAAACGTGTTATCTGGTTTGTTCGCCATGGAGAAAGACTTGACAATGATAAAGATATAAAAAATGCAGTTAAAAATACTCCGAGTCAACAATATAACTATAAAGGGAGACTTTATAATTTTGACAATTCCCCTTTAAATGAGATTGGTGAAGAAAGAGCGAAAGTATTGAACAACGTGTAAGTTAACAAAATTAATTTAACAACGTGTCTAATTAGATTCTGAAAAAATTTCGGTATACGACACAGACGCCTAGTAGGTCGAGTGATATTTCAGTCGAAAGAGCTCGTCAGCCCCAAAAAGTGCTTGGTCCCCCTATGGTCTTTCGAACTTTATGGTGCTGTATCTTGAGTCCGCCGCCTAATTATGGTGTCATTAGACTCAGCTCGATGAGCTCTTTCGGTTGACATATCACTCGACTTAATCGGCGTCTCTGTCGTATACCGAAATTTTACCAAAAGTTTTTATATTTATGATATGTTTTGGATAATAGGCTGAGCGATTTGGCATTAGGGGTGTTTTTGGCCGACCATTATTTTTGGCGCGCTACGCAAAATTTTGGCGTAGACCCTTGTCAGTATTTTTATGCTATAAGGGGTCCCACGAATTATTTGCAAACCTGAAAAATTCGACCCCAAAAACTTTAAATTTATTATAATCTACAGGTTAGATAATCTAAATATTCAATTCCTTTTTGCCTCTCCGTATGATCGAACAATTCAAACAGCTGTGAATGCCTTGGGAGACAGCCACATAAATTATGATGACGAGGGCGACCTTGTATCTGAATTGAAAATCAAAGTTGAACCCGGCTTTATGGAAAGCATGATTGACTGTGTCGGAAGAGATATTGGATTTAACGAACTTAGCAAATTGAAAAAACATTATAAACGCTTAGACAAAAAATACGAATCTATTTTAAAAAGAGAGGAATTGTGTAGTCACTATCAAGAGGTATGTTTTTGAGCTATGCTAACAGCTGTTAAGAAAAATGAATAAAAAATCGGTCGAATACACCCCAGAAAATAGCAAGCGATAAGAAAGGGTTATAATTCTGGGATCTCTCGGATGTAACGTTGTTAAACTTTCGAAGATCTATCGAGGATTAACTTCGCCTGTCATACAATACTGAGATAAAATATGAAAAAACTTGTCCCGTGAATCGTTATAGAGTTCTCAGTGTTTATATTGTATATGAACACTTCTGTTAGATGAAACCTCAGGAGTAGTAGGCTGCCTGAATATTGTAAGCCTCTAAGAAAAATTAAAGGTGTGCAATATTTTATGAATCGTCATTTTAATATTATAGCAAGAAGCTCGAAAATCTGACATTGGATGTATTGAACGTGTGAAATTTGTTTTAAATGAACTTCTGAACCGTGCTGACAATGGAGATATACCAAATCCATTTGACAACATTTATTTGCGTGCTTTAATGGATAAAGATGAATATGAAAACGAATGGATACTTCCAGGAGAGGAAAAAGCTGGTAAAATAGTTAATTTCGTTTTATAAAGCTTCCGAATCATATTAGCAATAGAAAAGTTAGGATAGTTGTAGTTAACTCATAGCCATACCACCACGGATTTTTGTGGATTATTTGATACCATTAAGATAACTTCGACTGCCATACAATTTAAATAGTTTGACTATCTAATTAAGAATCCGAACAAGACGAGTAACATAGACATTCCGTGTTAAAAACTATTAATAAACGAAATTTAATGCTTTATTTCGAAGCTTAAACAAATTTTTAATTTATTTACAAGTAGAATATGTAAATCGCTTAAAATTGAAAAAATATTTCTGAAAAAAATAAAATACTTTATTTTAACATTTAGAACAAATTGTAGTTGTCACGCATGGATTAGCTATATCGGCCATTCAAAATCTGGTAGGAGGGGTTTTCACATATTCGCCTCAGGTTTACTGACCAGATAGTTTAATAATTATTTGTTATTATTTTATTTTAGACATCAATTACTAAAATTGTTGAACTTGCCCCATCAAGGTAGCAAATATGTTTTTTAAATATATTGAAGACTTTGAAAGTCGTAATATTTTTCGATAAGATTTGTCTAAAAAACCCTCTTCCTTCGGGAGCAAGCCAGTATACCGCGAGCCCAGTATACCGCCGAGCTATAACTTCGTTCAAAATTGTCGAACCCGGGACGCCCTGGTATGTTTCGATTCAACTCGTTGAGGCGCATCGAACCATAACCAGGGCCTCCCGGATTCGCAATTTTGAACGAAGTTATAGCTCGGCGGTATAATGGCGGGGTGTACCCATTCATTCAACCTATTGCCTACTTTTCTAATTATTGAAACTTAAAAAATACATTTCGACATTAGTTGATTTGTATGGATTCTCAAGGACTTCCATAGATACCACTTGCATAATTATACCAGCCTTGTCTAACACCTTAAAGAAAATTATGTTCGATGCTTATTCTATTACATATATCACTTTACTAAAAATAGCAACTTAAAGCGCTTATCCATTATCCTACCATAGTTACTGAGAATTTGATATTATTGTATTCATGTTCATGCTGTGGAAAAATTGTGGATGGGAGATGGAATTGAACCATCATGGAATGAGCCCAGACCGAAGCACAACCGACTGTGCCACCATCCAACCCGATGATGGGTTATTTATTTTCATTTATATTCTTTCTGCAAGTACGGACACAACAGATATGTAAGAGGGAAACCTCCTATATACATATAACTAGGGATCGGATTTGTATTGAAATATATTTTTTTTCCTGAATATATTATGTCGAGAAAAGCCCAAATATGCCATTAGTTTTTCGATATTATGATTTTGAACAAAGTTACATTTCAATATATTTCAATATTTTGCCAATTTCCCCGTTATTTCAATATTTCGCGCTTTTTTCAAATTATTTCAATATTTTTGCATATTTCAATATTTTTGCATATTTTTGCATACCCCATAAAGGCCCATTCCAAAATGCTTCGCCCTTAAAATGTCCCACAGGACAAAACCCGAAATGGCACATTGAGAAAACCCACAAAATGTCCCATCCTCATTTTATCAATCAAAAAATGTCCAAGAGAGTAAAAATACTCGATTTGTCGAGCTATAAAGTCGATTTTAAAAACGTGGTTATTTTTTTTTGTTAAATTTCAACTTTTTTGGGAGGTTTTCTAGTGAATAAACGATAATTTATTTCAATATTTAGCTAGTTTTTTCCATTTTTTGTCAATATTTTGCCACTTTATTTCAATATTTTATGGCCATATTTTCCGATTTTATTTCAATATAAATCCGATCCCTACATATAACAATAGAAAGGCTCCAAGAAAAATCACGGTTTCATTAAAAAAAATTTTTTTAGAAGTGACTATGCAAGTCAACATGCATCTGGTTCAAGCTCTTCAACAGGATACAATTATTTGGAAAATCTTCGTTTGGTTTATTCTGGTGTTACCGAACATTTCGGTGAAGTTGATAAGAGCTATTTCCTTTACTAAGTACTATCTAGCTTTATAATATACGGATAAATTAAAATTTCCAAAGAAATTTCTTTCTAGATTAGGTCGTTATCATAAAGCGATTAGGAAAATTTCTTAAAATAATATAGATTAGTAGACAAGAAATCAGAATAGGAGGGTTAAAGAAATAAAGATCGATATCTCGAAAACTTATCTTTTAAATAACACTTAAAGAGAATATTCAAAAATATTTATCCGTATATTAATTAAGTTTTTTTTATTCATTTTCGGTATTTTAAATATTTTATTCTGAGTTGATTTAAATAGGAATCTTCGACTTAAAATTAGGAAAGATATTCCAATTAGCTGAAAAACTTTAGAGTAATGTATTCGTATTATTTTCTCATTCCCCATACCATTAGGGATGTAAAAAATATTCGGTTCTACTTAACTTTATGAGTCCAATCGAACTTTATGAGTATGGATTCATTAAGTTTTGTTTGGACTCATAAATTTTGATTGGACACATAATGTCAAGCAGAACCAAATATTCGTTTTTTTGGATCGAGTGGTGTTGGTTCGAATTCCGAGAATGCCCATTTTCTGCTTAATTCATTAACTTCAATGCTTTATTGAGATCATTATTTTGAAGAAAATTACTAATTTCTCAAAATTTATGATTTAATTTAAACTTGCATTTATTTAACATTCCAAAATAACTCAAAATTAAAATCAACTCAGTCTAAATTCTTTTATGATTTGGGATTGTAAACTCTTACTACCATGTAGTAGTTTATCCAAAAAGTTATAGTAAGTGATTTTTCAGATATTAACAAAGAACATTTTTTTGACTAAAAAGCAGACTAGCACACGGATACTGATTTTGGTATCCGTATCCGCATATTTACGGCGGATACAGACGGATATCCGCAGGGTTTTTATAACTCATTGTCCGTATCCATGTGCTAGTCTGCTAAAAACTGATTTATGTAGTGTAACACATGAATAGTTGGGTAAAAATTATTTAAATTTTTATAAAAATTTTTGATAATTTAAAGCCTAATTTATGCAATATTGCCTTAATTATTCAACTATTCATTTGTTTTTAGAGCCGATAAATTTAAATTGTTCATTTATATTTTAAACTATTATTTTATTCATTCTACCGGCTTTTAGTATAAAATTATAGTATATCATGTTTAATTTCGATACAACGATAATTTTTGTCATGCTAAATAATTAGAAATTTAGAATTATAATAAATAGCTACGAAACCGTTCAAGACCTCATTCAAAATTGCAAAATTATGGAAGAAGTCTGCTAACCGTTCATATGTTTTTTATACTTGGTCAAAAGTTGGAGGAGTTCTAGTATCTATATCATAATATCGAAATGATTTGAAAGGATTCTAATAACTAAATCTAAAGGGTGATCCTCATATACTTATATAATCAGCTTTAGGCTTTTTCATATTCGATATTTAATTTAATGCTAAATAATATGTAGTATTTATGTAAACACAAGTTGTATCAGGCAGAGACATTGTAAAAGCAAAAGCTAAAATTTATTGAAATTTTTATTTTTGGAAGCCTAATTTAATTTCTAGGCTATTTATCTCTATTTATATTTTCTGTTTTCAGCAAATATTTTAGACCTATTTGACTCTAAGAAACACTTTATGTTATCAGTGTGTTAAGAAAACCAAAAAATAAAACCAAGACAAGACCAAGACAAACACCCCAAGACCAAGAGCGAAAAAAAACCAAAAAACTCTTGGTTCCAAGACCAAGACCAAAATTCTCGGACATCTCTAATAAACAGTAATGAATATTTTTAGCCATCAATTCTCGGTAATTTATTATAACCGTCTCTTACTTCTATTTGAGTCTCAGCAGCAAAACATAATTAAAATAAAATCCACAACAATAAATAACAATAGGAAACAGGAAATTCACTACATTCCGATTGAAATTCATTGAAGAATTTAAGAATCTTAAGTTGGATACCTTGAAAATAATCATGTTTCAATATTGCTGAAAAAACAGAAAAAACGATATAAGCAACTTTAAATTTTATTTAAAAAACTAAAACAATAAAATTAGATGGAAGCGAAATTCTCTGCAATCCATTTGAATTTCATCGAAAAATTATGGAAGTTGATGAATTATTGCTCAGATTAAGAGTTTAGATAATTCATAATTCATAAATAAAATAACAATTTCACTTTCACCAGAATAAAGAAGTTCCTTGAACGAATTCCAAGCATGCCAACATCAAAGATGTCGGCATATAACCAATTACCAGGGCTGAGACTCATTAGACATGCTGTAATCCAATCTTGGCTGTAAACAGTTGAATAATTGTCATCCATTAGCTCATCTTAAGTACATTTAATAGAAGCAGCAGAGGTATTAGCAGCTTCAACTTCTTTATATTTCTCCTGATAAATTTCAACTAAAAAAATTTTTCATTTACAGTCAAAAAATTCCGTTATGAAATTTTATAGTAATAATAATTTTTCTAGAAATTATTTCTTTGATTAAATTTTAAAAGTCGCAGAACTCGATAAGTATACAAAACTAGTCTACCGCAATCCACTGGTTTTGATGAGAAAAACGGTAATTTAAAATTTCCGTTTTTTTTCTTTCTCAGGGTGTTAAAAATGGTCAGTCTTCAGAAGAACGTAGAGACATCGAGCTGTGTGAAGTATAATTGTAGTTACAGAATAAATGGTAAAAATAAGGAAAATAATTTGTTTGTCATTTTTTTAATAAATTATAATTTTCGGATGATTTTACTTACGTCTTATAGTAATGCAATTTTTAAATTGAATATTTAACTCAATAGACACTCCGTTTATATATTAATAATCACAGACTAAAGAAGTCAAATAAGATTTCGCAAGCAAATTTAAAATTTTTAGTTGTTTACTTTTTGATTAATTTTGTACAATTTTTGGATTTCTTTTCCAGGTAAAAATATTTTTAAAGATATAATAAAGCTTCTTGTTTATTTAGCTATATTTAGTTTGACGTAAATGCAGCTTTAGATGAAAATTTTAATCATAATTCTATTGAAAATTTTATTTTATAAAATTTCATCCAATTTTGTATATGAAAACGCGGTAAATTCATAAAATCTAGAAAAGCTAAAAAGAGAAGACTTTCAATAATTTGTAAATTTTGGAAGTTACAAAATCGATTTATAATAATCACTTAATAAACTAAACTTCACCGATATCCCTAAAATGATTTAAAAGCTAAACCCTTGGAAATGTTTAATCATTTTATTACAGAATTCGTATGTTAACATTATGCCATGATTTTTTGGTTAAATGGATTTTTCGGTATCGGCACCATGAGTACCGAAGTACCGAAAAATCCCGATATAGAAATTAATTTTATGGGAATCGTATGCTTTGAAACTTTAATTTAGTCAGAAGTTTTGCAGGATATCGAGTGATTAAGACGGAATAAGTGCATATAAATAGAATAGTTGAATCGAGGGTATAGAAGAGATCAGTAGCTTCGTAGTAGGATTTGATGGATTAAGGAGTATATTTTAGGATTGCCTTTTAATCCCTCGGTATCACAATAAATATCTAGCCGAAATGCTTTTAATCCTAGATTTACTCATAATAGATATAATCCACGCGTTTGTTTCCTATAGTTTACATACATTATTGTGAGATGGATATAATGAGATTTCGGATATAGTGTAGTGTACCGGTGGTAAAAGTTCGGGACGTGACATATGTCATTCGATTCGTCTCGACGAGCTGAGTCGAACGGTACCACTCTTAATTTTAGGAAATGATTCTGGGCCGAGTTATAGGTCCCGAAAAATTGAAAAACCATAGGGGGGACCAAGCACTTTTTTGGGGTGAAAAATTCAAAAAAGCATATAATAGCTCATTCGAAAGAGCTCGTCGAGCTGAGTCGAATGACACCAAAATCAGCTTGATTGTAAAAGTTTGGACAAAGTTACAATAGAAAAACAAACAACATAAACCTATGGGGCGTCGGCGAGGCGCTTGTGCAAAACCCCGCGCTTCGCGCGGGGTTTTGCGGCACGCGCCTCGCGGGGAGTCTACGGGCGCTGGGTCTGGGTCAGTAACATAAACCTAGTCCCATCTCCCTTGCTCTGGATGTATTTGGGGCTCCAGTAGCAGCAAAAACCTCCACGGGCGCCATAGGTAAGGAGTTAAAACAAACGGTCATAACTTTGTCAAATCAAGTCAGATTTCGTTGATTTTGGTGTCATTCGACTCAGCTCGCCGAGCTCTTTCGAAGAGCTATTATTTGCATATTCGAATTTTTTACCCCAAAATCGAGCTTACTCCCCCCTTTGATTTTTCAATTTTTCGGGACCCATAACTCGGTCCAGAATCATTTCCTAAAGTAGGGAGTAGTACCGTTCGACTCAGCTCGTCGAGACGAATCGAATGACATATGTCACGTTCCGAACTTTTACCACCGGTACACTACACTACAGCCGAGATTTCTTCAATTTCTTCAATTTTGTAAGGCTTTATTATCTTCTATTTATTTGAGCCTGCCTAGTTGACAGTCAACTCCGAACATTCCAATTGATCACCTACGCCTTTCTTCTATTAATCACACTTTTTTATAGTTTACTTTTATATTAAATAAATATTTTTATTTGTGTTTAATTGTGTTTGATGGATTGTCTTCTGAAGATGAAATATCTTCGTCGTTCATTTCATATAAGAAATAAATGACAAGGAATTGTGACAAGGAATTGTGCAACTACATTTTCAACACAAGGTGGAATTTGGAGTCAATATAATGTATAAATAAAATAGAAAGTCTACGTATAAGAAAAACTCTGTGACTCAAAATAGGAGGGGGGTGACATATCCACAAAGTACCAAATTTATTAAATATGTAAATCAAAATTTTCTATCAATCCCAAAATCAAAATCTAAAGAATAAAATACATTTAAATCATTAAAAATCATGCCAAATTCGTAAAAATGTACAATTGCCGCATATGCTCTAATAATTAGCCAGGGTAATATTTACTCAATCTCTTGCTTGAGAAGGTAAACATTTTGCACTGCCCCACATTCACCCACCTTTTGAGCCAAACTGAACGTTGTTTGTGGTACAATCTCATTTCATGACCATTACGGCACACTCTTGTTTTGTGTAGAAGATTACGATTCTGTAAAAATTCTATGTAATCTTTTTCGACAACGATAAAAGTAGTTTTAAACAAATTTAGAGAAAGAGTTTGCAAAAGTTTAGCCATCGGGCAGGATTCGAACCTGCGACCACCTGCTAGTTGTTGCTAGGCGCTTTCGCTCAATATATGCCGGAACTTTACCTCTGAGCTACCGGGCATCGACTAATGCTTTCTCTTTTTCCTTTTTAGATCGTTTAACCCCCGCCTAAGCGTTTTAAATTCTGCTAGGTGAATCCTTACAATATTTCTCTCGCCCAAAATTTCCTTCTCTCTATAAAATCCTGGGGATAGATTCTATCAGCTATTTTCAAGTTTCAATTTAGGCAAAAATATAAATGTTATTCAATTTTCCAACTCATCAAATTAATAAATTTTTTACTTATTCAAATAAAAGTTTAGAAAGTACATTATATTGTCTAGACTTGATTTATAATATTTAATTTTTATTATATTTAAATTTTGAAACCCGGGGAAAGTTCATCAATTTCATTAATAATTAAAAGTTTTAGTAACGTTGGCATTTATATTTAAAAAGCTGCAATATGGTAAATTTCTCCTATAAATAGTCGAGTAAAATGACAATATCTATGATCAATTTATTTCAGGCTTATTTATTAGCCCACAATTTATTCCTTAATAAAGTAACGTTAAAAATCAGTCTTGTTAGTATGCTTAAGTATAATTTAATACTAAATTTAATTCTTAAACGATTCTTTATAGACTAGGGCCATATGTCTGGAATTTGAGGAAATTAAGGGAATAATAATGGTTATTATATTTAGCCTGGCCGAACATTATTCACCGCTTATTATTTACTCATTCAGAACCACCTATCGAGCAAAAAAAGAATACCATCTATTTTCTTGACTGATTACAAATCTATGCTATGATTATATTAAAAAATACAGATAGGCGGGGAGAAGAGATTAAGACGATATTTTTCGAGATATCCCGGATGATTAACTTAAAACCCTAGTTCGGTCTCTATTTTGTCATCTAACGATAGTCCATACGTTTATTTAAGCTTCATAAAACCAAACTTGTAAAACCAGTTTAAATTTATTAGAATTATTTTACTAAACAAAATGTCTAATAAAACTACAATTTTCTTTATTTTTGCAATCTGTTTATTGATAAATGAATGCTTTGGAGATGAAACATGTTCGCAAGATCTTGGAGTAATTTGCAAAAATATGACTAAATGTGGCAAGGAGTATGTTTTTTTATTTTTTAATTAAATATGGAAATTTTCAGCGCTGTTTGTCGTAAAAAACAATGCCTGTGTTTAGGACAGGTAATTTGTTAAGCTTGATAAATATTATAGTTAAATTTTTGTAAGGCCTATTATGTGTATCCCAAGAGCGTAGCCAAGGATGGGGGCTTCTGGGGCTAAAGCCCCCCCCCCCCCGAAATCGACCCTGTGGCAACGCCCTTGGTGTATTTCATCCAGTTTTTAACAAATCAGATATTTCCTAAATAAATATAAAATTATGAATATCTTCTAAATAAACTAAAGACGAATTTCGACTTTACCTAACCCTTAGGGATAGAAAAATTGTAAAACATATGTAGTTGTATTTAACATTTGATTTAATTGGGGGCATGTTTATGTAGCTCTCCCAAACTACCGTAAATATCTTAATAGAAGCCCAGTCCTAATAGAAGCCCAATCAAAGAGTGGTATTGAAAAATATAAGCCCATGCCCTAATATGTAGAAGCCCATGCTCTATTATAAGCCCACCGATGGGGTGTATTGAAAAATATAAGCCCAGTTCTTATATTAGGATATTTACGGTAATAGACAAAAAAGTTAATGGCAGTGTTTGAAAAAAATTTTTACTCGTAACTGTGTACGGTTACAAATTAGGCATGTAGAGTACGAGTACATGGAAAAAATAAGGTAGGTACGAATGTAAGAGTATGTAGGTGCAAAATAAAATTCCATACACAGGTTAACACCTTGTAATTTGGTGAAAATTTAAACGACGCATTAATCTCCATGAAGATTAATGAAAATTTTTTTTAGAATTTTGACCCTGGCTATGATGGACAATGCGGAAACAAAAAAATTGATAAATATATTACGAAACAATGCGGAAAGTCGAAAGGGTAGAAGGCTTTTTAGAATATCCTTAATCTTAAAAAGTGAATAAAAAAGATTAATCTGTCTAGTACTTGTTAAATTTAACTGGATATTTAAATGGAAATAAATATGTTGATTTTTAATTAATAATTAATTTTAAAATTTGACAAATGAAATCGAAAGTAGTGACGTCATTTTCGAGTCAATTTGTTTTTTACGAAACATATATAGGATAGGCAGTTATAGGCTTTTTAGAATATCCTTAATGAACACATCTTTTAATAGTAGGGTTGATGGAAGATAATAATAATAATTTCAAGCTTAAATTTAAGAGTTAAACAATTCGATTCTTATTAAGAAACGTATATATAAGGATATCGGATCAGAATATAATTTGAAGTGTGAACACTCTTGACTGGCTAAGACAAAAACCATCAAATTGTGAATTTAATAGTGTTAATAAGAATCTACAAATATTCTACAAAATGATGTTTTTATATTTAAATCTACCAAACAAATTTTATAATGTAATATGTGGAACTACAATTAGATTATTGAAGAGTTGAAATATATGGAAGTGAAAGAATGTATTTAATTAATGTTTAAATAACTAGAAGAGGAAGATACAATTAAAAACATTTAGATTCGAAAGATATAGATAAACCAGTTAATAACTAGAGAGTATGTATTTAGACTTTGGCCGTATTTAGGCCATAACATTAAAATAATTTAATGTAAATTTTTCTTCTTTTTCATTTTCGGTTTTTTCAATCCATTCTTTATTACGACTTGTAAATTATTCAGGTTCAGCTCACCCAAACGTCCATATTGCTTTAAAAAATAATTATAAGTGGCTTTTGTTTGAAGGGACAAGTAGTATTTGGAGTCTTACGGAGCACTCTTCCAAAGGATCAAAGTAAACCCTTGTATTTTGAGGAACCCTCCTCCTCCCGAGTTTCTATAGGAAAGTGCAGTAAAAGGCAAAACGAATGAAACTACGTACCATAAGCTCATATTCATTTCCTTGTATAATTTCGACCGCTTCATTCCAGGCATAATTATACTTTGAAAGGGATTTCTTTTAAAATTTTAAAGTTAATTATTAAATGAATTTTGTATAATTTACCATTTTATTAACAAATACTTCCTTTATTTTTTGGTTAATTTTTTTATTTTTAAGTTTAATATCCAATATTAAATTGCACATAGCCAAATATACTCCTATTTGACAGACATTTATTATTTTTTCCCTGTTTTGTATATCAGAAATCAGATCATCTCCATCCGTTTCTTCGCCTATTTCGCTTCGTCGAGTATTATAAGAATTAAAAGAATCCTCAGGCGCAAATATTGCATTCATTGTCCTACTGCTAATTGTCGGACTAATTCCCCTCTGTACCAAAGCATTACAATGTTTTGTTGATACGCTGGCAATAGCGGCAAAAAACGGCGTAGATCCTTGATCATTCATACATACAAAATTTATTTTTGATAATATTTGGTCCAGAATATCCTTAGCTTCTCTAAGTAGAAGTATTGGATCCTTAATTATATATCTATGTAAAAATTAAAATCATAATTCTTTAAATAAAAATTTTGAGATATTACATTGTAGTGTATTTATCAGGGCTAGGCCAGCCATGGTATTTATATATCTCATTTAAAAATGAAACATAATTTTTGAATCAAAAAGCTAAAATGTCAAAACTGCAAAAATATCCAAAAAAGGTAAGAAACCGAATACTAGGTATCATAGATTTTTATATATAGAGAGAATTTTTATTTTCGCCAGCTCTGCCAGAGAGCTGGACGAAAAACTCAAGAAAGAACAAAGATCCACTATACATTGTATACAAATAGCAGCTTTTAGTCTGTCAAAATTTTAAAATACAAACACTGTTATTGTCCGTAATAGTATCAAAGGCTCGCATAATTGCCTCAACAAATTTTATTGTTTGCGATTCATCTGGAGCCATAACTATAAAATTAATTAAAAATTGGTCAACAATTTCCCATTATTTCCAAATACGGTAGCCCCTTAGTTGCAATACGAAAAAAATAAATTTTGGGGTTGTCTAATCGATATAATACCTCTAGTAGGCAAAGTTATTGTTGAAGGTCCGGCCTCTTCCATTGCTTTGTCAAGCTCTATCGCGGTTTCTTTTTCGCCTTTATACATTTCCGGGCGTGATTCATAAAATTTATCTATCTCAGCAGCAAATCTAGCATCTTCAACTGCTTCTCCCTGTTCAATTTCTTCGATTACAGCGTGTTCAGTAATTGTGGTTTCATGGTGATACAATGCCCGAGGTCGAATGCAGCAATCTTAAATTTTAAGAATTAAAAAATTAATTGAAATTTGATAAATAAATTATTATAATTTTTAGTATAGATTTATACTAAAATATTTTTAATCCCACTCGAATTTTGATAATAAATCCTATAAAATGTAGTAAAGCAGCTGGGCTATAGCTATTTCTCTCCTTTAGCTAGTGCAAAAGGTTATTCGGCGGCTGGGAGCGAACCAGCATCTTCAGTAGACCGGACTGATGTGTTAGCCATTACACCACGCCGCCTACTGCTCAGCCCTAGGAAATTAATAGCTATATGCTTTACAATGTTAAATTATAAATTTTTTTTTCAAATAATAATTAAATCCATGATGCGGAGGATAATTAGAAAGTGGAATAGGACCATTACGGAATGAGTCCAAACAGAAGCACAACCGATTGTGATAACATCTCACACAATGTCAGGAACCTAATCTACAAAGTGTCTTTGATATAAAACGTGGTAATACTGAAGCATACAGACCCGATTTTTTCCTCCCCATTTTTCCCCTTATATTTTTACAAAATGGTCAGACTTTTCCTTCCTTCCGTGCAATTTGCCTCTCTAATTTTTGCCTACAATCTGTATGGTTCAGTATTACCTAAAACGCGAATTTTTAAATACGGACATGGCTTCGGCTTTCTAGAAACCTTTTTTGAGAATTTTATAATAAGGGTATAATTTTTCTTATATTCATTAAATTCTTACTTCCTGAATTTACTTCAGATACTTTGAACAGTAATATTAAATAAATTAATAGATGAAATTTTAGCATTGTAATGCTAATAAATGAAATTGAATAAGTGAGTTTAAATCCCGTTAAATGAAAATGAAAAAAGTACAAATATGTATAAAATAATAGACAGTGGCTATATATGCGAATGTAAATTTTTTTATAAAGATTGCCGAAATTTGTAAATAGCGTCTCTCCTCTCCCCTTCACCTTATTATTTTAAATTGCCTATTGATTTGGCGGCAAGACTAAAAATAAAGTACATTAAAAGGGCATCAAAATTTTCTCTTTTTATTTTGCCGTCTTATTTATTTTAATGCCATTTAATTTTATAAATTTTAAAGTAGTTTGTAAAATATTACATTCTTCTGCTAGACATTGCAAAGAATGGCATTGATATAGAACCTGCGACCGGTAGTGCGAAACTTGCGGACCGACTTTTGCGGACCATAGGTTTAGGTTTTTGTTTTTCTATCGTAACTTTGTCCACGCTTGTATAATCACGATGATTTTGATGTCATTCGACTCAGCTCGTCGAGCTCTTTCGAATGAACTATGTTTTGAGAAATTCGTCGGGTCCGCAAGTTTCGGTCCGCAAAAGTCGGTCCGCAAGTTTCGGCCTGCCCTGCGACCAGCTGCTTGTTGTTGTAAGGCGCTTTTGTTCACCATATGCAGGAGCTCTGCCTCTGAGCTACCGGGGCATCGACTAATGCTTTCTCTTTTTCCTTTTTAGTCGTTTAACCCCCCGCCTAAGCGTTGTAAATGCTGCTAGGTGAATAATCCCTACAATAATAATTTTTAGGAATAACTTGAATTAATTAGATAGCAAATGAAATAAAATAGAAAATACAGATTATTCTAACATAAAAGAAAATTCGGCGCTGGTCTAGTTTATGCGTCCTTGAAATTTTATGCGTTCAATCAAAGGAACGCGTTCAATCAATTATGCGTTCAATCCAATAAAGCTTTTCGAAGTTGGACATCAAATCTTTAGAGAAGTAGCACGTGAAAAAATAGAGCGAAATAGAAAAATATAAAGTATTTTTATTTATTTCAGTGCCACTGAGACGCACTTGGTTGCAGGTTAAGTTGCGGTGTTCAATAAATATGATTGACTTTTTGTCTGCTTAAATGAGACATACAAAAATAACTCTTCGTTAAATGGTTCAAACAATTTACAACATTTTCAAAAAATATTTAAACTAAAATTAATTAATTAAATTATATTAAGTAAACAGGTAAATGAGGCAAACAGAGCAGATAAAGAAAAAATGGAGAAGAAAAGTTCAAAAATAATATAATGTCTAGGATTGCACCACGTTGCCGAAAGTCGGGGAGACTTTTAAATTTCCTCGCCTCCTCTCCTTTCCCCCTCCCCTCTTCCCTGTCGAGGGACAACCCTAATAATGACTAAAAGAAGTTTTCCACTTGTGTGTTTATTTCTTTTCGAATAAATATTGCTTTTATTTTCATACAACTCTTTATTTACACATAAAACTTCCATTTGTTTTGAAATTATACACGTCATCCTTTCGCTTTAAATTAAAAAAAATATTTTTCAAATTCTTCAAATTTGTTTGTTTTGTCTTAATTTTTGGCCTATTTTTTCTTATCTTTATTTTAACCCGTTATTTTAGTAAATCATTCCAATATTAAACTCCAAAACTTTTTAGAGAAGTTTTGTCCGTGGCCTGATTTTTAAATTCATAATTATGGGTAATTCCATGGTAAAAATCCCATTCAATGAAATTAATTTGGTGCCCGGAAATGTTCTCATTGAAATTGACAAAAAATATAAATTTGACGCTCGCAGTAGAGACACTGGTGATATGTCTAGTTCGGACTGTCTTATTCGGGTAAATAAATAATTACTGTTCATCCTACTTATTATTTTAGGGAAGAGTTGTTCGTATAGCTGAAGTGTCACCGTTTTATAACCAAAGTGGAGCAATGTTAATTGGTCATCTTAGAGTGGGAGATGAGGTGGTTATACAAAAATAGTGTTTGGCAAATTTCGGTTACCAAATAATAGTACTGATACCGAAAAAGTCCATTTGCATGACGCTACTCAATATAAAATACTCCAAATAATAATTTCATTAAAGGTTTGGGTTCGTGGACGCAAAGGCTATCCTATTGAAGTCGAAGAAAATGTTCGCCTCTTTGTTTTTAATGAATGGGATGTGGCTATTAATTTGGGCAGTGGAGGAGTGTCGTCTGATCAGCCTCCAACATATACTGAAAAAATGATGTCATATTAAAAATTTATTTGATTCATCAAATTTGTGTATTTGACATTTCCCAAAGTGTTTCAATAAAATGGTTTTTTCCTTTCCTTCTGTATTTTAATGCCTTGTAATTGCGTGTATTATAAAAGTAAACTAGTTGGGTATTCTAATCTTGATAGACACGCATCACCTTCGATTATCCATCATTAATTCAAACCTCAACCTTCATTGAAACTTTTTAACTTGGATAAACGGTTATATTTATGCCCGTAAACTTTGGCTAATTTCGGATATCTGGCTTCTTAAGCTCTTCAAAATCTCAGAATTTTTGTCTGGGAATAATTAAAATAAGAAATTTTTTATTTTAATTCAACACAATTTTGATTTTTTGTCTGCTTAAATGAGACATCCAAAAAATAAAACACTCTTTATAGAGAAGCAAACAATTCAGAATATATTCAAACTTAATTTACACTAATATTAATTAATTAAATTATAACAAGTATATTTTGTTATGATGGCATGTTTGTATATAAACTTTTATTATCAGTGTGTTAGTCTTATGCTAGTCTTATTCCGTCATCTGTAGCGCTGAAAAGCCTGCGGCATTCTACTCATAATTAACCTTTCTATTCTTCACTTTTCTAAAGTTAAAATGATATTACACATATGCTGGGTACGAGTGTCTTTGGTTATTTTTTGGATGCCATGCTAAAGCATTTGGCAAATGACTTTTTAGTTAAAAAATTAAATACTGTTTTCCGAATTGGCTAGTTTCGGATAAATTAACTTAATTTCTTTCCTTAACTTAATTTCAATCAATTCTAACACAATAAAGTTTTATTTCTTTTAGTATAAGCTAACAATTTATTTATTAACGATTAACTGGGAAATAAAACAATAAGGACTTTAACTGAAAGGAAACTGAAGATAACAAGGAAGCTAATAAAGAACAATTTCTAGTGAAAGGGCAGCGATATTTATAGCGAACTGATTAGTAAGAGTTTGTGTAAATTATAGGGAAAGGAAATTGGCATTTCCCAGATGAATATGCTGGGAACGATTGAGAATATAAATAAAATTATAAATAAATTACAAAAGCATGAGAATGTATGTTTCGCATTTCGAAAATGCGACAACTGTATTTCCTCAAATAGTACTTTTTGAAAGATTTTTTGCCATATTATTATGTGGCGCCTTATTATATTTGACATTTTCTTGATAATATCACTGGCTTTAAGCTAGTTTTAAATTACCCTCTAATCAGCTTTCTTTATTAACAACAACAAACAAACGACAACTAAACAACTTAATAAGGTTAAAATAATAAATTGTGAATAACATTCTAATTTTAGACTCAGATTTTTGTCTTTAATTTAACACATATGATTGAATTTTTGTCTGCTCAAATGGCGACATCCAAAAAAATGACAAAGCTAAAATGGCGTAACAATTCTAAAAAGCAGGGAATTTCAAGCAATATTTATCCTGATATTAATAAATTATATTATAATAAGTATTTATAATTACGTAAATCAGGCAAAATTTAGAAAATGAATTCAGGGAATTATTGAAATTCTGTATTGAGTTAATTTAGGTATTTGCTATTAGGTGTGGTCGCAAGAGAAAATCGTGGACAAAAACCGGGTCAGATTTTTGTCCTTAATTTAAACATATGATTGAATTTTTGTCTGCTCTAGTGGCGACATCCAAAAAATAACAACAAGGCCGTGGTCAATAATTTAGAACATTTTCAAGCAATATTTATTCAGATATTAATTAATTAGAATATAGCAAGTAAATGGCGTAACAATTCTAAAAAGCAGGGAAAAAAGGCGTACGTTTTGTTTTGCCCATATCTTTTTTAATCTTAACAAAAATTGATAATTCTTTTTTTATTTTATTCACAACTAAGAAAATTTTTGGTATCAAAAATGAGAAATTTGGTCCACAGATAACGATACGAAAAGTTCTGAAAAATACTGAAATGCCTTTAAATGAGGTTCTCACCACAACACCTTTTCATTGTAACTAAATATTGATTTTATTTTTAACTAATAGTGCTGTGTTTATAAAAACTCCCCATTTGTTTTAAAATAAACACGTCATTCTTTCACTTTTAAATTTAAAAAAATATTTTTAAACTTGTTTGTTTTGTCTTCAATTTTGATGTTCCTTCCTTATCTTTTTATTTGAACCTTTATTTTTTTTAACATCGCAACTTTGAACACCCAAAATTTTATTTTTTAATTTGTCAATTACACGTTAGGCCAAAACACCGTCCTGACAAAGTAGCTTTAGGGACAGACCACTGTCGAACAAAATACCGTCCAAATAAAAAAGGTTGTTCACCAATGGGAAAATTCTCTTAAGACAACGGGGGATATTGTCACATCAACAAAAATACATATTTTCTTCTTTCCTGGTACCTTTTCCGGGGTAAGAATACAATTGCTCATAATCAATGTTTCTATTTTTCACATTTCTTACGTACAAATTATATTACTCATATACATGGTATGATGGAATTTCGCAATCTTATTTTTTGGATGCCATGCTATAGCATTAGGCAAATCATATCGCTTGAAAAGGCATCTTATCCATACTAATTTTGGAAGTACTGTACTTACAAATCATCCTTCGTACTTACAAAATAGAAAATTTACTTATTTGTATGTATGATCTTACAAATGATGGACTTTTTGTTTAAAAATTGAATATAACCTTAGAATTCTTTAAATTTTCGCCTGCGGCGCTTAAAAGTGAATTTAGTGGCGCCTTCATAGCCAAAAAAATTTTTGAAATGATTTTTGTAGATTTGTTTTGTAGATTGTTTTTGTAGATTGAAATGATTTTTGTAGATTTGTTTGTACTTACACTTGACATTTTCTCGATAACTTCCCTTGCTTAAAGCTAGTTTTAAATTACCCCAATTGCTACCTAAAAACGAGCTTTAAAGCCCAAGACCTCCCATAATAATCTTGTTTTGTTCCATTTTTTAATTTTCAGATTTAATTATGGGTAATTCCATTGTAAGAATCCCATTCAACGAAATTAATTTGGTGCCCGGAAATGTTCTCATTGAAATTGACAAAAAATATAAAATTGAGGCTCGTAGTAGAGACACTGGTGAAGTCGCTAAATGGGACCATCTCATTCGGGTGAGTTATCTCGCTATTTCGGTATCAGGTTCTCCTACTCACTTTTTTGCATTCAGAGCCGGATATCCGGAGATTTCCGGGGAACTACCATCATTATCTTAAACTTTAAAATATCAACGTTTTTATTATGCACTTTATTAAAGTATAAATGAAATCAACATAGAAGGGTCTTGAGGAATGGGACACGGTTATTTTTTGGATGCCTTGCTAAGTCATAGGCAAATTATATCGCTAAAACATGGATTTAGTTAACCCTTTGGGTTAACTAAAATCTCCTCTTTTCCTTTACTTAATGGCCGTTTTATTCCTCTTTTTACATATAGGCATTTATTTTCGTCCATAAAACGAAATTTTCGTTCAGCTCTGTTCTTGGCTAAGGCTATCTTAACTCTTATCTTAACTAAGGTATCAGGAACCGATAAAAGCCCTGTTATCAGAAATTTTGGTTAGGAAATTTCCGGGGCAGTATGCAAAAAACGCAGCAAGGTCAATTGTGAGTACTATTACTCGACTAGAAGCTGTTAATTTTACCATGTTCTCCTACTCGCTTTTTGTATACCGACCCTGATATCCGGAGTTTTTTCAGGAAATCTTTTAACTAAACAAAAAATAGCAACGTTTTTATTATTCACTTTATTAAAGTCTAAATGAAATTAACATATAAAGAGTCGTGAGTATGTTGGACGTTTATTTTTTGGATGCCATGCCAAAGCATAGGCAAATTATATTGCTAAAACATGGATTTAGTTAACCTTTTGTAATACTAAAATCTCTTCTCTTTTCCTTTACCTTCACGGCCGTTTTCTTCCTCTTTTTACATATAGTTATTTATTTTCGTCCATAAGACGAAATTTTGCCCAGCTCTTATCTTAACTAAGGTATCGGGAACTGAAAAAAGCCTGTTATCAGAAATTTTCGGATGGGAAATTTCCGAAGCTGTTTGCAAAAAAAAAGGAGTGCCGGAATTTTCGTCTCTGGAACATTCGTCTCCAAGACTTTTCGGAACTTTCGTCTCCAACTTTTTCGGAATTTTCGTCTCCAGCGGAATATTCGTCACCAAGAAAATAAACGGAATTTTCGTCTCCGCAATTTTCGTCTCCGCTAGGAATTTTCGTCTCCAGAGGAAAACTTCCCCCGTTGCCGGAACAACATCCCCGTTGACGGAACACTATCCACCGCTGACGGAACAATTTCCCCCGTTGCCGGAACAACATCCCCGTCAGCGGGGGATAGTTTTCCGTTAACGGGGAAAGTTGTTCCGTCAACGGGGGATAGTGTTCCGTTAACGGGGGAAGTTGCCCGTCAGCGGGGGATAGTGTTCCGTCAACGGGGATGTTGTTCCGGCAACGGGGGAAGTTGCCCGTCAGCGGGGGATAGTGTTCCGTCAACGGGGATGTTGTTCCGGCAACGGGGGAAGTTGCCCGTCAGCGGGGGATAGTGTTCCGTCAACGGGGATGTTGTTCCGGCAACGGGGGAAGTTGCCCGTCAGCGGGGGATAGTGTTCCGTCAACGGGGATGTTGTTCCGGCAACGGGGGAAGTTGCCCGTCAGCGGGGGAAAGTGTTCCGTCAACGGGGATGTTGTTCCGGCAACGGGGGAAGTTGCCCGTCAGCGGGGGAAAGTTTCCGTCAACGGGGATGTTGTTCCGGCAACGGGGGAAGTTGCCCGTCAGCGGGGATAGTGTTCCGTCAACGGGGATGTTGTTCCGGCAACGGGGGAAGTTGCCCGTCAGCGGGGGATAGTGTTCCGTCAACGGGGATGTTGTTCCGGCAACGGGGGAAGTTGCCCGTCAGCGGGGGAAAGTGTTCCGTCAACGGGGATGTTGTTCCGGCAACGGGGGAAGTTGCCCGTCAACGGGGAAAGTTTTCCTCTGGAGACGAAAATTCCTAGCGGAGACGAAAATTGCGGAGACGAAAATTCCGTTTATTTTCTTGGTGACGAATATTCCGCTGGAGACGAAAATTCCGAAAATGTTGGAGACGAAAGTTCCGAAAAGTCTTGGAGACGAATGTTCCAGAGACGAAAATTCCGTACACCAAAAAAAGAGGATTTTTGAATAAGGTTTAACCCTTAACTGAAAGTTCTATTTAAGAGAACACGGTAATTTTAACAGGTTCCCCCACCCACTTTTTTCATACCGACCCGGATATCCGGAGATTCCTTAGGTCCTTAGGAACCGACAACCTTACTTTTAACTAAACAAAAAATATCGGCGTTTTTATTCTTCATTTTATTAAAGTAAAAATGAAATTAACATACGTACATGTGGGATGTACTTTGCGAAGCTCTCGTACTATTTTTTGGATGCCATGCTGTAGCATAGGCAAATTATCTCGCTAAAACATAGCCTTAGTTAACCCTTTGAGGTAACTAAAATGCATTTTTTCTTTAATTGCTGCAATATCTGCCCTAATAATATTACTTTCTCGTTATTCCAGGGGAGAGTTGTTCGTGTAGCCTCAACGTCACAGTTTTATAATCAAAGTGGGACAATGCAAACTGGCCATCTTAGAGTGGGAGATGAGGTGATTTTATGCAAAAATAAATTTAAACGAGGCTGACCTCCCTATAAAATTCATCCAGATCATGATGTCGCTTTTACCTCTTTTTAGGTGCATTTTCCTCTTTTTAGAAGTTTCATCGCTCCTTTCTGCCCCATCTTTCAACGATTTTGCCTCATTTCTGCCCCATTTTTTGAGGAGCTACATAAGCCCCTTTTTGGTGATTTGGAAAGGGACACCCTGATCCAGATATTTTTTTCTAAAAATCGGTTTGCCTTTGGTAATCCTGGTTTTATGACATTTACCCTATCTTTCAATAATTTTATTTTTGCCTTCTCGAAAATAAAATTTTTATTTAAAAGGTTTGGGTTCGTGGACGCAAAGGATATCCTATTGAGGTCGAAGAAAATGTTCGCCTCTTTGTTTTTAATGAATGGGATGTTGCTATTAATATGGGCAGTGGAGGAGGGACGTCTGATCTGCCTCCATCTTATAATGAAAAAATGCGGCCATTTTAAAAATTACAGTTGATTCATTTAATTTGTGCTTTGACATTTTCTCGACGTGATTTAATAAAGTGACTTTTCTTATGAAATAAACCCCAGGATGTTTCAGGTTATCCGCACCCCGTACAATTCTTCGATCCTTCCCATCCCTCCTTTCCAGTTTTTATGTGCTTTGAATGTAATAAGGAAAGTAATATGTATATTGAATTATCTAGGTTTTTGTCGACATAATAGCGACATCCAAAAAATAATACGTCACCACCCGATCGTCATTTTTGAATTCTTAAATTTAATTTATAAATAGTGAAATTTAATGAATTATATATTAAGGTCTCCAAGAAAAGTAAATTGGAGGGTACTTTATGGATATACCACCCCCATATTTTTAGACTCAGAGTCATAACCTAAGTAATTTAGTAAGATTAATTTGTAAATTCGGATCCGACATTTTTAATAAATTTTCTACCTCCCCTTATTTTTTTTCTTATTTTTACACGTATAAACATGTTCAAAAATAATTCTCTTCTAGAATGTCAATTTGCTTTATTATTTTTTGATGTTTGTTTGAAGGAAAGAGAGACAAGTTGTCTGGCTCTCAGCTGGTTTTTTTTGTTTGAGAACATTGCTGGGGGTATTTGGGCCTCGCGCGTCCTTTCAACCATTTTATATAATTATTCTTTTAATACACCTTTACAAAGCCTGTCTCTTTGGACGGAAGGCAAAAAATAAATATTACACATTTTTGTTTATTTATATGGCCGCCAGACGGGGCTCAGACGTGTTTTTCTGAATGTAATAGAAAAAATATAATTTGCGGAAATGTCCGCATTTAATTGCGGATTTTTTTAACTTTTATTGAATTTACGGGATCACCCCTAAATATCACCCCCCTAAATATCACCACCCAAAATATCACCACCCAAAATATCAAATGACCCTAAATATCACCACCCAAAATATCAAATGACCCAAAATATCACCACTCAAAATATCGTCGATACGAACTATTAGGACTATTAGGATATATTTATGTAAATTTAAACTCGAATGACACCAAAATCAACTTTATTCGATGATTCTGAACCAAATTATGACCAAGTGAATTTTCGCTGAATATCTGTTTTGGTGTTGCTACGGAGGATAGGTCCGGCATACAAGCTGAGAATTACTAAAAGGAATAAGTTAACGTTACGAGCCCAGAACCCAGCGACCGTTGACTCCCCGCGAGGCGCGTGCCGCAAAACCCCGTGCGAAGCGCGGGGTTTTGCACAAGCGCCTTGCCAATGCCCCATAGGTTTACGTTGTTGTTTTTTGCATAGTATTTTGAGTGGTGATATTTTGGGTCATTTGATATTTAGGGTGGTGATATTTAGGGGGGTGATATTTAGGGGTGAAGTCGAATTTACTTACAATCTTATTTGTGTTTTATAATCTCAAAATTAATTTTTTAATAACCCCTAAATTTTCTCCGAACGGCTCTCTCTCTCCGGTCTCCATTCCGAATCAAAGTCTAAATTTTTAAAATTAATCTTTTTCACTTCAAAAATTATGTTTCTGTTACAATTTATTATTCAATTGAAATTATGTTTTATTACTTAAAATTTGCATACTAATATTTTTGCACCTTTTATAATACCATTTTGTCTGCTTTAAAAGCGACATCCAAAAAATATACGCTTCCGGATATTACGGTAAATTTTCTTAAATTTTTATTTTTTATTTAAATTGAAATTTAATTAATAAATTTTATATTAACTACAAATTTCTAAGAGAGTATAATTTTAGAGACCATACTAGGGCGTCCCGGATTCAATAATTTTACAGAAGTTATACCTCTGCGGTGGTACTTGGGCTTGCGGTATTTTAGCTTGCTCCCATATTTTTCAGCTTTAATTTTTTGTTGGTAGTCAGACAATAAAATCCAAACAACACTCAAAAAGCGGATTTTGTTGTCGGCACCCCACTTTATTATTCTCACTTTTTTGTCTGTTTTAAACGCGACATACCGCCTTTGGCTTTCATTATTTATGACTATTGTCACCTTCGTTATTTTAGTATTTACTCTTGTATTATAGTGGATCCGGATTCTACCGATCCGGTAGTCAGGAATCGCGCATTTTGATGAAAGCCGGATTTTTTTTTATCAAAAATCAAATTCGGACCTGTTCATGTCAAAAAAAAACACAGATCCGGACATGCTCCGTATTTAAAAAATAGTATAATTTTCCTCCCGATTTGAGGGAAATATAAGTCCTGCCTATTATGACCTTCGTCTCATTCTTGTATTTTCTCCTGTGATATACATACATCTATTTTTGTTTTAGTATGTTAGTTACTGGATTAAAGCTATCCTAGTACAATACTTTAAAGCCTTCGAGCAAGTTAGTTCCCACGTAAGCTAAAATGAAATTTTATTGCTTAATTAACCCCATATTCTGTAAAATATTAAATTTAAAATATAGACATTTATTTATATCTAATTCTGATATTCTGATTTTGTATTCTTCTTATAAGCTTGATGTTGTTCCTTCTCTGTTTTTACACTGTAGATATCGATTTATTTTTGGATGCTGATTTAATCAGCAAATTTGGTTAAGCACGTTCTAGTAATGATTTTCTGTTGGGACTTTACAATCCGTGTTTGGACAATCTGTTTCTCCTTCGTCTTTCTTATGATAAAAATGATTTTTTTTTCTTTGTGAGAATCTGTTAGTCAAGTAGTCACTTTCAAGTTAACCGATACCGAAGAACCGATAATTTTTCGGATATCGGTTCAATTCCAGATATCCGAAGATTTTCCAAGACCTACAACACTATTCACATTCTGTCGATTTATTATAATACTTTTATTTCGTAAGAAAAAATTTTCTGTCAGTTTTAAAACGACATCCAAAAAATAATGTATACCAACCCAACAAAATACTGTGGCTCATCCTCTCAAGACTTTACTCTTTCCAAAAAATAAATTAAAATAAATTAGAAGGAGTAGAATTATTAAAGTCCTAACTATCTTACATTTTATAATTAAGGGTTTTAACGGCTTGAAACGACACCAAAAAACTATTAAGGGTATCACGTCTTTTGCGCCGAGAACATTTGCGCCGCCATTATTTAAAGAATAAAATGACTACAGTCGGACCTGTACCCCTCGGGCTTAAGAAATGTATCCGGGAACAGAAGGATGTTCAAAAAGTACAATAGGGGAGTAAGCGGAAATTAAAATAATGGGGTCCAATTAAAAATAAATGGGTAAATGATAATTAGTTTGGTATCTTCTTTTTTGGTTGTTGTTTAATAAAAGGAATTTTAGGTTGGCAACCCTGGGAATTCACGGATCTGATATCCCAACTGATTTCTGATTTGCTGACTTTTTCGTATCAAAATGTCCCTATTTTGGCATGATTTTCTGCCTAATTGGGTGCACTATTGTGTAGGGTTGTTGGATCCGGATATCCGAAGAGTTCCAACTATTCTACAACCTACTATAGTGAGAAACTTAAGAAAAATGTTTTGTCCTCTTTAAAAGCGACATCCAAAAAATAAACAATGCATATGGCAATATAACTTAACAACTTTCTCAATGTAATTGCATTTCAAACTATTTTATTTAAATTTCTAATATTTTTCGTTTAATCACCCAAAATTCCTGATCTGCAAAGAGTCTACCGTATTTTCTCGATTAATTCCTCTGGGGAATTAATATTTCAACCCATACGTGGGATGGGGAATTATTCGAGTTTTGGCATTTGAACATGCAGTAGGGTATTTTTGAGTGGGGAATTATTGTTTCAACCTATCTTTAGCATTGGGAATTCGAGGGAGGGGAATTAATCGAGAAAATAAGGTATGTCCATTGTCTATCCTCTTGTCCTTTACCTATGTATTGTTCCAATTGTCAATTACCCTTATGTTAATTAGCCTTATGTCGCAAAAATTAATGTCCGCAAAATATGACATGTATTTCCACAAAATACTAGTTTTAGAGAATTATATCAATTCTGTCCCAGTTGTTTAGTTGAAAAGAAGAAATAAATGTATGTGGACATAAAAAGCCTGTCTGTGTCTATTGTTACTCCAGTTCTCTATGGCTATTTATTTTAATAATATTACTTTTTTTGTTATTTATTTTTATTTATTTATTGTTTATGTGGACAAAAATAATATTTTTTTGCATTTAGTTTATTATTAAATTGTATATTTTTAAATTTATTTTTAATTTTACTCCATATAATTTATTTAATTTATTTTTTTATTTTAATTTATGCAAACTTGACTGATATAGACTGCTTCTTGTTAAAAATTCTAGTATTTTTGCATGTCGGATATGCCCGACAAAAATAGGAATATGCAAAATGTATTTAGATTCGCAATGGGGGAGACAATCAAATCCTCAACTCCTTATCATTTATTTCATTTATTTTTTTCTTTTAATGGTTTATTTTAAAGTTTTTTACCGTTGGTCTGCTGCTTGCGGGCAAAATTTTTTGGATGTCGCATTTAGCCGACAATAATGGTAATATTCTTTCGGTATTTCCGGTTATAGTTTGGTAATTTATATTCGTGCCGAACACAGCTATTTTTTGATTTCTATTTTCAATCTGAAATTTTTAGATGTCCTTATAATTTAATTCATTTATTTTTTAATTTAAATTTTTCATCTTTGTTATATTTAGAATTATGACGATGGAATCATTAATTTTTTGGATGTTGGTTTTCCCCAATAAAAGTTTAAACGAGCTGTGTTGAGCTGTGCTTGGTCCTAGCAATTTTTTAAATTAAAATATAATTTAAAGCCTGATATGAATTTTCATAATGTATGCTTCTTCGTTTTGTCACATTATTTTTTGGATGCCGTGTTTTCATTGGCCAAATCTAAAATCCTCCAGAAAGGCAGTTTAGCCCTTATATATTTTGGATGTTTTGTTACCTAACAAATAGAAATGAACTGCGTTGGGTAATGCTTGCGTTTCATTTTACTCGCGGAAAATAGTATAAGACTTCATTCTAGTTATAACTAGAGGCCTGACTGGGAGGGTCGTACGAGAATCGAGATTTAGAAAAATCTTGATGCCTAGATTTTTTTTGAGATCTCGTCTCAGTCCGATCTCTACTTACAATAACCCTTTCTCCGTTTACTCGCAAGCAAACTGGAGACCATCTTATTTTAAACAATAGCAACTTTTTGAATTAAAATATCATATAAATCGTAGATATATTCATAATGTCGGACGTCGATGTTTCGTCTGGGTTAATATTTTTTGGATGTCATGCTCTTGCATTGGCAAAATGTCTTCTTCTATTGAATTTTCAGATTTATACCTCCCTTGATCAATTTTGTAATTAAATTTTCCGTTCCCTTCCCAAAATACCGCTCCTTTTGTAAATAATATCAAATTTTTTAATTAGAATACCTATTAAATCTAGCAGATTTTACAACATAACGGTGTTGAGACTGAGGATTTAATTTTTTGGATGCCATACCTTTGCGTTGGCAAAATGATTTTTTCTTTTAATAATATTTTTGACGATTTTCCCCTCCCCCAGTAGTAGTTAACCCAACGCCCCCGTCGTTGGAGGCAGAGGGGTCCGCAAAATTAATCCCTAATTAATCCCATGTAATTAGACCACTAATTAAGCCCAACCTAAAGGTTTAGGGACATCCGGTACCACTCCAAGAGGTCTTATCAGTGATAACTGATATAAGTTAAAAGTGTACGTGTAATTACCAATTAATTACATGTAATTAGTACACTAATTAGAGCCAACCTAAAACACATCCGGTACCAATTCAGGGACCAAAAGGTTTAGGTCCCTTTCCCCCACAAATTTTTAATATTTATTTCCTTTTTCCTTTTCAGAAATTTTCTTTTGATTTCTTCTATTGTATTTTTTCGCGCAGCGTGCGTGTAGTTTTCTTTTAAGTTTTTAGGTCATCTTAAAAACTTTTCCTTTCTTTGGAATTTTTTAAAATTTTCCTTTTGTATTTTTGTTCGCGCAGTGTGCGAACATCTTTATTTTTTAAAATTTTCTTTTGTAAATTTGTAGGTCAACTTAAAAACTTTTCCTTTTAATTTTTCAAATCTTTTCTTTTGAATTTTTAAAAGTTCTGGGTCATCTTAAAAAATTTCCCTTTTCTTAAAAAATTTCAACTTTCTTTTCAATTCCGGTCAGCCTGACCTAAATATTTCTTTTGTGAACAAAAGAGATTAAAAATTTATTGAATAAAATTTTTTGGATAGAAAAGAAAATAAAGGATTAAATAGTTAAAATAAAAAGACTGTAAATAAAAAATATGTTTTGAATGAAAAAATGAAAGAAAAAATTTAAAAATAAATAAAGAACTGGAGATAAATAAAAATAAAAATTAAAAATAAGATAATACTTGAGATATATTTAAACCTCATACTAACTATCTAGTCCAATAGCTCCTTCGTCTGCTCCAACCTATCACCTTTGCCTACATTGATTCTACATATTTTATCTCTCGTTTGTCAATTCCGACACTAGATTAACCCCTTCTAAATAAAATATTATAGAATTCTCAAAAATTAGGTCAATTTTTCAAGGTTATTATTAAAAATTTTAACCTAGATTAAAAATTTTAATCCGTTGTTAGAAAATTTCTTTAAAAATCCAGCTGTGATTTAATTTGCAAATAACTTAAATAGGTGGAGCTAGGGAGGGTATAAAAAGCGATTGATTTTGATCATAAATATCATTCTACTGTTCAACATCTACTACTTCGAAACAAAACAAGCTTTCATCTTTTTCAATTTTTTGTTTTTAAATGGTTCCTCCACCTCCCAAAAAATTTAAGAATTTTACCATTTCCAATTTATTAGGCTCCGAAACCAATAATCCCTTTGTAAAAAAGCTTGGTCATGAGACCAAGTTTAGCCGAAAATTTAATGCGTCCAAAGTCTCTACTAGGTTCCTAATTTCTGACCTCCCCAATGACCCTGAATCCCTTCTAGCAGGGATTTTCCAAAGTACCATTGACGAAGCTCTTCAAGAGAGTCGTCAATGGGGGGTTGAACCTG
This sequence comes from Meloidogyne enterolobii, assembly GCA_963681835.1. NCBI lineage: Eukaryota > Metazoa > Nematoda > Chromadorea > Rhabditida > Meloidogynidae > Meloidogyne > Meloidogyne enterolobii. The sequence continues at coordinate 910,851 of CAVMJV010000092.1, forward strand.
AACAACTAGGTTGTATTATTTCGAGTCAGAATCTCGATTCTGACGTTTGGATACCAGTGCGGGATATCACCCCCAACACTATTGATTCAATCCTGAATCAATTCCTCAAGGTCGCCCAGAGTAAGAAACAGGATAATGGTATGTTATGGGGGGCTCCTTTTCAGGTCTCGGTTTCAACTATTCAACGAAGTAACACCCCCCGTCGAGTACATGGCCGCGGAAGAAATTCATCATCAAAACAGCTTAAAATCAATGACAACGCTTTAATTAAAATTCGCAACAACGACAACTATTGTTTATTCTACTCTCTTGTTGCCACCTTTATTTATGCAACGTGCTCATGGCCTAGATGGAAATTCTACGACTACATGCATAGCAGATTGGGAATGGCTAATATTTTCAAGAAAGACACAATGGATCTTATGGAAAGTGTTGGTGCACCCTTTGACCAAGACATCTACGATGCGGAAGAATGGATTCCCTCTGTGGTTGAATATTGGAATTTACTGAATAAAGGATGGTTTAAAGTTTATATATTCGGGGATTTGGGGGAAAAACCTATTTATATGTATGGTCCCGATAATTTTGATACACCCATAATTTTGTTTTATAATAAAGAGCACTTTGACGGGGTTCGTAGGGCTAGTAACCTTTTTGGCCAACCTTATTGCCTATCTTGTGAAAGCGTATATAATAGAAAATCAAACCATTCTATTTCATGTAAATCTAGATGTTCTAACTGTTCAAGGGTTGGCCCCGGGTTTCCTTGTAAAAATTTAGATAATTTCTTTGAACATTGTAATGGGTGTGGGAAAGAGTTTAAGAATGAGAATTGTTTTACCCACCATATCACCTCAAATTTCTGTAATTCCTCCAAAAAATGTGAAAAATGTGGAGTTATCTGGGATGTTAAGGATAATAATAGGAACGGAAGGGAGGGTCATATTTGTTCAGAACGCTATTGCACAACATGTGGTAGTTACCACGATCCCAAACGTGGGTGTTACATAAAGCCCCTTGTCATTAAACCCCCAAAGGCGTACCGAATTATCGCCTTTGATTTTGAAACCATGCAATATCGTGAGGGGGATAAGGGTAAAATGCACGATGTTAACTTCATAGGGGTAAAGGTAAATTGTCCCGGGTGTATCACTAATGGACCTGACCCTGATTGTAGTGTTTGTGGGGAACATAGGACTGTTACTTTCTCTACGAGACCTTTCCAAAACACGCCTGTTGACAGTCAAAATGTCACAGAGAATCCCTTAGAAGAATTTGTGTCATGGATTATCGATTCTTCCGTGACAGACACTGTTGCTTTCTCACACTTTGGGGGTAGATTTGATATGGTATTAGTTTTCAAGGAATTGTTTCTTAGAGGGTTGACCCCAGACATGATTAAAAAAGGTAATAAGTTGTATGAAATGAAGGTAAAAGTTGGTAAAAAACATTGGGTAATTTTTCGTGACACTTTTAATTTAATGCCCATGTCCCTTGCTTCCTTGGTCCCTGCCTTTGCACTTAGTGTAGAGGACAAACCCTTCTTTCCACACTTGGTAAATAGGCCGGAAAATTATGGTAAGGAAATTTTCCCGGTCAAGGATGACTATCTGGCTGATGGAATGATGCCTGAGAAGAGAGCACAATTTGATAAATGGTATGAACAACACAAGAATGAGCCTTTCAATCTGGATGAATCCCTGGCATCATATTGTACCAATGACGTGGAAATTCTTATGGCTGCTCTGGTTGCTTTTCGGCGCGAATTTTTGGAGGTTTCAAATGGATTGGACGTGCTGAGGGAGTCAATGACAATCGCCAGTGCTTGCATGAAACACTTTAGGACGAATCATCTTCAATCTCAACACCTTGGAATTGTTCCAGAGAAGGGCTACGACAACGCAGACAATCAGAGTTTGCTTGCTCTTCGATTCCTCAGCTGGTACGCTGAGGAACATAATGTCAACATACGTAATGCTTATTCTAAAGAAGGGGAAAAGAGGTTTGGGAATTATAGGGTAGATGGGTGGGTAGAAGAAAAGAAATTGGTTATCGAGGTCAATGGGTGTTGCTGGCATGGGTGTAAGAAATGTTTTCCAGATGATGAAATAAGACTTCCAAATGGGGTTTCTGCGGAGATTCAAAGGGAGAGGGATGAAAAACGTTTGGAATTTATTGAGAGTTTTGGAGTAGAAGTGGAGGTTTTTTGGGAGTGTGAAATAAGGAGCATGCTTTCAAGGGATAGAGTTATGAGGTTAAAGTTTAAGAACTACTTGGATAATGGACCGATCGATATTCGATCGGCCTTCTTTGGGGGGAGAACCGGACCACTCAAATTATTCCATAAAACGGGGGAGGGGCAAAAAATTTCCTACTATGATGTGACCTCCCTGTACCCGTTCATCAATGTATCAACACGCTACCCAATTGGTCACCCTGTCGTCCATATTCTAAACAACGATGTCAACTGGACTCAACCATCTGACAACACTTATGAACTGGCTCTTCTAAAAATTTTTGTGATACCTCCACGCAGCATCGACGTACCAGTACTTCCTATGAAAATTGGAGATGACGATGAAAGACTTCTATTTCCCCTTTGCTCCACTTGTGCAAAGGAAAATCCAAATGGGGATGTGAACGAGAACTACACTTGCAAACACACAGACCAACAACGTGGATGGGTCTCAATTTGTACATCAATTGAGTTGAACGAAGCATTGAAGGAAGGTTACGTGGTCACCAAAGTCTTCAGAGTCTTGGAATATAAAAATTATGACGACAACCTCTTTCGTCCTTACATTCGTGAATTTATGGCACAAAAAATTCACGCAAGCGGCTTTGACAACGACATCAAAGGAAACAAACAGATGGAAGAGAACTTCATCAAGGAGTGCAAAGAAAAGTTTGGTATCATCATCGACAGAGAGAAAATGAAGGTCAACAAAGGAAAGAGGACGCAAGCTAAATTATGCCTCAACAACTTATGGGGTCGCTTCTCTCTCCGTAACTTTGGATTGTCACAATGTGTGGTTACGGACGACCCTGCTGTGTACACCAAATATTCAAACGACCCTTCACTAATTATCAACTTTTTTGAAGAATTAACTGATGATCTACTGCTTATTTCCTACACCAAAAAGAAGGAATTTGTTGAAGAACATGACTCATCAAATGTCATCATCTCGTTGTGGACTACATCAGCAGCGAGAATCCACTTGCTACATGCTATGCAACAGGTTGTGAGAACTCCTGGCTGCACATTGCTCTACACCGACACTGACTCCTTAATATTTTCACACCCGATTGACAACTGCCCACTTCAACTTGGTCCTCATCTGGGTGAATTCACAGATGAGTACCCTGCCTTCAAAATTTTGGAATTCTGCTCTGGTGGCGCGAAACAATATGGCTTGAAGATGGAAAAGAAAGATGAGCCTGGGTCTGAACCTGTCTACGTGCTCAAGGTGCGCGGTATGACTTTGAACTGGGATGCAATCAACAATCAAGGAATGCGGTATGACATGTTTAAAGAAAAAGTTTTCAACTTTGCTGAAGGTGATTATGATCCTATTATTGTTTCTTACCCGAATTTTTTACGTCCATCTGTTAAAGATGGATCAGTTACCACTCTTCCTCTTAAGAAAATTTATAAGCCCTATGTCGGAAAGGGAGTAGTCCGCCCTTCTGATTATTCTGTATTGGACTTTGGATATATCAACTTGTAATTTTTCCCAAATTAACTTGGAGATGGAAAGTAGCCAGGGGTATGGGCACCCAAACTCTATACCAACCATCGTAATGTTGCGAGTCACACCACTCATTGACTTGTCGATGAATATCAAGTGTGTTATTCACATATTGTGTGGTAATCCTCGCATTGAAAATCGGTGGTAGCTGACTTGAGTAAATTCTCAAGTCCCTGGTTGAGTTTGGTGATGTCTGTCAAATGGCGAAGCCATTCTCCTTCTTTTTTTCTATATTTTCCTATTTTTATTCATTTATTTAATCACTATTGTATTTAATTTTTATTCGTGATAAAAATTTTATAATATGCTTTTTATTATTTAAAAAATACAATATTAAGAAAAATTAAGATGAAATGAATTACAGAATTAAGAGAAATAGGTTTACAATTTTAGGGGTAAAATTGCATAATTAAGGAAAATTGTTTACATTTTTAAAAAACACATTTACATAATTATGTGTAAAGTGCAGAATTAAGGAAAAGAACATTACAATTTTAGGGGTAAAATTGCGGAATTAAGGAAAAATATTACATTTCTATCATTTTTCAGTGTAAATAGGGGTACATACAAGGGAGTGCATATACATATAGGGTGCATGGATATCTTTACCATTTGTCCTGACTTAGGTCTCCTCTATAAATTTCATCATCATCTTCCTTGTTCATAAATATTGTTGGACTTCCAAGTGATGAAATTGATTCAGTTTTTGATTTATCTTCTTGTAGTGTTAAACGCCCCATCTCTACTGCTAAACGATTTATCTTATCCATGTGTTCTTCATCAACGAATTCCAATACTTCCAAAGGATAAAAACGATCCTTCTCTTGCGGTCTGCGATCGATAACACAATTTAAATAAGGGTTGCGCAGACGGATGCGATGTCTTGTGTAAAAATGTTGTGATATAGTAACATTATATGGTCTTCTAAGTCGTCCATAGGCGAAAATTCTGTTTGCGCCTTTTCTTGTCAAACCTCCGAATAGAAAGGTTTTTCTTTGATAATTTTTGTTTAAATATGTTGTTTGGACTTTACGATCCAAAAATTGTTTCATAACTCGTATACGAGTTTGAGGATTTACTAGGTGTCCGCTTAGACTAAGGACTGAACATTCAAGAAAGCGAGCGATTTCATCGATTACACGGACCATTTTTGAAGAATGAGTTTAAAAATTGAAGAATGAAAATTTTTTCAAAGTATTTTGCTTATATATGCCTCGGATCTCTTGATTTCATAATTGTTTATTTGACCTAGTTACATTTTTAATTTGTTACTTACTCCCCGCTGTGACGTGTGACCTATTTAATCGACTTGAATCTTAAACACAATTCATTATTAAAATGAACGAGGAAAGTTACGAAATCATAAGATTCGTCAACGAAGTTTGCGAATATCGCGAATTTAAAATAAGAACCTATGTGCATTCAATTAATGATGCTCTAAAAAATCACATTCAACTTGACATGGGGGCAAGACTTAGTATTCTCATCAATTACTTTAGAGCAGGTAAATGGTGCTCTGACTGTCTTGGTTTTGTTGTGAAACAAATGCAGGAAGAAATATTGGTTCCTAAGGATGAAAAATCTTTTGTATATGCTTTCTATCTATGTCCAGAATGTGCAGATATTACAAAGAACTATCTCGATAATTTATAAGTTTTTTCACAATTTTTTGTACAAATAAATCTGGATCATTTTGTTTATCTAATAAAGTTAAATATTCATCAAAGTTGTATCCCTTTGAAAGATAATAGGTAAATAAAATACAGTGTTGGGCACAACAATTTGAATAAGGGGACTGATATGTTCTAGCATTTCTAGTTACAATAGAAAAATTTTTTAGAAACGAATCTATAATACAAATACTTGTTGGAAGGTTTAGACTATCAAAATAGATTGCCTTTCTTTTATCTTGTACGTAAATGGAAATCCAATGTGAACCTTCAAATCCCTGAGGGTCCAAATTTACAATCAATACTTTTCCTTTCATCGGTTCAGGAAGAGCATTACATGGAAAACATCCTTGAAAGATTGGATTTGTGTAAGGGCTGGAGTTCAATATCGTTGCTATCTGAATGTTGTACATTATTTTTAGGAATATTAGTTTTTAACCAAAAGACTGAGCGCAGTTGATATATAACTAGGCTGACAAAAAGCATAATATATAGTCCAATCATACTCCAACAAAAAACATGACTGTAAAAACTATTGTCTTGTGGTTCTTCTTTGCATAATTCAATTGCTGGGAGAGTTAGTATTGGTGGACTTGGTGCTGAAATTCGTTCAATAGTGTAATTCTTTTCAGGGTATCCTGCTCTTCTCAAATATTTTGAATACTCTGGAATTTCTTCCAATTTATCCATAGCTTCTTTAGTTAGCTCAACACTCGGAGCAAATAAACGGATTAAAAATAAAGATAGTAAAATTCTTTTCATTTTTTTTTCAAATGGTTGTATCACTAGCTATGGTGCGGTTTTTATCCAGCATTATAAGGGAGTCTGCCTCACCCATCACAATGAGCATAGCTCCGCCGTCTGGAACAGGTTGGTTAAATTTAATATGCACAGCTGTCGTCCCATTTTTGATCAAGTCAAATGTTCCACTATTATCGTCCCCACTATTTGTTAGGTTAAATACATATATGCAATGTGTTTTTCCATATTGTTGGTAAGTGATCCCATTATTTTCGTTGGAATTTATTAAACCTGTACCTTCATTCATATCGTGGAAGGCTCTAACATATCTCCCATTCTTATAATCAAAGTCATAGGGCGCCTGTGGATAAGGTCTTCCATTAGCAATAATACTAATTTCTCTAACATTAAAATGTTGAAAGTTGAACGGACTTCGTCCAATATTCCCGACATAGTCTGAATTTGCAACTAGTCCTAGTGTGAGTCTTCTAGGAATTTGATCCATGAATAGATTTGCATTAAATTCATAACGACCTTGACTTATGAAAAGAGGTTTCATCATTGTTTTCCTTATCGCATAACGAGCAGGTTTAGTTTCTAATTTTCTTGCAATATCTAAAGAGAGTCCATCCATCAGATCAACCTTTTTCACATAGAGCTTACAGCTTACAACTTCAAATTGGTAGGTTGATGTTTGTGCTACACCGTTAGCTGGTGGGGCAATCAATACAAATTTTGCCTCATTTGGGAGTATCTCAACGTCAATCTCACAATGATTGATTAAATATAGAGGCTGATTGAATATGTCTGCGTCAAGTTTTGAAATAAATTGTGCAGTTTTACTAAAAGAAAATAGACTTTTACTTGTAGTGAATGCAGTGCCTCCTTCAAGATTTGTGTCTGAATCATAATAATAGCCTGCAGCATTTAAGTGAGAATTTTTTGCTCCTTGAGAGTAAGACAGTTCATGTGAAAAGTATGTTTTGTACGCATAGAGGGAATTTGAATTAAAAATTTCTCTACCGTTTACATTAATTCTCATGTTATTAATAAAAGTTTGACCTATGAGTTGTATTGGTGCAACATTATCTGTTGCTGCAAGGTTTGTTAATTTTCCATCGGTATCTACTTTTTTAATACGAAACTCTGTGAATAGATAGACTTTAGATAAATCTATATAATTTTGACTGCTATGAATTTTAAAGTGGTAAGGTGTATCTGATAGAGGATTGCTGGGTAGGATTTCAAAGTTTTTGGACGATGAAATACTTACATTTGTAGGTGGAACTTGGAAAAAATCTAGTGCGTTTGTGATAGAATTTATACTATCACGATCAATTTTATGAAAGGACATTTTAATAAAATCCAAAGGTATCAGATCTTAATCTTTTTCTTTTTAGAAATTTTTGATGACTGGGAACTGGTTTCCTTTTTATACCCCTTCCAGCTCCAAATTGTTTGGGTAAGCCTCCTTTCTCTAATACTGTGTCAATTCCCTTTTTTCCTTCCGAGACTAGTGCTTCTTTTACTAGTTCTCCTTGAATAACCCTACTTAGTGCTCGTTGGCCTGTATTTAGTGCTTCCTCTGATACAGTAGTACCAACTCTTTTCATAATTGGAAGGAAATATCTCCAAATACCTCTCATAATGTCTCCAACTCCGGCTCCTTTTTGTCCATATCCTCTTTGAAAAGGAGCTGCTCCTTTGAAGTATTCATCTGAGACTCCATCTCCCCTCATTGGGAGAAAATCATCATAACTTACAGTGTTTGTATCAAATAAAATGTGAACCATTTTTCGTTAGAATGAAATTTAGAAATTTATGACCTTCTTAAATATGAGGACCAGTAGCACCGTCCCGAATTCAAATGGTACTAGTCGTCCGTTATCCATTGTTCTAAGTTCAATCTCAATCTCATTAACTTCCTTTGGTAGGACCCTTGCGTAAATGGGTGAATCGTAAATTTTTTCATAATATTCTCCAGGTGTTGCTCCTGCAACAGAAACAACTCTCAATAGCGAGCTGAGTGAGTTACCGATAATCATATTTTCGGTAAGTCCCTTAGAGTATACTGCAAAACTTGAAAATCCTCCGCGTAAATCACAGCCATATTTGGCTACTTCATTATTTCGAACCATATCAGGGTTTTCAAATCCTAACACATAACCAAGCTGATTTGAAAAGGAAAGATACTTTATCTTTGGATGATTGAACTTGACTTTAAATCTTTCAAAGTCAACGTGATAAAATATTTCAATTGCATCAATAATTTGTTTTTGGACTGATGAATCTATTTTGTCCTTTTTTAATCTACCATACTGACGCAAAAGTGCTGGCATATTTGGTAAATAGTTTATTCTGGCTTGTCTTGTTGGTGTTTTTCCAAGAATTTTTGTTAGTACATGTTCCATTTCTTCAGTCCACAGAGGATCTTTAAAGATAGCTTCAGGTTCTGGAAGTTTTGGAAGTGTAGGTGAACTAGGTGAGGATTGCCCTTCGGTTGAAGAAGGAGATAGAGATCTTAATTCTTCTTCATTTTGTGTTAAAGGTAGAGGAGTGGGCAGAGAAGGTTGTGTTGGAGGTTGAGGAGTCGTAAGCTGAGGGGAGGGTTTTGGTCTTTGAGGAGCAGATTCTGGTGGTTGAGGTAGAGTTTGTGAAGTGGGTTTCGGGGGTTGAGGTGTTGTGGGTTTTGGAGGCTGTTGTAGAGTTTGTGGAGTGGGTTTTGGAGGTTGAGGTGTTGAAGGTTTTGGAGGTTGAGGTGTTGCAGGTTTCGGAGGTTGAGTTGTAGTTTGAGGAGTCGGTTTTGGAGGTTGTGGAAGTTGTGGTGAGGGTTGTGGCGGAAGTTGTGGTGTAGGTTTTGGAGGTTGTGGAAGTTGTGGTGAGGGTTGTGGCGGAAGTTGTGGTGTAGGTTTTGGAGGTTGTGGAAGTTGTGGTGAGGGTTGTGGCGGAAGTTGTGGTTTGGGTTTTGGGGGTTGGGGAGTCGGCTTTGGAGGTTGTGGAAGTTGTGGTGTAGGTTTTGGAGGTTGTGAAAGTTGTGGTGAGGGTTGTGGCGGAAGTTGTGGTGTAGGTTTTGGGGGTTGGGGAGTCGGCTTTGGAGGTTGAGTTGTAGTTTGTGGTGTAGGTTTTGGAGGTTGTGGAAGTTGTGGTGAGGGTTGTGGCGGAAGTTGTGGTGTAGGTTTTGGAGGTTGAGGAGTCGGTTTTTGAGGTTGTGGAAGTTGTGGAGTGGGTTTTGGAGGTTGAGGTGAAGTTTCTGGCGTAGGTTTTGGAGATTGTGGAGTCGGTTTTGGAAGTTGTGGTGTAGGTTTTGGAGGTTGAGGAGTCGGTTGTGGAGGGTGTGGTGATGGAGTTGGGGATTTTGTTTTGGGTGGTGGAGGTTGAGGAGTAGGTTTTGGAGGTTGCGTAGGGGGTTGGATTGGCTGTTTAACAGGTTTTTCTTGTTCCTTTTCTGGTGATTTGCTTCGAGGCGAAGTTTTGAATTCCTCTTCATCAGATGATAGAAGTGGAAGATTTTTAAGCTCCTCTTCGTCGGATGATAGTACAGGAAGTGATTTAAGTTCGCCTTCAGGCGATAGACGTGGGAGTGATTTAAGTTCACCTTCAGGGGATAACTTACGTTTAGGCCTGCGGACTTTGGGTTTATCAACCAATGTTTCTGGTAAATCCAAAGGCGAAGATTCTAATGTATTACTTTGGTGTTGTAAAGTAGCTATTATGAATTGAAGCAACTCTTCTGTTGAAGTATGTGAACCTCTAGGGATGGGGACACGGATAACACTAGCTTGCCCATCATTTCTAGTAAAATGGATGTCAATCCATTGTTCATCTAAGGTACCGATAGTTGAAGGCCACGAATAAGGGTAGCTAATGCTATGAAGACCACAAACCCAGTCACCAGAAAAATATAAGGGTTTTGGTAAATGGACTCTAAATTTATTTGGTTTGTTATCGGGGTAATCGGGGACATTGCTAGGAAGATAGACAAAAAATGTGTTTGACATTTTTTTACTTGTGAATAGTGAAAAAATCTGTTCTTTTATACTAACTGCGTCTCATGAATCCACTCTCTTTCAGGGTATCCCATAAACTTTACTAAAAGATCATATGTTCCATCTGGTCTCTTTTTCTTTTTCACAACTTTTTCAATTCGATATTCAGTATCATCATCCTTACGAACGCGAGCTAATTCCTCGTTATAGAATGATCCTTTAAACTTTTCACCCTTTTCATCCTGGACTTTGTAGCGAATGGGATCAACATTATCTTTAACTCTTTCAATTTGCAATATTTCATCTCCCCAGTTTGGGATGTATCCCTTTTCGAATACTCCTTTCCCTACGCTCATTCTGATATAATCTCCTTTCTTTAACTTGGGTCTCATCCTTTTATTTGAAAATACGTCACCATATATCATTTCCCATACATCTTGAGCATTATCAAAATTTACGTCTATAGGTCGCATACCATGTACTCTACTTTTTGCTTTATTTATTCCCTCGATAATTTTTGGAAGGACTTGAACCCAATCCAGAGTTTTATTTTGTGCAAAGTACCGATAAATTCTCTGTTTAATATTACGTATAGCTCTCTCAGCCAAGGAGGCCTTAACGGTAGAGTGAGTTGCCTCTAATTTTTGAATCTCTTCCTTTTGAAAAAATTCTTTCATTAGAGAATTTTTAAATTCTGTTCCTTTATCCGAAAATATACGATGAGGTTTCATAGGCATTTGTTTTAATAATAAATCAAATGCTGTTACCATATTCTCTCCGTTTTTTGATTTTACTGGGACTCCGAATATTCTTTTGGAAAGGACATCGATTCCTAATAGTAAATATCTATTTCCTTGATTATGTCTTGATAATTTTTGAAAATCTGCAAGATCAACTTGAACATCTGTCATAAAACCTGCAGGTATAGTTTTTGCCCTTTTAAAATGAATGCGCCTCGGGCGCATCAACGTGTATGTCCTATGACCCTCCAAATAATCCTGTATAACTCTTTTAGGTATATGTTTGAGGACTTTTCTAGCCTCTCTCCAGAGTCTATCAACACCTGAAAATGCTGCGGGCGATTCAGGATTGTTGTAAAGATTTTGCAAAAGTTTTGTATAGTCTGCCATTTTTATCTCCATAATGCTGGGCTGAACCTATTTATAGGTCTTCTCCTACTTGAGGGTTTCCTCTGGGCCCATTTAACTGTGTTAAATTTTTTGGAAGAGTATGTTCTTTTCTTGAACTTGGGAGTTTTTATTTCGGGTTTCTCATCTTTTGTGGTAATATTTTCTGTTGGTAATGAAGAGGGTAGATCTTCTTTTAACGTTGACGTCGTATCAGATCGACTTTGAAAAGATGGGGATGAGAAATCTTGAGTCCACATATCATCTTCTTCAGTTAAGCTTGTTGTAGGACGAGCCATGATACCCTTTGAACTAGCCACCATCTCTACTTTGACTGGTCTATTCTGTTGTTCATTTCTTAGCTGTAGATATCGTCTAAACTCCTGATTGTAATTAATATTTTTAGCACTAGGTGTCTCTTTTTTACGTTTGGTTTTTTCTAAACCACGACGAATAAAATCCAAATTTGGTTCACCCGTGTCATGAGTTGTAAGTCCTTTGTAAATTTCCTCTGGGACCAGAATAAATTTATTTGCCATTATTAAAATTAAGTTTAGTTGAAATTTGGTTCTTTTATAGACGCGCTCCCTATCATCCTTGCGACCTCAACAAGTATAGGTGTAAGGAGGGCAGCAAACACTCCGACACCTCCACCTTTTTGATTTATAACATGTCTTGCTCCTCTTTCACTTCTGACTCTGCTCATAGAACGAACAAATTCTGAATAGGGTAATAAACGTCTCTTTTGTTGGGTAGTTAGATGGAACCTGGACTTTACAATATTAAGGCAAATTTCTGCGATTGCTAAGAGTTGATTTGTATTTGAATGTCTCAATAGTCTTTTACGTTTTCTTTCAGATTTTGTCTTGGATAATAATTTTAAAAAATCAATGTTTTTATGAACTAGTTGGCTAACCATATTTTGGAATAAAGATAAGTTTCTCTTCGTCGTCCTTAAATATGTTTGTTCTGAGACGGAGAGTTGGATCTGATGAAGCGTGCATGTCTATGACCAAATATCCATATGGATGTTTGGTTGCTTGCCGATAAGCATCGAGGAAATAATCCAACTGTCTTGGAAATAATTGTACACCTATATTTCTGACAGAAAGCATAGAGTTGGGGGATCTCATTATAATAATGTATTGAGAGTTTTGGCGTGCAACCTTAATTTTGGGGTCAAATAAATTTTGTGTAACAAAAATTATGGAGAAATTTTGGTGATGGGATTTTTTGGTAAATAATTCTGATAAATATTTTTCGTTAATAGATAGGAGTAAATCGTCTAGAATCAGTAGTAGAGGCTTTGGATATTTTTTAATCACCTCCTCTGAAGGGACGCCTGCAAATACACCGACACCTGATTTTTGTAAAAGGGGTACAATATTGTTCATTTCACCAAAACAATAGAGTATTGATTTTGGACTGGGATCGATAAGTCCACTAGAGCCTGCAATGAATTTTAAAAGAAATGTACTTTTGCCGCTGGAACTAGGACCAGCTAAAATCATTCCAAAAGGAAGTTTAAATTTTAATTCTTTATTAGAAAATAAATCCATAATGAATACAATAAATACATAGAAAAATCATTTAAATATGTTTTCAATCCGTTGGTATTCCTGTAACTGAAGCATTTAAGCTTTGGAAGAATTCATCTAAATCCTCTTTTGATGGAAGTGAATCTGTGGGTTGAGATGTCTCCTCTGGTATTGTGTTGGGGATTTGGTTTGGTTGTGGTGTAGCAGGCTCGGTCTTAGGACAGGGAACCTCAGGTTGTGTAGTAGCATTGTAGGGTACATTAAAGACTCGTCCTTTGTTTTTTACTTTGAAAAAACAATGTCCAGGTAAATCGAAGAATGTATCAAATGGAGCAAAACGACTTCCTTCAAATCGCGTGCAGTAGATCACAACTCCTTCTTTGACTATTATAAAATCTAGTTCGACTTCTGTGCTTTTACATGAACGACACTTCCCAACCTGGTCATATGGAATGAAACGGGGAGTATTAAAACGGGGACTGGAAATTGTGATCCCACTAGAGGTGACGTTAAATTCAACCTCTGGAAAAATTTTTGGAAAATTTTTGGAGTTCATATTAAATTAATTACATTTAGGAATTATTATCTCCTTTTATACTACTCCAGGACTATTAGACGGGAAGTAAAACAAAGGGTTTTCAATTTTTTAAAATTCCTTTTTTTCTCTAACTTAGTACTATTTCCATTTTAATTTCCATTAATTCCTATTTTTTCCATTCCTATTTTTTAAGGTCAATATTTTCCATTAAAAGAGAACATTTTTTCTAGGTCAGAGATTACCTAGAAATTTTTTAACAAAAGAATTTTTAAGAAATACAAAAGAAAAAAGGAAAAGTTTTTTAAGCTGACCCATAAAATCTTTAAAAAACTACACGCACGCTGCGAGAAAAATATAACAAAAGAAGAATTAAAAGAAAGGAGAGGAAATAAATATTTTTTAAAAGTTTGGGGAAAAGGAAAGGGAAATTTAAATTTAAAAAATTTTTGGGGGGAAATTGTCATAAACCTTTCGGTTTGATAGGTTCGGTACCGAATATTCCTAATTAGTGGACTATTAACCATAAATTAATTAAAGGGTAAGTACAAGAAATAAGGGTAATTACACGAAACATTCTTATATCAGTTATCATTGATAAGAACCCTTGGGATGGTACCGGATGTCCCTAAACCTTTAGGTTGGGCTTAATTAGTGGTCTAATTACATGGGATTAATTAGGGATTAATTTTGCGGACCCCTCTGCCTCCAACGACGGGGGCGTTGGGTTAACTACTCCCAGTCAGCAAGATTAATCAATTTTTCTCTTTTCATTCCCACACCAAATTCAAGAACCTTCCAAAATTAATTTAAAAAATCATAAATATTTATTGGAATGTTTATGTGACTGGCCCCCACTGTAGTCATTATTATAAGAAGATGAGTATGATAATTTAAGATTTTTGGATGTCGGATATTACGACAAAATAGAAATAACGAATCTGTAAGAATAATGAATAAAGAAAAACTAAGAAAATCCTCTCATCTTCTTATAATTGATTTCATTTATTTTTGTACTTTTATAGTTACTACTAATTCTCAAATTTTTTGCGCAGGAACGGTATTACATTGATAATTTTTTGTATATTTTTGGTCACTCTCTTAATTATGGTCACTCTCTTTTAGCTGTAACAAAAATTTTACGTTTTCTTATGGTAAACTCGTTAAACTTCATTTTAGTCAATGTAAAATTGACATTCAAAAATAAGCAACATGCTAGATAACTCCACTACTCTTTCAAATTTTCAGGGTTTTATATAAACCAAAATAAATAAATAAATTATTATGATGTAGAATTTAACCCTAAAATTGGGATTAATTTAATCGGATACTAGAAGCAGGACTGGCATGGTCTTTCGCTAATCGAGATCGATACCTCGAAAATACAAAGTAAACCGACAAATATTTTTGTGTGAGATCTTGTATAGGGTTGGTTTTTTGGTCTCGATCTTTCGTACCGGGCTTTTTATCCTACTTAAAATTTTACATCGTTAATATTTGAATGTTTAATTTTTGAAATTAAACTCTAGTGCACTATTTACTCCTTATACATAATTAGTTTACTTTAATTTATTTTAGTATTTTGAAGCTTTACCTTTTGCTTTCATTCGGTTGATGTCGAATAATTTTTTGGATGTTGGATATATCCCACAAAAATATTAACTGGTTTTGGATTTTGTTTAATACCGAATCTCTCCTAATCTTCCCTAATATTTTTGGATGCCATGCTTGTACATTGGCAAAATTACTCTCTTCTATTAAATTTTTCAATTTATTTCTTCCTAAATCGATTTTAATAATTAATTTGTTCCTTTCCCTTTCCAAAATACATCACTTTATGTAAATAATATCAAATTTTTGAATTAAAATACTATTAAACCTAGCAAGTTTTATAATATTTGATTTGTGCGTGTCAGGCGAATTATTTTTTGAATGCCAACCTGTGCTTTGGCAAAATGTTTATTACCGTTAGTAAATTCTGTAACCCTCCCCATCAACTCTATAAATCAATTTTTTCTTTTCTATTTCCACTCCAAACTTAAAAACCACCAAAATTAAATAAAAAATCATTTTATTTATTGGAATGTTTATGTGACTAGCCCCAAACTTTTTCTCATTTTACTCATCGATAAATAAAATTGTTTTAATATGACGAATATTTAATATTAAACTTTTATTTTCATTTATTTCTTTCCCTTTCTTCCACTTTCCATTTTTCTAGACGCAGAGCATGTTTGGGCGCGGGCATCAGACTGATACATAGGCCAAACCTACAAATTCTTTAAAATTTTTTTCCAAAAAATTTGACTAACATATTTTAAGTATAAGGACAGTGTTATGTCTTGGAATCCATGTTTTAATTTTAACAAGTTTTTGAGTAATTTATTTTAGCTAAATCGAGTTTAGCTCACAAAAATACTGTACATTCTCCTGAAGCTCAATAGTTTTTCGAAATTTCTGCTTACAAATAATGATTAAATCAATTTTATCATATTGAGCATTTTTGTTTCTCTAATTTTCTAGCGAAGCCAAAAATTTGCTCGCGCCCAAAAAACCGATTTTTATATTATCGTTCTGCACCCAGTCTCCTTTACGCCCAATGGCTTGTTTCTATTGAAAATTTATCATTGAATTAAGGTGCCATTTTATTAGAATAAGTAACTTGTCTTTAGCTAAATCATGTCTAGCTCGCAAAAATATTTAAGAAATTTGATGTGAAATTCATTTATTTTACCTAAAAACCAAAACCCGCCTCATGCCCAAACAACCCTGCGCCTTATCGGCTCTGCGCCTTATTCTCCCCGCGCCTAAACGACCCCTTCCTTTTTTACTTTACAATTTTAATAAATTCGTCCTCCGTTCTTTTCCAATTTAATATTTATTGATATTTTGTTTCCTTGCTGTATAACCACTAAAAATTTTTTCCTTTACTTTTCGCATTGTCCAACTGCCAAAATTTTATTTAATTTCCTAATTTTGTCGAATGATAAAAAATGAAAACGAACAAATTATTTAACATTTTAAATGTTTTCTCCTTATACTTTATTACATTTATTTTGTTTTAAATGCAAATATTCTGGTATACCTTACGTCGTAATGTTTCTCATTGATTATTTTTGGGTGTCGGGTTGAATGCCGGCAAAAATAGTTTCTCAAATGTTGTTACCAATTTGATATCCACTCATTATTGCTCTACCCCTAGCCATGTCTATTAGTATGTGTGTCTATATACTTTTGTAAACGTATTTTTGTCAGTGTACTCTTTATACTCTATTACATTTATAATTCGCTTTAAACTAAAATAGATTTTGACCATATTGATGTCTGATATGGGCTGCGTGTTTATTTTTGGATGTCGTACTATGCCGACAAAAATGATAAATTTTCAAATTTGATTACCATACTCTTTTCCTTGCCAATTGATAAATTGACATGCATAACCATGAAGCTGAATACGAATAAGTTAGATTATCACAAATTTTCTTGATTTAAAATTAACTTTAATTAATTATTAATAACTTTGCAAATTTAATTGCCATATGCTCATATCCTTTCTTAATGTGTCCTTTCCCATGCATTACGCGTCTTACGTAAATTTTTTTATGCGAACCTTGGGATACTTTAGGGCATGCGTCCCTTGAACGTCTCAAAGTAGCCGAACCTTATTAGTTATTTATTTTTTGCCAATCTATTCATTATATTTAATTACATTTTTGACTTACATACATTAATAATCGTTTACCATTTTGCCGATAGATGTAGCGTCGTTCTCATGATATTTTTGGATGCCACATTGAATGTTGGCAATAAATATATACATAAATTGAGTTAACGTGGCTTCATTGGCCTTTCTTGGCCATTCAGTATTCGAACGGGTGGTATTGATTTTAGTTTTCGCCTATTTGTTTAGGTAACACTCATTTTTTGTCAATGTACGAATTGACATCCAAAAATAATACGTGTGGCATAACATGAGGAAGCTTATTGTTTGTAAATTTTAGGCATTTTAATCAAAACTAAATACAATAAATTATAGGGTGTAGTAAGCTGTGAAGGGCCAGGAGGGTATTGAGTGTGTTGCATGCGATGTTATGCTACGCTTACATAAAAATCGCGCGCGACACGCGACAGAAAAGATAATGGAAAAAGAGAAGAGAAAAGTCGCCGGCGATTTTGTCGCTTTTTTTGCGTGCTTACATAAAAAGCGACTTCCGCCGGCGACTTGTCGCGCGCGACTTTGTCGCTTTTTTGAGTGCTTACATAAACCGCGACTTCCGCCGGCGACATGTCGCGCGCGATTTTGTCGCTTTTTCGTGTGCTTACATAAAATGCGATTTCCGCCGGCGACATGTCGCCGGCGACACTTTTTTTGATTCAAACATGTTTGAATTTTTGGCGACACTTTTTTGCGACATGCTATTTCTCGATCAATTCTGATCCGATTTTCAAAATTTAAAAAGATTCTGAAAGTTCAGTTTATTCTCTATCGATCAATATAAATTTTATATTTTTAAAGTTAAATCTTATGGGTCAAAATTGATTTTGAAAAAGGTATACTTTTTGCAAAAAATATTCTTTTTTTCGATATTTTTGAGATTTTCAGTATGCTATCGAGTATTTTTATCATAACTTTTTATCAATTGGTCAAAAATTCTGAATTTTTTATATGTTGTAGAGCTTTTGATTCTCTATCAAATGATACCAAGAACATGAAAAAGTGACCATTTCTTGATGAGTAGGGCTCGTCCCATATAGTTAGGGACAAAAAATTTTGGGGAAAATCGAGGCATTTAAGAGATTAAGAGGGTCCATATCCGCGGACCATATTTGTCCTTCGATATCCTGATATTATCCGTATCCTTGACCATGCCTGGTTTAAAGCATTAAAAAAACCACAATATACACACAATATAAAAGCCACAATAAAATAGTGGCAACGAACTGTCCTATACATTACAGTACTCTGACTTTCACCAACGTGAAAAATAGAGATAAATAAATAAAGAAAATATAGAAGAAAAAGATAGAAAAATCTAATAATTTTGTGCTTACATAAAAATCGCGCGCGATTTGCGACGTCGCTAGGCGACATGTCGCCTAGCGACGTCGCTGCTTTGTGCTTACATAAAAATAGCGTTTTGTCGCTTTGCGACAGTCGCTTTTGCGGAAATCGCCGATTTTATGTAAGCACACAACTAGCGATTGTCGCCGGCGACATGTCGCCTAGCGACTGTCGCGTGTCGCGTGCGATTTTTATGTAAGCGTAGCATTAAGCTCCCAAAAGGAGATACCGGGTGGGTATATTGCGGAATGCAGAACATTCTATCCTTATACTTTATTATATTTATTTTGTTTTAAATCAAAAAATATTTTTCGATTGAACGAATGTTTGTTGTAGAACTAGTGTTGGACTTGACCGGTTAATTTTTCCCTGTGGCGGCTATAAAGCTCTTATTCTTCTCCCTTTGATTCGTCGCGGTGAAAAATTAACCGATCGTGTCCAATTCTAGTAGAACTTTCTCATTATACTTTATTATATTTAATTGCTATTAATTGAAAATATTTTTTGTCACTGTTGTGGTCTATAGGCACGCTATGTTGTTATTTTTTGGATGTCGCTGTAAAAGTCGGCAAAAAATAAATACACATCAAATTTAATCTTCTGGTCATAATCCTGCCTTTGTTGGCCATTCCATGTTCAGATATTAGACTTTTGTTTATATCCTACCCCTTATTATTTGTCAATTTAAGAATTGACATCCAAAAATACGACGACTAACATCACAATCAATGCAGATCTATCTGAATTTAATTGTTCTAAAATGTACTAAAAAATTAATAAATTATTAAGGAGTATTCTTAAAGTTTAATTTGATGTGTTTCAATGAGTTATAATTAAGGTTGTAACTCGACCTGTTGATTTTTCACTGTGGCGGCTATAAAGCTCTTATTCTTCTCTATTTGACCCACCGCATGGAAAAATTACCGTTCGTGTCCAACTCTAGTAGGAACCTTTGCTTGATTATATTAAGCTGCTGTTAAATGAAAATATTTTTTGTTATGGTTTGGGTCTAGGGGCACGTCAGTGTTGTTATTTTTTGGATGCCGCTGTGAAAGTCGGCAAAAAATAAATATTTATTAAATTTAATTTGGTCATAATCCTACCTTTGCTGGCCATTCCTTGTTCAGATATTAGACTTTTGTTTATGTCCTACCCCTTATTATTTGTCAATTTAAGAATTGACTAAATACTTTCTTACTTACATTTTTGACCATTCCATGTTCCAATATCTGACTTTTGTTTATGCAAAACCCTTATTTTTTGTCAATTTAAGCATTGACATCCAAAAAATAAAACGCCTCATCGATGAAACAACTCTAGATTTTCCTAAATTTTGATCATTTTAAGATAAAACAAAAATTAATAAATTGTTAAGGTGTCCCCGAAAAATTTACAAACCCATGTACCCCCGCATCCCACCCTCGTACGTTCGGGGTAGACCCCTAGTGTTAGCTTTACAAGCATTAGGCTTTACAAGCCTGCGCAATTATATTAGAGCCATACCCTTGTAATGCAAGTATATAACCATTTTTTCTAACTACTTGATAAATTCTGCGTGTCTGTAAATAAGTGATGGTCAGTTAGCGCATTTTCAGTTAACGCTTTTTTCTTAAAGATATCTCTGTAATTTAATAATTAGTTGAGGCATTCCTATGAAAAGCTGCAACCTTATAAATTATTATGTTTATTTTGTTTAAAATGGAAAATTTTTTTGAGTTAAAAATCAATTTCGCAGAGCTCCTATACTTGTCTATTTTTTGGATGTCGCATAGAATGCCGACAAAAAATCATTTGAGTTTATTAATAATTTGAATCCTCCAAGGATGTCACTTTGCCTTCACTTCTCAGTTACATGTCCAGTTTCCTATTCCAGCCTTTCCCACCTTCGCTATTTCTTCTATCTAGTTTTCGGAAAAGCCCGATATTCTACTCTTGTGTTATTCTGTTAATCGCTAGGTAAGACCGTAACCCTAAGACATAACTATTGTATAAGAGTATTCATGCTTTGGAAAAATTCATTGGACGGGACCTGGAATAGATCCAGCACGAGAAGGCCCAAACCGAGCACAACCGACTGTGCCACCACCCAACCAGTGGATGGGTTATTTATTTTCATTTATATTCTTTCTGCAAGTGCGGACACAACAATAACACAGAAAACATACAAACGAATGACACTTTAACGAGTTTCGATTAATCGAAAAAAAGTGATTCATATAATTTATAGCAATTTACTCAATCTATAAGATCTTTGGATTGCTCGAAAGTTATTTCATTATCAATGTTTCTTCTTTCATTTTTTGGATGTTTGTATATTTCACAAACAAATAAGCTCTCCCACCACAAATTTCTTATTTAGTAGACCCTACTGGTTTCATCCGTGTCTGGCGATTTCGGCAAAAGTGACTGCCCAATACACTTCACTGCTAAATCACTCACTGCCCATTTAACCACTACCCACGTCACTTCTGTCGAAATCACACAGCACCGTTTCATCACCTACACCTGCTAAGTCTTGCAAGAGTTTATATTCGCCACATTAATCCTGATATGTTTAAAACTTTAGTTCATACATCCGGCTCTATAGCAATGTCCGATTCCATGTCATTTTTTTCCTTTCTAAACTAGTTCGATCCCTATTGTTATCATAAGAAATAATTCCAGTACATTTGAGTATTTTACTCCATAAATCTAATTAGATTTTTCAAAACATAAAAATAACGAGTAGTTTGTTACATACATGCCATTCCTTTTTAGATAGACTGTTCTATTTTTTGAATGTTAGTGTGCGTCACTGACAAAATAATTTCCGATTTCATTCCCAATTACCTATTTTTCCTTCATATCCTTTGCTCGTTTTCTTCCTTCAAACAGCAACAAAGGAAATCTTTCAAAAGAAGCTGATTCTTGAGTAGGCTCAGAAAAGAAGCTTTTGTAATATATAACCATAGTTCTTAGTACGGCTCCGGGATCCAGGTACGGAGCTAGAATTTTGACAACCTCGAAGCCTTTGCCAACAAATACCCAATACCCAGCCGTATAACACTTTAGTGTTGTCCAGTTTATTTTTGTGATTATTTTTCTCCTTAAATTTAAATTTGATTTTATAAAGCATAAAATGCAATTAGGTTTTCAGATACCATCTTTTTTTGCGCCACCTGCTTTTAATTTTTTGGATGTTAGTGCATATCACTAACAAATGATTTTCAAGTTCATTTCTATTATTTTTATTTTTTGTACCTGATTTGTCGACCACCAACAAAGGAAATCTTTGACTTTATTTTTAATTGTGATTCTTTTTCCTCCGTAAATTTAAATTAAATTCTAAAGGATTTAAAAGGCAAATTTTTTTGATATCAAACATATAGGGCCAGAACGCGGTAGTTATTTTTTGGATGTTAGTATGTATATCACTAACAAATCATTCAACTAGGGATATTCTCATTAAACATTCGCTCAAAAATATTGCCATAAGCTTGATAGATTTGACATGATCCTTTTTCTCCATATACTTTTATTCAATTTTATAATAGCTAAAATGTATGTAGCTTTTCGTTGCCATATTGGGCAATTGTGTTGACGTTGTTATTTTTTGGATGTCAGTCTGCTTCACTGGCAAGATAAAAATATTTTCGTGGTTATTTTCTTCCAAATTTTTGGTAAAATTTTGTCTTAAGTCCTGGATTTATATTAAGATATCATTCGAAAGAATGAGCTCGATCGAAAAAAATAAGCCCCGGGGCTTATTTTAGAGAAAATACGGTGTATTGCCGAGTACTGAAACCAATAAGGGGGACCAAGGTCATTTTTGGCTTATGTCCAGTTTATGCGTCCCATGAATTTTGGGTTCCAGGACTTATGACGGAATTTGATCCACTCTTTGTTTTCCGATGATTTTTTTATTTTCTATGGCTCGTCATGACCCCATTTTTAATCAAAACACATTTTTTATCTAATACGTTTAATCCTTCTATTTAAACAAATTTTGCAAAATTTTTTATTTAATACTCTACTGCCCCAATTATATTTGCCTGCTTTACATAATTTTTTGAAAAATTCTTCCCTCACTTTCACTCTTCTATTACTAAGAAATTTTTTTTATTTTACATTCCCCAATTTCCCTCTCTGACTAGGAATGTAAGGAAGACTGAGCGACACTTGCGGACCGACATTTGGGAACACACCCAGAAAGCTTTCTAACTTATAGCTTATAAAATGAGTTGTATTGGTATAGCACCTCGAAAATAGATCCGAAAATTTAGGACAAGTTACTGGATAAGGCCCAAATTTCCGCTAGTTCCAATTTCAATAGGCTTTCGTTTTGTCCGCAAATGTCGTGTACGCAAGTGTCGTTCAGAAAATACTTGTATGCTTGAGCGCGTTAAACACTCTTTCCTGTCTTGTGAGTTAACCAGAGACAGTCTCAAGTTTTCCTCTATACCCTTTTTACTTTCATTCATTCATTCATTCATTCTTCACCACCCACCCACACACAATGTATTAGACTTTATCCCAGACGACTGCCTCTAGTCAGCCGCTTAGTTGTGTGTGTGCTCTGGCGTCATAAGCCTGCCAGCCATTTTCTTTAAGAGAAAAAGAGAAAGAGAATACTAGGAAATTCCAGTTGAGAGAAATTTTTGCGGACAAAATTATTTTTTTTATCGATATTGGGTCGATTTTATTTTTAATAGTTACTATTTTTATTTAAAATGATAACGAAATAATTTTTACGTTTTTGGCCAAATTCCAAAATAATTTTTATTTAATTATGTCTAGGCAAGGATTTTATATTTTTAGCTATTTTTGCGACCTATTTTTTGATAAAAATAGTGTGTTCCTACTTTAGTGTTATTAGAGCCTAAACCATTTTTCGTCCTTTTATAGTATACTCATACCACATCAGAGCTAGTATTTGTCTTAGCATTGCAAGACATACAAAAAATAAACCTCATGCGATTAAAATTCGCAACGCTTTACGAATTTATACACAAATTAAAAATATTTTAAAATTGAATATTTTATATCAAGTATTTTGTTATTTTAGTGTTTTTTTCCGCCTTCCGTTTTTGTTATTGCTGTTCGCCCATTAATAATGTATTCATATCTAATTAATTCGGAATTCAATTTTCTGTCGACCCTTAGGGGACGTGTTTGTCTGGGATCTGGTTTGTGCCTTTGTGGTTCTTGTCGGGGTTTTTGTAAAAAATTGTCAGGATTCTCGGTTGGATTGCTATCCTAATTTAAACTAATTAAACCACCTATTTCGCACTTTCCGGACCTAACTAGTTTGATTTTGGTACTTTTTTTGGCTGTCTCACTTTAAGCTACTTTTAGACTTATTGTCCGTGCGTTGCACAAACATCCAAAAAATAAAAGTAATAAGGGAGAGCAAAGTAAAGATTTAACTTTATCGAATTGATACCTCTTTAAGCATATCAAATTGAAATAATATATACATATTTAATCGACGTGGACCGAAAGTGATTTTAATATGCGATAATGGTTTCACCATATTCTCGATCCAACTAACACTTCTCCCGAATCACACGGTGTTCACCCGTTTTCTTTCATCTTGCTTTTAGCTTAATTTCGTTTTTTGCCTTTAATTTTTAAAAACTATTTCGACCTTTACAGAGCTAAAACTATATTTATTTCGACTGTTTTGTCCTTTTTTGGACCGACTTCCTTTAACCAAATTTGTGATTTCTGTCTGTGCATTGCACAAACATCCAAAAAAATAAATCTCTACGACGAGGTTACTTAACTTTATAATCACGCGCATATACTTATAATATTCTAAATGGAATATTTTATATTATATCCATGGCAAAACTTATTTTAAAAGCCAAAAAATTTTTTCCTAATTATTTTATAAGATTTATTACAAATCTAATTTTAGGTATTTGCTCAACATTAATAACAATATAATTATTTTTTAGCTTTCTTTATTTTGTTCTAATTTTAGTTTTGCAACTTTGAATTAATTTTTTGTATTTCTTATTGTTTTTTAATTTTTATTGCTTAATCTACAGTTCAAAATTCGGTTCCAAAATATAAATACATAAGCTCAAGTTTTACGATACTTTTAAATATGACCAACAAAATTTTTGAATTTTTCCTTATAAATTTTTTGCCTGCATTTAATGCGGCATTCAAAAATAAAGAACAGCTTCGTCGATGCGCCAAACGTAGAACGTTAATTATTATTTCCAAATAAAACGAAATAAATGTGATAGAATATAAGGAGTAGGATCGCGTTGACCCGATTCACGATTACGAAAATTTTGTATTCGAAATAACCAAAATTTTTATCAAAGCATTGCTTTGACATCCAAAAAATGACAATTGCTTTCTTGTTGAATATCTAACTAAATAAATAGATTGCTTCTTTTGTAAATTATTTAACGAATTAGATTATATTAAAAGGAAACAAAAAATTTTTTCTGGCTGTGGAAATAATCAGATTTTTTGAATCTATTTTGTTTACTTTTGCCGGCATAAAATGCGGCATCCAAAAATACAGAACCGTTGGCAGGTGGCGATAATAAAACTTTAAAATAATCCCCACATAAACAAAATAAATGTAATAAAGTATGAGGAGAATTTATGCCTTAATTTGCGTGTCCGGTAGTCTCGTCAGAGGTTAGTTTAGTCAGAGGACATTTTCGTCAGAATTAGTTTCGTCAGAGGTCCTTCTCGTCAGAGACCAGTCTCGTCAGAGGGCAGTTTCGTCAGAGATCAATTTCGTCAGAGGTCCTCTTCGTCAGCAAGGCTCCCTTTTTAAAAATCTAATTAAACGGTGGTATTATGATTTATACTAAGTTATTTGTTTCTGGATCGATTTGGACAAATGAGGTGTCATTCGAATAATCTCTAAAAACTGATTTTTGGGGTGAAAAATTTGAGTATACAAATGATAGCTCGCTCGAGTCAGATCGACGAGCTGCATCGAGTTCGACGAGATGAGCCTCCCTATGGTTTGTCATGATTCAGGAGTCTGTAATTCGGTCCCGGAATGTCGGATCAGATTCTTCCATAACAAATTCGACTCAGTTTTTAGAGATTATTCGAATGACACCTCATTTGTCCAAATCGATCCAGAAACAAATAACTTAGTATAAATCATAATACCACCGTTTAATTAGATTTTTAAAAAGGGAGCCTTGCTGACGAAGAGGACCTCTGACGAAATTGATCTCTGACGAAACTGCCCTCTGACGAGACTGGTCTCTGACGAGGACCTCTGAAGAAACTAATTCTGACGAAAATGTCCACTGACGGCATAAGATTACCTCTTCGGTACATTGACCTGCTCCCCTTTGTTCCGTATAAAATTTTTCTCATTTTAAATAATCCAATTTTATCAAAGATCCTTTCATTTTTTTCCAAAAATTTCAAAATTTTTAACAATTAATTTTCTTACTTTTTAATTTTTTTAACGATTTTTAACATTTTCTCAAATTTTTTTTGATTTCTAATTGATTTTTTTACAAATCTAATTATAGATATTTACACAAAATTAATAACAATATAATTATTTTTTAGCTCTTTTTATTTTGCTGCGTTTTTTTGTTCTAAAGCTTCGAATTTTATTTTTTTAAATTGTTTTTGAGTTGAATGTTAAGTGAATAGTTTTGGTGAGTTGTCATCAGAACTGTAATATAGATACACTTAACCGGCCAAACCATAGGTACACTCAACCTCGTTTCTTGTATCGCACCGCAAAACAATCCCTTAGTTTTACAACAAATTTATTGCCGGAACATTTCGTTGACATCCAAAAATACAACAACAGAAATAGCCTCTCAACACTTTCTAAAATGGTTTCCAGCTCTTGTAAATTATTTAATGAATTAAGTTATATTAAGAGGATAACTCAATTAATAAACACATGTGCCGTAATGTTGTGCCTCATTACGCCTTCGAATTCTCAATACTCCCACCTTGACATTAGTTTTCTCTGACGTGAGGTGCGTATAAGTGGATCAGTATGTGTTACATACAATTTTCACCTACACATTTTGCCGCCTGTCAATGCGGCATTCAAAAATACTTAATGAAGACACAACACAACACTGATAATAGAGCCCAAAAATTATTTACAAATAAGGCAGAAAGATTTAATTAAAATATACGGAGAATTTCGTACCCCTTTTTATTTTTCTTTTACCTATTTTCTAATTAAAAACTATACATATATTAAGTAAATCAATAATTTTCCTGCTAATTTTTTATACTTCCGCATACAAATCCGCAAAATTTTTTTTCTATTTTTTGCACACTCATTTTTTAAATTGGGCCACAAAAAAAAGTAATTTTCTTTTCTCTTCTTTATATCCACTTCTTTCTATTCCTGGGAAACTGCCCCCCTTTATTCTTTCTTTTTCATTTGTGTATTTATTTTTTTCTTTCTTCTTTTATCATCCTTTTTTCTTTTTTTATTCATCATGTGGCCGACTGCCCCTAAAAATACTTACAAATAAATCGGTGGGTTCAATGGACATTTGAGTATTTGAAATTTTTTTTTATTTTTGGGCGGTGAAATACAGTCGAGCCTATTTTTAAAATAAACCCTTAGGACTGCCATTTTCAATTAAGTTCACAGTTCGGATCAAAATCTGCATATCCCAAAATTTTTATAGATTTTATATTACTCCTTATATAGAATTTTTTTAAAAATTATTTAAAGAAAATAAAAGACTAAGGGGCATTTTACGTTCGAACTTTGAATTCAAACTCTGAATATTTTTGTATGTCATTGCAATGCTTTGGCAAAAATAGATTTACTAATTCTGAACTTACTGGACTGCCAGTGATAGAATCCTTCCATTTCCGTCTTCTGCCGAATTCCGTCTTTTCTTTTACACTTCCCCTGAACCTTTAATTAATTAATTGTTTTGACAAAAACCGGAATCGAGAATTCAATCTTCACAAATTTTATTGTTTAATATTAATTATTTTAAAATCTGATATATATTAAAATATTTCATTTTCTTAAAGTGTAGTAAGCCTCAAGTTGAGTTGATTATTTTTGGTTGTCAATCAGGAATTGACAAAAGATTTTTAATATTTTTTATGATTTTTCGTCAGTATGTTTACATTTAGAATTCATGTACATTCGATTCTCTATATAATGTAACCCCTCGGGATGAGATTTGCTAAAATAAGAGTTTAGGTAAAATGGGAGGGGAACACATTATGATCTGCCACTTCATTAAAAATTTCTATGTATCTCAACAAAAGTAAAACTAAACAAAAGTAAAAAAATTAATAGGCTTGTGTATCGATAACAGGGAATCTGCCGACATAAAAATAAATTCTTTATTCCCTATAACAAACTTATTGCTAGCATATTAGCTAACATCCAAAAAATTAAGAGCTCGCTCGAATCTTGAACAACCTCAACATTTAGTAATTGTTTTTCTAATGCTTTTAATTTTTAAATTATTAGGTGCAATTTTTCGTTATTAAATTTTTGGCAAAATATTTAATGCTTCTTATCATAAAATTCATTTACACATTATTTTAACATTAACTTTATTTATTATTTCAAGCTTCTTCCATCTTTTTTTAATTTTTTTGGATGTCATTGCTATACATGACAAATACTATTAAACTATGTCCTCCTTTAGGTGTATGCCCTTGGGTTTCATTGAATATACCATAAATTCTCTAATTGAAGCCTTCTATTTTTTAACCCTCTTGTAGGGTGTGCTTATATTAGAGAATTTTCGTTATTCAAGGTAAACACATTTGCTAGATTGAAGGCTAGCATCCAAAAAATTACATGCATATTTTTTAATTTTCGATTCGTGTCATAAATTTAATTGTTTTCTAGTTCGTTTAATTAAATAAATTATAATGTTCACTGACAAATGAGTACTAGCCCATATATTTTTGTAGTTATAGATCTGCTATCAATAAGATTATGTTTAATTTAGGGTGGCAACACGACCCTTCGAAGTCGTGAGTGTTAGGGATTGGGTCTGTTTTAGCTTTTACGCCTTAGCAGTTCGGATCAGGTTTTGTGCCTAAAAATCATTGGGTCGGGTTACCTACCTAATGTAGATACAAATACTGTGTTTAATATGTATTACTTTTTACATTTTAATTTGTACATATTTAAATATCTTACAATGTTAACAACTTCTCTGGCCTTCTGTTGGTCCTTGAGTATTTTTGGATGTCATGCTTGCATTGACAGAAAATTCTGTAAAGTCATCATATGTTTTGTTATGTTAGAAAGTTGATCGTCCCGGCTCTGTCTCTAATATATCCCGAGTAACTTTTAGATTGCCCTCTCATTTAATCCACATACGTTCCTAAGTAATTTGATGGTCACTGTTTGGAGACGCTTCCAAAGCGAAACCCTCTATATAGAATACGGCTCAATATGTATAGGATAAAATTTTCACCCCAAGAGTAAACACTAGAACCAAAACTGGGAGCAGGCCTGTCCGCAATGTCGGATTGCGGACAGCGGAAAATGTTTTTCACATGCTGACATACCTGACTGGGAGTGTCTTATGAAAATCGTTTGAGAATTGAGTTAACTGAGTTATTTAAAATTCCACCCCTGATTCCCTCCTTCCCCCGAAAAAATTCCCTCCATATACTCTAACGTCTTCCCAGACATTCTTTCATATTACACACATTTACATTCCGTCTTCAGCTCCCTCATTCTTTTATTTTTTACCTCCTTTCCCCTTTCATTCATTTCCCCATTTTTTTTTATTTTTTCACCATTTGTTTGTCTGCCTGCCAGACAATTTTATTTTTGTGCAATACTAAGTAAAACAGCACTACTAGAGTTGGCCGAGGTCGGGATCTTGCCAAGCACGAGGTCTCGTCTATTATCTCCAGGTCTCGAGTTTCGACTTTGACTAGTTTCGGAGTCTCGTTCCTCACCAAGAGCTGAGTCTCGTGTCCAAATTTGCTCTCGATCTCGACCTCGATTTTTTCAAAACAGCCTCAACCTCGCCCATCTCTAACTATTACTCCCTTCGTTTCTCGTCTCATATTTCTTCCGTATTTTTTAAAAGTACAAATGTATTTATATATTGAAGTTGATTTTTGCTTTTCTTTTTTTGCCTCTTTTCATTTTTCTAAAAAAATTTTTTTTTCTTCGTCAAATTAAAATTGAAAGGAATGCACTTTTACTTTTTTTTCTGAACAATAGTTATTTTTATATTATTTGCTTAATATATTAAATTTTTTTAAAAATGAAGGAAATTTGTTTTATTTTAATTTTTATTCACTTTTTTGTCCAATATTCCTTCAATTATTTTGAAATTGGTTATTTATTTGTTTATGTCTTCCTTTTATAATTTATTTTGTAAATACATATATTGACCACATGGTATAACATAAACATTTGATGGCGGGCCTTATTATAAACGTCCACCTATAAGGCCTAAAATTGCAGTTATAACGAGGGGTGTTTCTAGTAGGAGGTCTCTCGTGTCTCTTTTTCTGTCCTTAGCATAGGACAATCAAATCCAGAATTAGAATGTATCTAATACGGGTGCTTCGAAACTTTTATGTTAATCATAACTAATACGCTAACCTTTTATTATTTTTTGTCGGCTTTCGAGCGGCATCCAAAAAATAAACACCTGCGTCTAAACCGAAGTAGCTTCCGACGCCTTAAGCTTTTACAATTTAAAACAAAATAAATGTAATAGATTATAAGAAAGGTTTTGCTTTTATTTTCAGTATTGCTTTTAATAAATTCAAATCAAAAGCGAACCTTCCTAATGATCAAATGATCTTCTTAATACACACACATTAACTGTATTGTTTTTTTCATTTTAAATTTTCCATGTAAGTGACTCCCTGACCACGTTGCCGATAAACTTTATTTATTGAATATACCTAAATATGTTCTTTATAGTATAATCCACTCTCCATATAATTTCTTACATTTACTGTTTATTCTAATTAGAAACGGCCTTTTTTTAATATGTCATTCGTTGAGTATAAGGGAGTTTATTTTTTGGATGCTGTATCGAATACCAGCAAAAAATATTCACTAAATCCTGTTTTTATTAATGCACGAAATGTCATTAAAATAAGAGACCGGTTCGAAACGATATCTCCAACAAAAATCTAGATTATCTTGTCTCTAATTAAAATACAGATTAAATACAAGGCAAAAAACTTTCATTTGCTAGAGCAACGTCTAGCATTCAAAAAATAAATTTCGAAATTTAGATCATCGTAGAGTTCTAAATTCAATTGTTTTTCTCATTCATTTAATTAAACATATTATAATGTGCAGAGCTGTCCAAAACCGAAAATTTTCCATAATCAAGACTCGAGACAAAGACTTTACACTAAGACGAAGATTGAAAAACCAAGAAAAGTCTTGAGTTAAGATACTGGGGTAAAAGTCTTGGACAGTTCTAGTATAAATCAAAATATTTAAAGATTTTCTTCTCTTTTTAGTTTGGAAGTTTTTATGTTACTCATATCTAACACATTAACGTTAGCATTGTTTTGTTTTTGCCGACTCTGAAGCGGCATCCAAAAAAATACATTCAACGGCCCTTTTGACTCCTAACCCTAACAGTAAGCTCTACTTAATTACAAATAAATGTAATAAACTATAAGGAACATTTGGTCATTACCTTATTGCTTTTAGCATAGTTACTCTTACTATGTTAAATTTTCCACCGCATCTCAAATTGTACACTAATATTGGGTGTCTTTAATAGGAAAAACCTAAAATCTTATCTCTACTTTTAACACCTACAAATTAAGTAACATTTTGTCTATATTTTGTCGGCTTTCGATGCGACATCCAAAAATAAAACGAATCATACAGACGACATCTACATCCTTAACTCTAAAAATATCTCCATCTTTAATACAGAATAAATGTAATAGATTATAGGGAGGA
Source organism: Meloidogyne enterolobii (assembly GCA_963681835.1). NCBI lineage: Eukaryota > Metazoa > Nematoda > Chromadorea > Rhabditida > Meloidogynidae > Meloidogyne > Meloidogyne enterolobii. The sequence continues at coordinate 942,160 of CAVMJV010000092.1, forward strand.
TGATTACCCGTTTTTCGTAAATAATACCCCTACAATTTGAACCACTCCCTTAATTAAGTTTATCGAGTTAAGGTATGTATAATCTCTTTAAAATGTGATTATATTCTGCCACTTTCCCCGTTATTTCAATATTAATAATCGAGTTCGATACTTAGAAGAATCATCTCCCACAAATCAATTTAAGGTATTTTAAAAAGCAAATTGGTTTGGCCGTTTAATAGTATGACATCCAAAAATAACTCATGTCAGCGGGACAAAATTATTGTGTTAACTATAACTTATTTCCTTTCGTATATCTAAATTTTCCGGAAATTTTATCGAACAAAATTTTCAGAAATCTTATTTAACAGATATTTACAAGATTTTTGTACGTTTGCTTATTTTCAATGCAACTATCACTTGTAAACTGCTTATTAGCTTTGCTAACATCCAAAAAATATATCATACGTCATGGCGATTCTACATTCTGAACGAATCTTTAACTGCTCTTATATTCCTTTTAATTTAATATATTATATATAGCCAAATTATCTTTCGGGATAAGGACCACAAATATCTAACTCTTCATATATTTGCCATCTTATAAGCTACATCCAAAAAATATCAACTTTGCAAAAATATCAACTTCGAAATAAAAAATTTTATTTCGGTCAGCCCGGGTGGAGGGTTACCCATGAAGTTATGTTCAGCTATAAGTTGCCTTAATTAGAAACCGAACTGGGACTGTTATTCTAGAATCAAGATCGATATCTCGAGAAAATCTCAATAAATAACCAACTGCCCAAATTACTCATTTTCTATTTAACTTGATGTCCATCCAATTCACTTCTGTCGAAATTACAATGCACTAGACTTTTCGTTTATTTATTTGTCGGCTTTGATGCGACATCCAAAAATAAAACACAAACTGCGGATATTGATACCATATCTCGAAAATATCTCGAATATGATACAAAATAATTGAAATAATTTATAAGGAAGATGATTGGCATTCGAGAAATGTCATTCGAGAAAGAAAAAATAAGAGAGTTGGGGACGGGCATAAGAGTTGGCTCCCGCATTTTAAAAGGCGAAGCGTAAGGATATTTAATAATCGTGTTCAAGATAGAAGAATCATTCCCACAAATAAATTTATAATATTTTAAAAAGCAAATTTATTTGCCAGTTTGATACTGACTTGCAAAAATAACTCATTGTTTGATGAATAAAATTATATAACTGTAATTTTGACGAGACTTTTTGTAATTTTATAAATTAAATACTATTTATTAAACATTATCCAAGCATTTATTAATAATTTTCTGATTTTATTATTTGGGTTTTTAACCGCAAGTGTCATTAATGTACTACTCATTTATATTCCCTCCTACTCATTTATATTCCCTTTTTTCTTCTTGGTCGAAACCTAGTGGCCTTATCTGAACCTAGGTACTTTTATATGCCCGAAAATTAAAAAACCATAGACTTTTTAGCATAGACATTATTTTGTTGGCTTTCTGCAACATCCAAAAAATTATGATCAACATGCCAAATGAACAACAGATAATCATTTTAGAATATAATCTTATACAACTAATAATTTACTAAATTATATTTTGTAGAAATCGCGGATCTTTTATCGCTCCCACAATTTTCTAAAATTTTACAGTCTAAAATTTCAAGAAATTATAACCCCCCTTGAATTTTTTGTGTTTCTCTATCTTCCCGTTGTCGGATTTTGTCAGCTTCCTGCTAACATTCAAAAAATAAAATTACCCCACTAAATGATATATGAACGACCTTAACTCTAGTTTTATATAACTTACATATAATTTAATACATTATATTTTGCAAGCGTTGTGTTTTTTACTCGCTCCCACAATTTTTCTAAAAATTTTATTTTTTCATTTCAGTAGTCATGTACTATAACCAATTTAATTAAATAAATTAATTTATTTAATGCATTTTTCAAAAACAACAAAATTAATTATTTGACAAAACAGAATCTCTCCATTATTTTAATCAAAATACTTCAAAAATAAATTAAATAAAAATTTTGGAATCAAAAATGTCCGTTTTCAACGAAGTAAAGATTTTGACGGCCTCCACACCAATTAATATTGGCAACACTAATAATAATTTATCTCCAGATTTTTTAACTAGAAATGCTTCTAATAGTACTATTAAACCAGCCATAATTGATAATAATGTAGACAACAATGGGGGTGAGGCGACGCCGACAACTCCGGTGGCTAACAACAGCAATTCGTCTACGCCTAATGCTAATTCTAGAGTAGGTTGAAATTAATCTTGTGAAAATTTTCCGCTCTAGTTCTCTAAAAAATTTTTTTTTGAAAAGTAGTAAAAGAGTTAGTCATACATTCGGTTTTATTTATGTAAATTCAGAATTTTTTGACTACCAAAATGGGATAAGATAATCAAACAAATATAGTCGATATGACGTTTCTGTCACCATAAATAGGTAACATACAAAAATACACAACTTGTTTATAAGAACACCAATTTAACTTTGTTTTCTTTAAGAATCTTTTTACTAATTTAAATTTGTAAAATCACATACGTTTCAAACATTATTTGTGAATTATCCTTCCAATGGAGCTTTTTCAAAACAAAAAACGGTGCTGGTCTAGTTTATGCGTCCAATCCACGGCTGTAAATAAGTACATACATTTGGATTTCATAAGACGAGGGTCGATTATAAGTAATGTACTTCCAAAATAAGTACGAATGAGAACCCTGTGTAAGCTAACTTTTAGTTTAGCAAATCGAAGTGATTTATTCAGGAAATACTATTATTTTAGCTCTACTTGTTTAATAATACCTCTCACTTTAATTATAGTTTAACAAATTTATTAGACCATTTTTTGCTGGCATTCAATGCAGCATCCAAAAAATAAGCTAGGTACCCTGAGGAGAGACAATGCAAAAAATTCTTTGCTAGTTAAAGCCAAACTTAAATGTAATAAATTATAAGAAGAATTTAAGCAATTCTATTCGATAGCTATCTTATCGTGTTACGGCTTTATTAATTTAAGTCTTACAAATAAAACTATGAGGCTCAATAAACTAAACAAACATTTCTGTCAACTTAAATGTGATAATAGTTTAAGCGTTTTTTAAACTTTTTTGCCGCAATTCAATGCAGCATCCAAAAAATAATTCCATACAAAGAGCTGACGTAACAATTGAAATACATTTTCTAATTCAAATAATATTTTAAATGTTAAAAATTATAGGGAGACTTTTCCTCGGACCGGATTTCGAATTCGCGTAGGAAAATAAGGTTTCGTGTACAACCCGTTATAGGTACCCCGTTGAGACTAATATAAGTGGCCCTGATAATGAAGAGGTCCAATTCAAACCAGATAATTTTATAGTGTCTTAAGTAAGTATAGCGTCTATAAAACCTTCTTCAACCTCTGGACAACACAACCTGAAATTACGTCAGTCTCTCAATTTGATGCTTATTAGAAGAGTCTTTTTGCCGGCATTCAATGCAGCATCCAAAAAATAAAACCCTTCAATACAATATGACCGTCTAGAAATATTTTTTTCTATTTCAAATCAGATATTAAATCTTATAAATTATAAGGAGAATTGTAAGGAAAATATCATAAACTGAGGTTAAATTATAGGGAGAGGGATATTCCTTAAAGAAGTACCACAACAGGGCTGGGCTTATTTCGCACTTTCGCGTTTCGCATTCTCGCATTTTTGGCGCGAAAAGTTTCGCATTTCGCTTTTTATTCTTAGATTTCGCCCAGCCCTGTACCACAAGCTCACTATAACGCTTAGCTATAACTGGGTTAATTATCAAATCGGGAACACCCTTCTATGGTTCAATTCAGCTTGTCGAGACGGATCGAAGCATACCAGGGTGTTCAGAATTTGACTATTCCGAACAAAGTATTAGAAATCTACTCTAGTATTAGAAATACTCTGAATTTGACCACCTCATTATACTATAATGATACCCCATTCTTAATAAAGTTCTTTTTGCCGGCATTTAAAGCAGCATCCAAAAAATAAGAGAATCGCTCGTACAATCATAAGGCAAAAAATTCTTTTCTATTTCTAATTAAAAACAGAAAATGAAATAAATTACATATAAGGAGTAACGGTTATACTTAAAGAATATCTTTTCAAGTGTCGGGGTACAACTCTAGTTTAAACTAGAAATGATTAGGACATGAATCCTAGATCATAATCACGGCAATAATTTTTTGATTTTTACATAAAAATTTGTCAAGAAATTCGAACAATCTGATGGTTCAGTAATTTTCATGCGTATCTGTCACCATAAATAGGTAACATACAAAAATATACAAATTCAGCCAACATTACTTTTACTGTAAAGTTGTTTCAGTTTTTATGTCTTTAGTAGTTAAAAATTTGTAAAATCACATACGTTTCAATCTAAAACTATGTAAATTACATAGCCTTCAAATCAGAGAATCTTCTTCCACTCCTTTAAATGAGAAAATGTTTGTAGGATCGGGATTAAGCCCAGATAAAGAAATCCAATCTCTTTTTAAAAATAAATTTACTCTCATTTTCAGGTACAACAAAAGAATCCAAAGCTTTACAAGACAGAACTGTGTCGCAGTTGGATGGAGACTGGTAGATGCAATTATGGGGAGAGGTATAGTCATATTTTACGAGAAATTATTTTTTGATATACTAAGCGAAACTATCAAAAAATCTTAAAAGACAGCGTACTTGTCAAAGCATTGCAATGACATTCAAAAAATTAATGATGATATTTTTTTAAGCCACTAAAATTTAAAAAGCGTTAACTAAAATAGAATTTAAAATTGAATTAATTATAAGTAGCAGATTTATCTATTATCCTAAAACATCATCACTTTATAAATATTTCGGGTACTATCATCCCAAAAAGTTTTTACAACTGTGTCGAACGATACCCAAATCAACAAAATCCGACTTAATTGGACAATCTTAAGTAACCTGTAGGTTTACGTTGACCATTTTAAACCTCCTTATCTCGCTTGTCTGTTTAAGCCCGGTGGCCGATTTTGGTTACTCATCTCGCGTCCATTTTCTTCCTTATGAATCTCCAATCTATTAAAACATTCTACACCATATTAATTTTAGTTTATTTGAAAACTGAAAAAAATATAGGTAAATAAGAATGACTTGCTTGGTTGTTCTTGTTGATTCTTGGTGGTCTTCTTTTTGTTAATTTTTGGATGTCAAGTTGTAAATTGACAAAAAATATAATAAAATGGGAACTTTACTGAGTTGCTACCTTGTTTCTGAACATTGTAAAATGCCAAAAAAAACATTTGTATGAATAGATTTGTTCTTGTGCAACTCTACGAGAGTATATTAGTGTAACATAGGGTTTACGATAAATAGTTAGTTTTATTTTTGTCAAAGCACTGCAATGACATCCAAAAAATTATGAAAAAGATTACATTGATATTAATTTTTAGGAAGCAATAACAACTAATATAAAATTTAAAATAAAATAAATTATAACTAGAAAATTTATAAACAGAAACTCTTCAAGATCCTGTAAAAGAGTGAAGGCTTAAAAGGCTCCCAGTCGAATGAAAAGCCAATATTTTCGTGTTGCTTTTCGATTCTCAGTTTTATGCTGGAAATATCAGGATTTCTATAAATATGCTTGGAACCAACTATAAGAGATAATCATAATTGGATATAGTGTAGTGTATCGGCGGTAAAAGTTCATGACGTGACATATGTCATTCCACTCACTACTTTAGGAAATGGTTCTGGACCGAGTTACAGGGGGAGGATCTATAACTCGGTCAAGAATCATTTCCTCAGGTAGTGAGGGATCCGTACGAATCAGTTCGCCGAGACAAATCAAATGACATATGTCACGTCCCAAACTTTTACCACCGGTACAATACACTACAGCCACATACTTGAATAATGCCTATCTACAACTTATTGATTTTATTTTATTTTAAATTTAAAAAAGTCTTGAAATTTAAATTTAAACAGTTTGTTGTTCGGAGAAGGTGTGTCTATTTTTGGATGTCAATTTGTAAATTGATAAAGGGTGGAAACTTAAATTTCTTTCAACTATTTTCTTTCCTTACATCTCACTTTTTAGAGATTAAGAATTTAGAGAAAAGATTTTAATAAATCTTTTATTTACATAGTATATTTTATTCTGTTTTAAATTCTATTTTAGTTAAGCATTGAAAATTTTAAAATACCATGCCGAACTGTTGCAATGTTATTTTTGACTGTCATTGCTTTGCTTTGACAAAAATTAATTTCCTTTCTGATTAAGCTTTCGTTCTTAAGGCTTTCATTCTGTTTCTTATTTTAAAGGTGTCAATATGCCCACGGAGACAGAGAAAAACGGCCAGTTCCAAGACATCCAAAGTACAAAACAGAGCCATGCCAGTCTTATCACAAAACGGGTAAATTTAAAAAATATTTGACCTAAAATTACTTGTCATTACTGATTTAAAGACAAAATTTTTTTTAAAAATAATATTTTAATGTTTAAGGTTATTGTCCATATGGGCCTCGCTGCCATTTTGTAAGTTTTCAAATTTTCTAATTTAAAGTCGGCACTTACTATACGATTCCTAGGGGGTGGTCTTGCTTATTGAATAACAGAATAACACAAAACATCGGATAACAGAATAGCAGTTATCACAAGAGTGAATAAATGAATAACGAATAGGCACGAATAATGAAGGGCTGTCAAGACAGAGAAAAAGAACCAAAGAAAAATTCACAAGAAAAATCTTGATTTCAAACCACGATTTTTAGACGGCTTTAAATAATTATATCGGATTCATAAACTGTGGGTATCCTTTAAATTAATGGGAGCCTAATTGAGAGAAAATTAAGAGTTTAATTCATCAATTTCAATCATTTTTTAGATTCACAATGAAAATCCAACTCAGTTGAAGGCGTTGATCAATGCAAATGAGCAGGCTTTAAGAATCGTTCAAGATATTGCTTCAGCAGGTAATTCTTAAAAATTCTTAGCAAAATATGAGATGCATTTGCATTCCTCTGATTTGCATTTTAGCCAACTCGGCTAAGATTGATTCAGCGTGTATCTTTTAGCTGAATTTTTGGTTCGACTTTCTTTTTTATTCTCATAATTTTCTATTCCATTAGAATTGCTTTTCAGCTTTTATTTTTTGGAGGTTAGACATTGTCTAGCGAAAAGTTATTTTTATTCCATTTTGATCCAAAATGGGTAGATTCCTCTTATAAATTTTACCGAAACTTTCGTTACTTAAACAACGTTGTTATTAATCATTGAAAGGTGTTTTCATATTAAACCGAACAGATCCCTATTCTTCTCCTTATTTTCTATTTTAATTTTATTAACGTAAATTTCCCTCACTGACCATAAACGAGTTCTTTTTGTCGATTGATCGTATATTTTTTGGATGTCAGCTGTTTCATCTGACAAATAAATAAAAGCTATTGACTGGCATTTGGGGAGTCAAAAAAGATAACCAGATTTGCAACTCCTCCAAAGATTTTTTTCTATCAACTTTAATTTCAAATTTAAACAGGTCCAGATTCAAAACAACGTACAATATTAACAACTTCTTGCAGTGCCGCTAGTTTGGGTGCGTATGCTGCAATGCAATCTGCTACTAATAATAATTCTACAGGAACACCTCCAATCTTTTCAAGTGGAAAAATGACAAATACAAGTAGTGGTGTTTATCCTGCACAGAGAAGCAATTCTGCTATTGTTGCTTATTTAAATGGGTGGGTATTTTTATTTGAAGATAAGGTCGAGCCTCCTTTTTAGATACTTCCGATAAAGGAGACACCCTAATTTAAGAGACAACTCATTTTAAGAGCTTTTTAAATTTGGTCGGTCGCAGAGACGGCCATTTAAGCAATTCCTTTTTTAAGCGATACCTTCTAGTTAATATACAGCTTATAATGTACGCCATTTTCTGATTCGAAAGTGTCAAATAGAATTGAGGTTCGACTTTATTCTTTTGTCGTATTCAATGTGTAAAATGTTATTTTCCAGTCGGGAAGGTCAACCGCTTTAGCGTGCTTAATAATTTTTATTCAATATATTTTGTTTTAAGTATCTAGGCAAAGATTCATTTATAAGCGGGTACCTCGACTCTTTTGTTATTTTTTTGGATGTTAGATTTAACTCTAACAAACATATGATATAAGAACATTTATGTTCAGCTTCCTTTGTGTCAGATAATATTTATATCCCGATAGTAGAGACATCAAAATCTAAGATTTTAAACTTGGTCGGGAAGTGAGTGGAGGGAGTGCAGGAGCCTTATTTTGATTTATTTTGTTAATTTCTGTGGCATTATAGAGGCAACTAACAAACACGGTTAGTCTTGGCTTTGCGATAGATATGCTTCGATAATTTAACACAGTGTTATCTTAAAATCAGATCCGACTTTATTATTTTTAATTTATTTTGTTAATTTTTGTGTACGAAAAATATTATAATTCATTCATTTAAGGTAAATCAAGTTGAGACACACTCAATAGTTTTTATTTCTTATATTTTGTTATAAGTATCTAGGCAAAGTTCGAATCATAACTTACCATTCTTTTGAAGTATTTATTTTTGGATGTTGGCTCTTCAGCTAACAAATTTTAATAAAAATATTTTAATTGTTTACAATTGTTTCTATCAGTATAGACGTTAGGACTAGGCATTTTTCTGCTGTCTATTTGGATGTTATTTCCTAACAATTATTTTTTCATTATCTTTGTTGCCCGTCTAGTTAACTATTTTCCCTAATTTATCATATTTTTAGTATCTGCTCCTTATAAAATTTTTGAATTTTATACTCATAATAAAAAAGAACTGAATCTAGTAGTATGTTATCTTTTTCGAAGCGGCTTCGTAATTTTTTGGATGTTAGATCACTCTCTAACAAATAATTTTTCAGTATCGTTCATATCAGGGTTGCCGCCCAAAACCCGATACTCGAAAAGAAAATTTTCCACCCCGAAACCCCTACTTGTAGATTTTTTGTACCCGCGGCAACCCTGGTTCATACCTTCTACTTTACTATTTTTCTCTAATTTTCTTGAATGATACAGTGGGGTCTAACAAAAAACTTCATCTTTTTTCAAACTAAAATCCACAAAATAAAAAATTGTCTCATTGTCTATTATAAAACAGCATTTTCTTTTCCTCAACCTCCAATTCTTTCATTTCCGCCTGTGCATTAATAAGCCTCGCTTCAGCTTCAAGTTTAACTATTTCCGCACACATTTTTCTTTTCTTCAATTCTTCGAGTTCGTCCGAAAATTCGATTCTTTTTTGTGGAGTTTTCCTTTTATTATTGCCAATTATTGATAATTCTAATGGAATTGTTTGATTTATTGGAGATGGAGGGTTGGAGATTGCTTCTTCCTTTAAATTTAAAATTTTAATATTTTGTAGAATAAGACTTGATTATAAAACACCCCACAGAATTAGATGAACCACGGACGGAACGCGTAGCCCGAAACTCTGACTCTTTTCGACCTGACCTTATTATAAACTCGCTCGATATTTTCCTCAACTCGCCCAATCTTTTCCATGATATACACAGCATTTTACGCATGTTTTTAAATTTTGCTTGGATTGAAAGGTAGGAGTATTATATAAGTGCTATATCTTAGTTAAGCTAGGCATTGAAAACATTTAAGTAGGGGGAGGGAGAGTAATTAACTTGTGGACAGAAGGAATTTCCACTAGATGCTCGGTATAATTTTTATGTATTACTGTCACTTATTAAGATTAAAAGACCTGTCGAATAGTTTTTATTCCAAATTCATGTTCGTTTTATTTTTGGATGTTAGATATCTTCTAGCAAAAAATAGAGGGCCTTGACTCAACGCTATGGGATAAGTCTAAGTGTCGGAGTTTAGGTATGTCCATAGGATGTCCTATCTATGGGTCGACCCGTGTCCTCATTATTTAAGTCACAAATAGAAATTTTATAGTCCCAAGGGGCCTTTTATAATAAGATCCTCAAGTATTTTGAAATTAAAATTCACTTTAGCAACCATATTTAACGTTTCATCAAAAGTACTCGTTGTTTCTCCAGTAAATAAAGGTTGATGATTAACAATAAAATCAGTTCCGTTGAGTTTCCCACTGTCTCTTCCAATAATGTCGAGGACAAGCTCATCAATCTGAATTGATAAAAATGAGTTTTTTGGGCTTTTCTGATTTAATTGATGGATTAGGGACCAGAGACACTCCTAATAATAGACGAAACATTTTTAAAGGTTATTTGGTGTTCAGTCTGAAAAACCCCAAAATTATTCCCGCGTCTTAAAGACATGTTTTTGGTTCAGTTCCCCATATTAGAAGGACATTCTCAGAGCTAGTTTCAAAAAATCATTGTTAATCCTTTTAACTAGAGACCGAACTGAGACGAGATCTTTAGCGAAAATTTCGGTTATAGAGATCTTTCGAGATATCTATATGTCTATTCTATTAAAGGATACTCCCAGTTTTGTTTCTAGTTTCCACGAGCTTACCCCCAAAATTTGTGCAATCCCCACCTTTGTCTTAGCCTCAAGTTTCTTAAGGTTCTTTTTTATTTTAATGGGCCCACCACACAAGATAACTCTCTAGAAGATTTTTGGACTATGTATTGATCTTTAAGGTGTTGTCTTCTATGGCCTTATCATATAAAATGGAACTCTAAATCCGGTCTCTAATTTTCTCGAGTTCCAACAAAATTTGTCCAATCCCCACCTTAGAAAACTTCACAGTCCCTTCGGGAACCTTCTTGCTTTTGTCATACTTTTCTTTACTTCTTCGTTGCAAGTTTTGCCAAGTAATTTTTCTCAAATGTTCAGCATCCACCAACCCCCTACACCCCGCATTTACACATTCATTAAATATTTGCTGCCACATTTTGTCTTTAATTTCCCAAGATTGTCTTCCTGTGTAAGGCTCAAAAAGAATATCTTTATGTTGAAAAACGGCTTTCAAGAAGAATATTTTAGAGTATTCGTCCATAATGCTGTTAAGGAATAAAAATGAATAAAAATAAATGGTCCTAAAATTGAGAAATAATTTATTGAGTAAATTAGTTAGAAAATAGATGAGAGATGTAAGAATGCCTGTAAAGTTTTGTAATTTACCTTAAAGCCTAATACCTTCCACGATTTTTCTCTTGGGTGTCCCCTTTACTAGGTTCATTTCTCCCCTATCGTATCATCAATTGTGAACTGAAATACGAGCCTGGAAAGTAAGGTTTGGGCTTTTTGCTTAAGAGATTTGGGCCCATACAATGAGCCTGTGGTTGCTGGTCAAACGCAACATTTACCAGCAACCGAATTAGTGTACCGACTGAAGTTAAGGTGAAAAATGTAATGAATATTTCCTTTTGAAGCTTAAAGTATTAGGCTTTATGGAAAATACGAACATTCCTACATAAATACCAGAAAAGTATAAGTGAACATTTAAGAGTTTGTCGAGCCGATTCTAATAACACAAGTATAACGAAAGGATATGGTGTTATTTAATATTAATTTTTAGAAGTAAAGAATAGCTATTAAATTTTGGATATCTTAGTGATATTGTTTTGAACCGAAAGAACTCGATATTTTTTGGATGCCATACAATTGATATGGCAATTAAATAGAATTTCGTTAGAAAAACATTTTCAAAATAAAATTTTTTAAACTCACGGTTGTTCTCCAACAAAATCCATATTTAACTCATTAGATCCAGAACTAGTCCCTTGCTCCATAAAATTTTGATTGTCGTTACTGCCTTCATTAGCCAATCTTTCCGAATTTAAACGATGTTTAGTTGTTTGGTTGTGTTGATTTAGTTGGAAAAATTTGGCTGAAGGGACCTTAATAGAAATGTTTAGGGAACCTGGCTAGTTTAGGTACACTCCTCATTATCTTTGTTAGGTGCACAACCTTTGACTCCAACGGGGAACGTGCGCCAAACTCAGGACAGTGTAGACCCCATGTACTGTGAGGACAATGTGCGCCAAAATATAATTTGGTTCGAAATTGTCGAATTCTAGATGCCATGGATGGTTCGATTGCTCATCGGGCGGCCCGGATTCGATAATTCTGAACGAAGTTATAGAACGACGGTATTTTGACCATTTTGAGCTTGTATCTAAATGCGGTCGAGTCGCGTTAGGGGTGTAGTGTAGAGGGGTAGTTTACAGTTATGGTGCGACAAATTGTGAATAAATGAGGTTATGTACCTAAACTAGACAAGTTCCCTAATTAAAAATTATTTTTGGATATTTACATGTTGCATGCAAGCCCTGCAAAAAATTATCCTTCCATCAGTCATGTAAATCGAGTCTCCATTAATTCGCTTAATCCAATCAAGATACCAAGCTGATTGAGATTTTTTGACTGGCATTCTTAGAAATTTATTTTGAAAAAATTAATTTTTTTGGGGGTCCAGATTAGGGGGGAAAATTAAAAAATCAGCTCGACAAACTCTCTAAAGTTTAGCCCTATAATATTTAAAAATAACCCAAGTTCTAGAGGAACCACCCAAATTTTGCTAAAAATGCTAGTTATGTTTGGGAGACTAATTTTTGTCTGTTTGGTTAAGTAAAATGAAGAAAAATGGTTAACTCCTCTCTTACGAAAATAATCAATCGAATGTCAATGTCGCTAAGTGACAGACATGTGTCGGGGAAATAGTGCAAGTGTATGTATGACCAGCAGTCGCTGCCTAGCTTCTCTCTCTTTTTTAATGATAGTGAGGAGTGTGTATAGCTTTGCACTGGATGAAAATTCTTTTTTTTGTAGAGGGGTAGGTTTGAGTTAAACAAAAACTGGTAAAGGAGAGAAGACAAAATAGGAGCAGTTGAGTCTAGGCAGATGAGGTAGACTATATACTAAAGCCCATAAATACCGAATAATTTTATTACTTAATATTAATTTTTAAATTTTGGTGCATACATATCTAAGTTTTAAATATTTGATTCGGGTATGACGGTCCAGATGACGATTTTGTAATTTTTTGGATGCCAACACGTATTTAAGTTGGCAAATAGAACAAGTTGTGTTTGTAATTCTTAACGGTACTCATAAATTAACTAGGACTGACTAAGTTGCTCGATAGTCCATTACCTAATAAAGATAATATGCAGTCAATTTAGATTTGATAAACAAGTCGGGTTAATTCTAAATTTTAGTGTTTAATATTAATTTTTAATATTATGTGTATTTTTATTCTTTAAGTATTTATTAATTTTGTTTAATTGGGATTAGGGTTGTTTGTTTATTTTTTGGATGCCAGGAAATTACCTAATCTGGCAAGTAAACAAGAGTTGTTCGAGTATTAGCGGACTGTCTGTAGGCAGTATAATCCATAGAAAATACCAACATTTCTTTGCTAGAAGTAAATTTTGTAATTGAAATATTATTGCTTAATATTAATATTTGAAATTAGGCGTATTTTTTAGTATTAAATTTCAATTAGGCTTGAAGTATTAACAAGGGTAAAGGAAAGTGATTAATTTTTTGGATGCCTCGCAATAAGTTGGCAAAAATAAGAGGTGGTTGAAACTTATAACGGCTACATATGATGTTTAATAGTAAATCTAACTCGCCTAGTCTATAAAGCGATTCTACTCATAAAATCGAATAGGAAAAACTACCTAGATTGTTTGAGTTTCCGAAAAATCTCAATCTCGATAACCTGATTTTCGTTAGAGATCTCGTCCTGGTCCAGTCTCTAATCAAGACTGATATGTTGTCAAGACAGACTGTATAAAGTTTAAGCTTTTATAATATAGGTCATAAGAAGGCTAAGTGAATCCGGAAACATCTTCCGGTGAAAATGTCAAAATTTCTTTGCACGTACCTAACTTTACAACGAAATTTTCTTGTTTAATATTAATTTTTAAAGTTGGGGACATTTTTAGACTTGAATATTTTATAGGCCTTTATGTAATGATGGGTGCCTCTTGTAATTTTTTGGATGCCACGTATAAGGAGGCAATTATAAAAGGTTTTCAAGGTCTAAAAGTTAAAAAAGGGACTGTGTATCTCTTACAGTCTAAAAAGCGTTTGCCCCCAATTTTGAACGAAAACACAATAACACTTTAATAATTTTTTCAATTTTCAGTCAGCAACATTTAATTGGAAAATCTCACAATTTTGGAAGCAATCCAGACAATTTCAATATTTTCAACAACAATAACAATAATTCAATGCATTTACTTCAAAATTCACCACCTCAAGAATTTGATCAGCAACAACAAAATACTCATCAATTTTCTAATAATTTTTATTTTGATGAATTTAATACTGGAATGAAAAATTATTCTGAAGGAAACAATAATTTAAAGGTGAATTTGAAAAATTATTTTTTTTTGTGATCAGTATCTTAAAAATGTTCAAATTTGACTTTAAAATAGGGTTTGACACAAACTGTTAACTAGAACCGAAAATCTGTGTTTTTTGCGAATTAACAGTAACCGTTAACCGGTGGTCAACTAACGGCGATAACCGAAAACTGGGGGTAACCTTTAGTAAGGGGGTGTTTCCAACCATATTTCAATAATTGAAAATTAACCGGCAAACGCGGCTTCCAAAAAATTACAGGATAGGAAATTGGCGAAGTCATTCATTTGTGGATGCATTAAAACTTATATTAGTTTAACTTTTAAAAATTTAATAACTTACAAATTTTGTAATTGTTCTGACATCATCCTAGACTTAAATTTCAGGGTTTGTCTAGGTTTAGACTTATAACATTTTTATTGCTTCTATGTTATTAGCAGGCACTGCCGGCTTTCAAAAAATGAGTGTTTGTGAATAACATTAATGCAAATAGTTAAATTAACTTTTTCACTAACATTTTTGTTTATTTTAAATAATTAATAACTTGCAATTCAAATCTCTTGTCAAATTCGATTTTGACTAAACTTGAAAACTCTATAACTATGTAGAATATTAACCGGCAAACGCGGCTTCCAAAAAATTACTGGAAAGGAATTATCTAAGAGTCATTCATTTGTGGATACTTTATAAAACTAATATTCGTTCAACTTTTAAAAATTTAATAACTTGCAAATATTTATCATGGTTCTGACATCATCCTAGCTTTAAATTTAGGGTTCTCTTGGTTTAGAGTAAATTACATTTTTATTGCTTCTATGTTACTAGCAGGCTCTGCCTGCTTTCAAAAAATGATTTTTTTTATCAAAACCTTATGGAAATACTTGCCTAACTTTGCTATTAATACTCTTATTTATTTTAAATAATTATCAACTTGCAATTCAAATCTCTAGTCAAATAAATTTTGACTAGAGCTTGAAAACTCTATAAATAGAATATTAACCGGCAAACGCGGCTTCCAAAAAATTAAAATCAACCATAGAACACTGGCGCTTTATTTAGTGATTATAGTTTACTATTTTAACTCCAATTTTATTAATAAAATTAATATTATGTAATTTATTCCTATTTTTTAAATTTTATTTTTTCAGTCATTATGGCACGAGACACCTCGAGACAATGAATTTCTTCAAAATAATTCAAATTTATCAGGAATGATGGCAGATAATCAAAATTTTCGCCCAAAAACTTTGGATATATTCTCGCCGCCTGCTGTTGGAGGAGGATGGCATAGCGAGTAAGAAAATTTCTTTTCTCTTATTGTTCTCTAGAGTCTCCGGAAATCTCTCGGACGGTCCAATACCAGTACTTTTCTCTCTAATCATTCTTAACAGTTTTGTGGTCTCAAAGGGTCACGTTGATGGTCATTCTAACGGGAGTAGGCAAATGACCTCATGCCCAACGTACCGCCGAGCTATTCTTTCAGAATTTTTTATCCGGTACGCCCTGCCTTGGTTCGATTCACCTCACGAGCTAAATTGAATCCCTCTTCATCCAGGAGTGACCCTAATTAATTCATTAATTTCTAGGCAAATCTCCCCTCTCCACTTTTCTTCTATTCCATACACACATGGAGTAGACTCAACACAAATTTTGCAGCAAAATCGGCGACAACGTAAAATATTACCAGTTCCAGTAAATACCCAAAAACAACACTTTTTGGATTTTACTGATGATATTGATGGGGTTGGGAATAATAATACTGAAGAGTTGGATGCCCAACAATTACTTGGAAATTTGTGTTGTGCTAGTGATGGTAATGGAAATTTTTTTAAAAGAGATTTGATAAGAGTCGGACCTACCCAGAGACTTAGACGATTTATTTGTCAATGCAAAGAATGACAGCCAAAAATAAAAGCGTTATTAAATTTGAAGGCTTAAAAATTTCAAAAATGATTAACTTAAATAGAATTTAAAATAAAATAAATTATAAGTAGAAGATTTATTAAACTGTTACTCTTCAAAGATCAGTAGATGCATTAGGTATTAGCATTTCTTTAATAGCCGGAGAGCAGGCTGAACTATTACTAAGCTATAAGGCTAAGCTATAAGTAAGCGTGGTCAGTTAATCTTGTTACTACCCGACGCTTATAGATGAGAGTCAAATCCTGACAACCCTACTTTTGATAGACTATGTTTTTTAGACAAGGGTGATCAAGTAAAATGCAAAAATAGAGTATCATATAATTATCAGTGAAAACTGACATCCAAAAAATTACAGCGCGATGTAATACCCTCTTCGAAGCAGAAAATTCTATGGCTTCATTTAAATAATCTTTAATTTTAAATTTAATAAGAAGCTTTTGACTAAATTTTAATTATCATATTTATTTTTAGATGAATATTCTCGTTCATCAATAATTTCTTCAAACATTGATTCTGGCAATGAATCGCCTCCTGCAGCTTCCGAAGATGTAAATTCTTAATTTTTATTAAGGGTCAATTTGAGTATCTTGTTCGATCCTCATGTCTGATTTCTAGTTCCAACATAGCTAGCGAAAGCGTTTATCGCTTGATAGAAAATCCAGAGCTTTCTATTACATACTTCTTAAATAGGGGAATGTTCAAATTGAGAGAATATAAATTGAAAATAATTTTTGAATGTGTTTTTCGAAACAGAAAATCTTCGAAAATCGCAAATGATAGAAAAAATCATTGACAGTTATGATTTGAAGTTACGAGATACGGGAACTATTAGATAGTTTATTCTATGTTAGGAAAGTAAAATTTGTCAGCCTATAGGTGACATCCAAAAATAAACTATTTATTATAAAAAGTTCTCAATTAAAACTGCATTATTCATAAACTTATAAGATTTTTATATAAACAAAAATTTATATGGAATAGATTTCCATTCCCCAACTAACGGATTCTTCCACAGCATAGTCTAAAAAGTTTCCACGTTTCATAATTTTCAATTTTTAGTCAGCAAAGCCAAAAGCTTCTTCTCAAGCCGTACCAATCCAACAACAACAAAACAATCTTTTAAGTAACAGCCAACAATCATCAGCATTATCAAGTTTAGACGAAACTCAACAACGAAGAAGCAGTGATGGGGATAAAACAATAACTACAACAACCCCCAATTCACTCAAAAAAGGTATAGAATCAGGTTCACGACCGGTTTTAAAACCGGAATTTTTGAAATTTTTTGCCTACAATTAACCGTTTTCAAAAAATTTTAAAAACTGGAAATTTGTGAAAATGAGCGATTTTATTAAAATTTTCCCCAAAATAAAACCGGTATTTGTCTAAAACTCAAAACCGAAAACCGGGTTTTTAAAATTTGGATTAACTGAAAACCGGGGGTACAGGTTAATAACCGGCAGTGAACAACCCTAAAAAATATCTTAAAAATAAACACAAGCTTTTAATTGTTGTTAACGAATCTATTTACAAAAAGTACTATTTTATTTATTTGCCTATGTTGTATCATGGCATCCAAAAAATTACAATAAAGGCACTGCGCATTTGCTAAGGTACTGAAGCGAAGTCGTTAACTTTATTGTTTTAAAAATACAAAAATTAATATTGAATAACATTTCACTAGTATAGAAATTACCCTCATTGTCTGATTTTTGAGAGTCATAACTTGACTAATAACCTTAGATTTAAACGTAAAACTTTTGTTAAGCTATTTGTCCTCTAGTTATTCTAAAATATTCCGTATAACAATATTCCCTCAATTGGGCATATATTTTAAACGAAGAATATCTTTCTTTGCCTGTGTTTTATCACGGCATCCAAAAATAAACACTCACAAATTATGGTTAATAAGTTTTAATAATTTCGATTAATTTTTAAATAATCTAAAATAAAAGATTTATATTAAGCAAAAAACTCTAATTTTCAGGAGCTACATCAAAAACAGTTGAAGGCGTCGATTCAACTGATATCAACACCTGCAACAAATCTACAGCTTCGTCTTCCTTGGCCTCTCTACTTTCCTCGTCTTCCTCCAATTCTGCTACTCATATTCAAAAAACAGGAGATTCTATTTTGATTAATTCTAAAGATACCTCAAGTCCCTCACTCCTTCCCCCCACTCCAACTACCGCAACGAAGGCAGAAAGTTTAACAGTAAAGAAGGACACCTCTCCCGCTTCTGTGCGTCTTCCCGTTTTTGAACGTCTCTCATTGAATCAATAAAAGAGTAAATACAGTAGGAAGGTTTAAACTACAGTAAGAAAAATTTTAAAAATACAGTAAGAAGCTACGGTATTTTTTTCAAAATTATTTAAACGAAATTCGTTTTCCTCTCCTCAAAACGATATTTTTAAAAATTTATTTATTTAACAGTTCAATTTATTTTATTTTCGTCAATTTTAGTCTAATAGTCTCGTCTAGTTTGATATTATTTATATTTTTGTTCTTGTCAAAATTTGAGTTTGTTTACTTTGAGATTAATTTTTGAGAGTTAAAGACGTTTTTGCCTATTGCTATAGAATGGCATCCAAAAAATAAAGACCCATACGGCAGCTCAACGAACAACTTTTAAAAATAGAAAATTAAAGCGAGTTAAAAATATAAAAATAGATCAGGAACAAAAATGAATTTACAGGTCCAAATTTAAGAAATTAAAGCCTTTGCTATGGATTTGAGTGTCTAGATATCTGAATTAAAACCACAATCTCAATCATTGACCATAATTTTAAAAGGATGAATTTGACAGATTGATAACCTGAATCAACTAAAAATTAAAATTTGGGAAAAGTTTAAGAAAAATCAAAATTAGGGCCTGATTCAGGACGATGTTTTGTTTGATATTGCAAGGGTTATCGTAAATTTTTGATAGCAAAAATCAGTTGGTACTCTTCTAGTTTACTGATCCCGAGAAAAAAATTAGGAAGCAATGTTGTTTCGATATTTTTGAGTGGTAGAGTAGGTAATCGAGTATGCTCACTCCAATTTGAGCTTAGAAACTGTCTATTTTTAATTCCGGAACCTGACTGACCAAGTCGAATTAGGGGTCAAAAAATCAAAAATATTAACAGCACTGCTTCTTAATTTTTCTTCGGGACTGGTAAACTAGAAGATTATCAATGAGTCTTTATGATTCTGAATAGATTTTTCATAAAAAATTTTTTATAGAAATTTAATCTCAAATGAAGGACTCTAATTTTGGGCAATTTATTGACCGAGTGTTTCTAAAATATTTATTTTTAATTTTTTTGCAATTTTTGTGTTCATTTCCCTCTTCCCTAAATTAATTATTTTTTAAATTTTAATTTATTTTGAATGCTTTTTAAACAATTTTTAGTAACGTGTATTTTATAGTTTATTTAATTTAAAAGCTAGTTTACCGCAATTTATTTAAAAATCCCCTACTTAAATTTTTTTACTGTCTCCGGTGTTTAAATAATTATTTAAAATTAAATTATTTTCTAAAATTTATTTGTAAATTTAATTTAAAATTCAATTTTATTTTTTTTTTGATTTTGGTGAGTGTTCCAATTTGATTTTTGATAATTAATTTTTTCAAAATAGTATTTTAGCTGACTTTACTGCAGCTTGCAAAAATAAAACGTAGGAAAAATGGTCACATTCAACAAGTTAATTTTGCTATTCATTTTAAGCATTTTTATTTGAATTTTGCATATTTTGTAGAATTGTAGACTTGCGCACTTTTTTCGTTGCCTCAAAATTTTCACTCAAAGCTTTCAAGAATAAATAATCTGCCCTCTACATTATGCCAGACATTTTAAATTAAATGTCTGGCGATATGACTGACATAGCTCATATTTTCGTACATTTTTGTCATAATTTCTAATTTTTATTAATAGCCATACAACTCGTGCCGGCTCCCAAAAAATGAATCGTGGAATCATCAAGCCACCGCAACTAATTTTATCAAAAAATTTAATCTTTATATAAGCTTTAATTTTGTAATATTTTATATTTTCATTTTTACTCTAATAAGAAGCAAATACAAGATTAGCTACTCATTTAAAAATAGTATATTAAGTATTGTAGTCAAAATTTATGGGAGGTTTTGTGCTATCAACTTTAAAGAAAGAGTTTAGCAAATTTCTAGCCACCGGGCAGGATTCGAATTTACAACACCTTTGACAGTTATTGCTAAGCGCTTTCGCTCACCATATACAGGAACTCTACCAGTGAGCTCTACGAATGAGCTAATGCTTGCTCTTTTATCCCTTAGATTGTTTAACCACCGCCTAAGCGTTTTAAATGCTGCTAGGTGAATCATCCTTACATTAATTTGAAAAATTTTTTTGAATTTTTAAAAAATCCATTGGGACACAAACCTCAATTTTAAAAATAAAAAATAAAATTTAATTCAAAATTCCCTCATCTCCAACAAAATCATCTCTAATATTTTATTTAAATTAACACAACATGCTTTCTTCTAATTTTCAAAAAAATCTATTTAAATTATTTAAATATTCTCTCTCCCTTTTTCTAAAATAAATTACAATAATTGTAAATTATTTCCCGTGCCTTTCCCTATCCCCCACAATTTTTTAAAAATTATTTTTAACTGCGTACGCGAAACTGACTGAATTTTTGATGAATTTTTGGCGTAATAGCAGCTTCGATTATTTAATTATTTTATTTATTTTAAAGCTTAGTTTATGTCTAGTATTTAAATTTTAATTAAAAAACGGCCAATGCTTTCTGATTATTTTCTAATTTTTCTCTACCATCTATTAGAGATGTCTAAGACTCTTGGTTTTGAGTCTTGATTCCAAGATTTTTCTTAGGTTTTTTTTCGGTCTTGGTCTTGATCTTGGAGTCTAATCTTGGTCATGGAAAATTTCCGGTCTCGGATTTCTCTCCAACCTAAAATCCTTTCTTCCTCAAAATAAAATTAAAAAAATATTTTTATTGGCCATTTTTATTAAATTTATTTATGTAAATCTGGACTTCATTTATGTGTACCGCTGATGAACAGAAAAAATCATATACTAAAATGAGGTATACTGTTATGTGCTTAATTGCGATATAGCCAGACTTATCATGCCAGCTTGCAAAAATACAATGAAAATCTACCTCTAAAATTTTTTTTAATTAAAGTGTAATCTTCAGTTTTTAGATATCGATATTTGGAATATTTTACATTATTTAGCGTCTGATTTCTGTTTTGTATTCTCTGACACGCTGACTGAGTTACATAAAAAAATTATGTCCAACACAGTTTAACGATAACCCTCAAGAGGTAGCCTAAGCTATGCGGATTAGAAATCGGACTTGTTGGGACATACGAGCAACAAGATTTTTGATTGAGACCTCATCTCGGTCCGATCTCTAGTGGAGGTACACATAAATGGAGTCTGACCTTATATCTATTAGATTCTTTTAGTTTCATTTTCTCTTTACGCTTTCTTTTATATTTTGCTTAATTTATCTAAATTATTTAAGCATTTTTTAAAAATACTCGCCTCTTTTTTAAAATTTATTTAAAGTCTTTAAAATATTTTTTTAAATTAAAAAATTTAAAAAATCCAAAAAAATATTTAAAATCCACATTATTTTTGTTAATATTACTCTTTTTAATTAAAGCAAATATCGTATTTCTTCTAATAGTGCGACTTTCTTTATTAGAACAAACCCTCTTAATAAACATACCCTCTAGAAGCTGGTTGAAAAATAAACCGACCGGTCGCATTATTAGAATAAATACGGTATGTTTATCCCCTCATTTTGCTTCTTTCTGAATACCACTTTTAAAATATACCTACAAAAATATATATTGTTGCATTGTTTTTTATTAAATTTTAAAATTGAAAAAAATTCAATTTTTGTCGCAGGCGAGAATTTTATGAATTTTCTAAATCCATGCTACCAGATATCTTCCTTTTTCATCACCTCAGGCGAAAAAAAGAGCAAAAACCCAAATCAGAAAACATGGGGAACTGATTAATAACCGGTAGGTGACAACCCTCGTATGATTTAATCAGAATAATAAATAAAAAATCAGAATTAAATCAAAAAGCAGAAAATCAAAAAGTAATAAGAATTTTTAAGAAGCTTAAGTTCTTCAGTTACTATCTCTATGAATTGGATCCAGGAGTTTTTTATTTATTGTTTTACATTTTATGATTTGTGTTCGATAAAGATATAATTTAAAAAAAATCAGAAAAATTATCTAAAAAAGCAATGCAACACTATAATTATTTAACCTAGTCCAATTAGATAATTATTGCCTAGTTGACATTTATTTTCTTTTTGAATAATTTTAATTTTATAATTAAATTCATAATTTTATTTAAATATTTAAAACACCTCATTAAAATAAATATGTATAGATTTTCCAATTTAATGTGGTAATATTTTTAAAAATTACATAGTCTATTTAGATTCAAAAATGTTTTTAATTTAAATTTTTTAAACTGTAGAATTTTTTCTTATGATTTTAGAAGCCTGGAAAGGTCACTTGAATTTGATATGTACTTAAAATTAATTTGGTCGTCTTGAAATAAAATTTTAAGAAATTAAATTTCGTCTTTTTAGTGACCTTTTTAATGATAATTAAATTTATTAGATGTCTCTTTTAACTATTTTTAAATTAATATTTAATTTTATTCTGTTTATGGCCATTGAATATTTCGATAAATATTTTTTATATAATCTTTTTGAATATTTTAAATTTTGAACGCAAATAGGAGTGCACATGATTTTAAGTCATGACAATAGAATTTATTAGATTTTTAGTGAAATAATTTGTTCAAAAATTAAGGGAATTCTGGAACAAAATTTTTTGGCGTTTGTTTCAAAAATGAAGGAACTGAGGAATTTTAAAAATGGAGTTCCGGAAATGGAACTGGAACTACAAAAATTAAAGACCTAGTTCTGGAACTGGAATTAGTTCCAGAGAAATTTTGGTACTTTGACATCACTGTCTTCTCTGTTCCGCCAGTTATAGGTCTTGTTCCGCCAGTTATAGTCATATTCTACTCCAGCGCATAATAAATAAAATGGATCTTATCTCTGTTAATGCCACAAATCCCCGTCTCTCCATTGTACGCCTTTAGATTAAATTGATCAAAGAGGATATAAGGGAATTTTGATGCATTCTCACTAAAGAAATCAAGAGGCAGTGAGTTTGGGATCAAAATTTTCCACACGGCGCAAAAAAATTTTTTGACTTAAGGTCTACCAAAATTTTCACACAACTTCACAAAAAACACAACTCCACTGAATCCCTCCAATAAACCTATCTTTTTCTTACCTAATAAATCGGGAATATCATAAGAGTTAAAAGCAAATATCTGAATCCGATCAAAATTTGATGCATTAAGTTATGTATACCCTCGAAAAATTTTCTATCTAACCTTAAAATTTAAAGATTCATAATTTAGCTTTTTCTGTTTGGTTTCGTTTTTTCGTGGAAATTGTTATTTGAATAAATTGGAGGATGTAAAAGAAATAAAAATTAACTTTACGGAATAAAAGTTAAAATTATTGATTTTACAAATTTCCGAATTAATATTCGGAAGGAATTCCAAAATTCCAGAATACTTATTTTATTTGTTTATTTATCAAGATAAAATATCTCATCGAAAGGGCGTGCAACTTAATTTGAAAGACTTAGCCGATGCTGAGTGTATTTTTGATAGCGATGCTTCAGAAGAGTATCAATATGAAATTCCTAGAATGATGCGAAGGATGATAATACAGAAGAAATACAAAATTTACGAAAATTGTATGATAACTTATTAATGTCAAATGAAAAATTAACATTAAAACTTGAAAATGCCACTAAAAAGGTATTTAAAACATTTAGCTGAAAATTGTATAGATGCCCCGGAGTCTTAATATTAATTAAATAGCTATAATTCTAAAAATACACAAAAATAAATTGCGAAATAGAAGCTAGTATTTTAATCAAAGCTTTACAAAAATCAAAGCTTAATCAAAGCTTTATTTTACTTTAAAAACTTAAAATACTCAAAAATAATCTAATCTCTAATTCTTAAAGATTAATGAACATGTAAATACTATAGACATTTTGCGAACTGAAAATGATACTTTGGCTAATCAAAACAATAAATTTAAATTAGAGATTCAGGAAGCTAATAAAATAAAAATATGAGTATTAGCAGGGCAACGCCTACTTGAAAATATTGCCTAACTCGGTATAAGTTGATTCACGTTGATGTGCAGTCATCCGGAAACGATCGAATCCGGTACTGATACGAAAATTTACGGTTATCAGGGACCGAGCCGAGATTTTTATGAGGGTTAGGAGTTATTAAGGTTTAGAGGTAAGGTATAAATTAATATCATTATTAAGGTTTAGAGGTAAGGTATAAATTAATATCTAAATATGAGAAAATTAATGTAAACTTAATGTTAGCAAATAACCAACTTGGGGTTGAAATTAAAGATAGTATGAAAGAGGTAAAATTCAAATATATATAATCTAATGAACCATATCTGTAAAAATGTATCTAATCTCAATTCATTATCTCTGAAATCGAAATTTCGGAGCTGCTCTGCTTTGTATCAATGAAAATAGCAAAAAATTTATTAAAATTTTTAGTTTGGTTTGCCGCTTTTGCCGTCTTATTGCATAATAAGACGGCATGGCTTAATAATTCAAACTAAAAATTTAGATAAATTTTTTGCTATTTTCATTGATACAAAGCAGAGCAGCTCCGAAATTTCGATTTCAGAGATATTGAAAATATTTTTCATTTAGTTTCATATTTTTAACTTTTTCAATCATCGAAGATTCCTTGTTTCGAGACAGCAATTATAAGAAATAATACTGAAAAAACGGGATAGGAATTAAATTATTAAAAATTTCAAAGATACTTGAATCTCATCCGCTCAATACCCAATATCCTTAAATTAAATATACCTTTTCTAAATTAGGTTTTCCCTCAGTTTTCCCTAATTTCCCTCTCAATATCTCCAGTCCCAATATTTAAAACATTAATTTAGAATCAAGAGCATGAATTGACAATTAAGAAATTAAACAAAAAAATTGACACATTGGCAAATGCAAATTATAGATTGAAAATTCACTTGGTAGAGGCAACTGAAATGGTATTTAGCTTAAATAATGGCAAAATGGCATATTGAACGTTGGATTGTCACGTCAACGGAAGGCACTTTTTGTTTGCGCTTGTTTAGGGACTTTAAAGAAGGTTTGTCAAACGTATTATAATACTCAAAAATATTCTAATCTCTAATTCTTAAAGAATAATGAACATGAATAATTATAAGAAATAATACTTCAAATAAATATACCTTTTTTATACTAGGTTTTCCTTTGTTTTCCCTCATTTTTCTTTCAATATCTCCAGTCCCAATTATAGCTATATCTTATAGCGAATTGAAAATATAATATGGTATTTTTATAAATAAGAACACATTTACAAATTTCTTATTTAAAACATATTAATTTAGAATCATGAACATGAATCAACAATCAAGAAATTAAATAAAAAGACCGACACATTGGCAAACATCTATTATAGATTAAAAATTCATGTGGACGAAGCTACTGAAATGGTATTTAGCTTATAATAATTCTACTGTATTTTTAATCTATCGATCTTAGGATAATTATTCGGGGATTAGTTTGATCCATTAAAAAAGTATTATGAATAAGAAACCCATCAACTATTTCTCATTTGTCTATTACAGTTCTGGGTATTTAGCATTTGTTGGCTCCGGGCCACTGACTTTTCTAATCTTGGCTCCGGCTTTAAAGCCGGCGATTTTCGGAGCCGCTCCATTTGATTTCAAGCCGCTACATTTTCAGAGCCTTTTTATTTATAAAAGTATTCCAAAATTAAGCGGATTAAGGGGGATATCTAGTGATATAAGGTGAATAAGAGAGATATCATGGGATTACGTGGCATATGGGCGGATTATCTCACAACTTCCATCTTTGTCAATTCTTTTCTTTTTCTTTCGCCCATCTTTTGGGGTGTACAGCAGGTACATTATATAAAAAATCGGTACTTTATATAAATTTTGAGTTGAAATTAACAAAAATTAATTCGAAATGATATTAGATAATTAGAGATTTTTAATAACATCTTTGTTTAAAATAGATTGAAGAATTAAAAAACAATGCTAATGTTATGCACTTAGCTAAAGTAATTTAAGTTTAAATTGTTTCAAAATATTAATCATTTTAAGGAACACGCAAATACATGCTTTAATAAATTAAATAAACGCCTGAAAGCGTTAAATAATAAAATTAAAACGGAAAACAATAGAATCCTTTACCAAACGATTAAAAAAATTTGGAGAATGAAATTGAAAAATTAGTCAAAGCTTTTAACAAAGAATTTGACAAATTTAATAAAAATCTTTATTGGCTACATCACCTTGCATATAAATTATTTGATATTTAACGAAATTTTACTAATATATTAAAATAGTGCAGATATTGAAAGCATTTGGTGTTTTATTGAAGGAAATGAGAAAGAGAAGTCGCATGAACTTTGTCATGCTGCTTTTCATCAAATAGATAAAGCCCTGAAAAAATGAATATGGACCTACGGTCTTTTGGAGATGAAATTAATGGTATCTTCTATTAACGAACAAGTTAATGGTTGATTTAATGACGATATTTTATTAATTTTTTTTTATTTCTTCTTCTGAGAAAATTTTTTTGACTTGTATAAATATTTTAAAAAATCTAAGAGATTAGGTATAATCCACAGAAAATCGGGTTTTGTAAAGCTTTAGAGTAAGCTTTGAGTTTGCTTCATATATAATAATAGAGATTTTCTTATTAATAGACATTTTATTTTAGCTTTTATTAAGTTAGGTAAATCAAAAATTGTCAAAAATTAATACACTACAAACGTTTTTCTATTTTTGTTTTAACGATTTTGGTTCTTATTCGAATGTTTCGGATATTTTCACACTTTAAGAATAATTAAGCCAAAAAAATTTTTAATTCCTCCCTGTCATCTCCTACTATTCGTCTTCGTGTTTTAGATACAGAATTTTCTGCTGATTCGAATGGTATATACCATCATAGATGGCCACGAATAACCATCGAGAAAATTAAATTTGAAATATTCAATTAAAAAAATATTAAAAAATTATATATTGTGTTATATCTTCTTGTATATTGATTGGGTACTATTCGTCTTCGTGTTTTAGATACAGAATTTTCTGCTGATTCGAATGGTATATACCATCATAGATGGCCACGAATAACCATCGAGAAAATTAAATTTGAAAATATTCAATTAAAAAAATATTAAAAAATTATATATTGTGTTATATCTTCTTGTATATTGATTGGGTACTATTCGTCTTCGTGTTTTAGATACAGAATTTTCTGCTGATTCGAATGGTATATACCATCATAGATGGCCACGAATAACCATCGAGAAAATTAAATTTGAAAATATTCAATTAAAAAAATATTAAAAAATTATATATTGTATTATATCTTCTTGTATATTGATTGGGTACAATTCGTCTTCGTGTTTTAGATTGGATTTGCCCGATGAAGTAATCATCGCGAATTGGGTTACGATATACCATTCAAATCTCCATTAAATATAGTATCTAATATACCAAACGAACTATACCCTATTAATATACAGTAAGTTATTTATGGATTAATAATTTTGTGTTATTTTTTTGACTGATATTTTCAAAGTGGATTTGCCCGATGAAGTATCATCGCGAATTGGGTTACGATATACCATTCGAATCTCCATTAAATATAGTATCTAATATACCAAGAAGAACTATACCCTATTAATATACAGTAAGTTATTTATGGATTAATAATTTTGTGTTATTTTTTTTGACTGATATTTTCAAAGTGGATTTGCCCGATGAAGTATCATCGCGAATTGGGTTACGATATACCATTCGAATCTCCATTAAATATAGTATCTAATATACCAAGACGAACTATACCCTATTAATATACAGTAAGTTATTTATGGATTAATAATTTTGTGTTATTTTTTTTGACTGATATTTTCAAAGTGGATTTGCCCGATGAAGTAATCATCGCGAATTGGGTTACGATATACCATTCGAATCTCCATTAAATATAGTATCTAATATACCAAGACGAACTATACCCTATTAATATACAGTAAGTTATTTATGGATTAATAATTTTGTGTTATTTTTTTTGACTGATATTTTCAAAGTGGATTTGCCCGATGAAGTATCATCGCGAATTGGGTTACGATATACCATTCGAATCTCCATTAAATATAGTATCTAATATACCAAGACGAACTATACCCTATTAATATACAGTAAGTTATTTATGGATTAATAATTTTGTGTTATTTTTTTTGACTGATATTTTCAAAGTGGATTTGCCCGATGAAGTATCATCGCGAATTGGGTTACGATATACCATTCGAATCTCCATTAAATATAGTATCTAATATACCAAGACGAACTATACCCTATTAATATACAGTAAGTTATTTATGGATTAATAATTTTGTGTTATTTTTTTGACTGATATTTTCAAAGTGAATTTGCCCGATGAAGTAATCATCGCGAATTGGGTTACGATATACCATTCGAATCTCCATTAAATATAGTATCTAATATACCAAGACGAACTATACCCTATTAATATACAGTAAGTTATTTATGGATTAATAATTTTGTGTTATTTTTTTTGACTGATATTTTCAAAGTGGATTTGCCCGATGAAGTAATCATCGCGAATTGGGTTACGATATACCATTCGAATCTCCATTAAATATAGTATCTAATATACCAAGACGAACTATACCCTATTAATATACAGTAAGTTATTTATGGATTAATAATTTTGTGTTATTTTTTTGACTGATATTTTCAAAGTGGATTTGCCCGATGAAGTATCATCGCGAATTGGGTTACGATATACCATTCGAATCTCCATTAAATATAGTATCTAATATACCAAGAATAACTATACCCTATTAATATACAGTAAGTTATTTATGGATTAATAATTTTGTGTTATTTTTTTTGACTGATATTTTCAAAGTGGATTTGCCCGATGAAGTATCATCGCGAATTGGGTTACGATATACCATTCGAATCATCATTAAATATAGTATCTAATATACCAAGACGAACTATACCCTATTAATATACCGTAAGTTATTTATGGATTAATAATTTTGTGTTATTTTTTTTGTCTGATATTTTCAAAGTGGATTTGCCCGATGAAGTAATCATCGCGAATTGGGTTACGATATACCATTCGAATCATCATTAAATATAGTATCTAATATACCAAGACGAACTGCCCTATTAATATACCGTAAGTTATTTATGGATTAATAATTTTGAGTTATTTTTTTGACTGATATATTCAAAGTGGATTTGCCCAATGAAGTAATCATTGCGAATTGGGTTACGATATACCATTCGAATCACCATTAAATATAGTATCTAATATACCAAGACGAACAATACCCTATTAATATACCGTAAGTTATTTATGGATTAATAATTTTGAGTTATTTTTTTTGACTGATATTTTCAAAATGGATTTGCCCAATGAAGTAATCATTGCGAATTGGGTTACGATATACCATTAGAATCACCATTAAATATAGTATCTAATATACCAAGACGAACTATACCCTATTAATATACCGTAAGTTATTTATGGATTAATAATTTTGAGTTATTTTTTTTGACTGATATTTTCAAAGTGGATTTGCCCAATGAAGTAATCATTGCGAATTGGGTTACGATATACCATTCGAATCACCATTAAATATAGTATCTAATATACCAAGACGAACAATACCCTATTAATATACCGTAAGTTATTTATGGATTAATAATTTTGAGTTATTTTTTTTGACTGATATTTTCAAAGTGGATTTGCCCAATGAAGTAATCATTGCGAATTGGGTTACGATATACCATTAGAATCACCATTAAATATAGTATCTAATATACCAAGACGAACTATACCCTATTAATATACCGTAAGTTATTTATGGATTAATAATTTTGAGTTATTTTTTTTGACTGATATTTTCAAAGTGGATTTGCCCAATGAAGTAATAATCTCGAATTGGGTTACGATATACCATTCGAATCACCATTAAATATAGTATCTAATATACCAAGACGAACTATACCCTATTAATATACCGTAAGTTATTTATGGATTAATAATTTTGAGTTATTTTTTTTGACTGATATTTTCAAAGTGGATTTGCCCAATGAAGTAATAATCTCGAATTGGGTTACGATATACCATTCGAATCAACATTAAATATATTATCTAATATACCAAGACGAACTATACCCTATTAATATACCGTAAGTTATTTATGGATTAATAATTTTGAGTTATTTTTTTTGACTGATATTTTCAAAGTGGATTTGCCCAATGAAGTAATAATCTCGAATTGGGTTACGATATACCATTCGAATCAACATTAAATATAGTATCTAATATACCAAGACGAACTATACCCTATTAATATACCGTAAGTTATTTATGGATTAATAATTTTGAGTTATTTTTTTTGACTGATATTTTCAAAGTGGATTTGCCCAGTGAAGTAATCATCTCGAATTGGGTTACGATATACCATTCGAATCAACATTAAATATAGTATCTAATATACCAAGACGAACTATACCCTATTAATATACCGTAAGTTATTTATGGATTAATAATTTTGAGTTATTTTTTTTTGACTGATATTATCAAAGTGGATTTGCTCAATGAAGTAATCATTGCGAATTGGGTTACGATATACCATTCGAATCACCATTAAATATAGTATCTAATATACCAAGACGAACTATACCCTATTAATATACCGTAAGTTATTTATGGATTAATAATTTTGAGTTATTTTTTTTGACTGATATTTTCAAAGTGGATTTGCCCAGTGAAGTAATCATCTCGAATTGGGTTACAATATACCATTCGAATCAACATTAAATATAGTATCTAATATACCAAGACGAACTATACCCTATTAATATACCGTAAGTTATTTATGGATTAATAATTTTGAGTTATTTTTTTTGACTGATATTTTCAAAGTGGATTTGCCCAGTGAAGTAATCATCTCGAATTGGGTTACGATATAGCATTCGAATCACCATTAAATATAGTATCTAATATACCAAGACGAACTATACCCTATTAATATACCGTAAGTTATTTATGGATTAATAATTTTGAGTTATTTTTTTTTGACTGATATTTTCAAAGTGGATTTGCGCAATGAAGTAATCATTGCGAATTGGGTTACGATATAGCATTCGAATCACCATTAAATATAGTATCTAATATACCAAGACGAACTATACCCTATTAATATACCGTAAGTTATTTATGGATTAATAATTTTGAGTTATTTTTTTGACTGATATATTCAAAGTGGATTTGCCCAATGAAGTAATCATTGCGAATTGGGTTACGATATACCATTCGAATCACCATTAAATATAGTATCTAATATACCAAGACGAACAATACCCTATTAATATACCGTAAGTTATTTATGGATTAATAATTTTGAGTTATTTTTTTTGACTGATATTTTCAAAATGGATTTGCCCAATGAAGTAATCATTGCGAATTGGGTTACGATATACCATTAGAATCACCATTAAATATAGTATCTAATATACCAAGACGAACTATACCCTATTAATATACCGTAAGTTATTTATGGATTAATAATTTTGAGTTATTTTTTTTGACTGATATTTTCAAAGTGGATTTGCCCAATGAAGTAATCATTGCGAATTGGGTTACGATATACCATTCGAATCACCATTAAATATAGTATCTAATATACCAAGACGAACAATACCCTATTAATATACCGTAAGTTATTTATGGATTAATAATTTTGAGTTATTTTTTTTGACTGATATTTTCAAAGTGGATTTGCCCAGTGAAGTAATCATCTCGAATTGGGTTACGATATACCATTCGAATCAACATTAAATATAGTATCTAATATACCAAGACGAACTATACCCTATTAATATACCGTAAGTTATTTATGGATTAATAATTTTGAGTTATTTTTTTGACTGATATTTTCAAAGTGGATTTGCCCAATGAAGTAATCATTGCGAATTGGGTTACGATATACCATTAGAATCACCATTAAATATAGTATCTAATATACCAAGACGAACTATACCCTATTAATATACCGTAAGTTATTTATGGATTAATAATTTTGAGTTATTTTTTTTGACTGATATTATCAAAGTGGATTTGCCCAGTGAAGTAATCATCGCGAATTGGGTTACGATATACCATTCGAATCACCATTAAATATAGTATCTAATATACCAAGACGAACTATACCCTATTAATATACCGTAAGTTATTTATGGATTAATAATTTTGAGTTATTTTTTTTGACTGATATTATCAAAGTGGATTTGCCCAGTGAAGTAATCATCGCGAATTGGGTTACGATATACCATTCGAATCACCATTAAATATAGTATCTAATATACCAAGCGAACTATACCCTATTAATATACCGTAAGTTATTTATGGATTAATAATTTTGAGTTATTTTTTTTGACTGATATTTTAAAAGTGGATTTGCCCAGTGAAGTAATCATCTCGAATTGGGTTACGATATACCATTCGAATCACCATTAAATATAGTATCTAATATACCAAGACGAACTATACCCTATTAATATACCGTAAGTTATTTATGGATTAATAATTTTGAGTTATTTTTTTTGACTGATATTATCAAAGTGGATTTGCCCAGTGAAGTAATCATCGCGAATTGGGTTACGATATACCATTCGAATCACCATTAAATATAGTATCTAATATACCAAGCGAACTATACCCTATTAATATACCGTAAGTTATTTATGGATTAATAATTTTGAGTTATTTTTTTTGACTGATATTTTAAAAGTGGATTTGCCCAGTGAAGTAATCATCTCGAATTGGGTTACGATATACCATTCGAATCACATTAAATATAGTATCTAATATACCAAGACGAACTATATCCTATTAATATACCGTAAGTTATTTATGGATTAATAATTTTGAGTTATTTTTTTTGACTGATATTTTCAAAGTGGATTTGCCCAATGAAGTAATCATTGCGAATTGGGTTACGATATACCATTAGAATCAACATTAAATATAGTATCTAATATCCCAAGAATAACTATACCCTATTAATATCCGTAAGTTATTTATGGATTAATAATTTTGAGTTATTTTTTTTGACTGATATTTTCAAAGTGGATTTGCCCAATGTTGTAATAATCTCGAATTGGGTTACGATATACCATTCGAATCACCATTAAATATAGTATCTAATATACCAAGACGAACTATACCCTATTAATATACCGTAAGTTATTTATGGATTAATAATTTTGAGTTATTTTTTTGACTGATATTTTCAAAGTGGATTTGCCCAATGAAGTAATCATCGCGAATTGGGTTACGATATACCATTCGAATCACCATTAAATATAGTATCTAATATACCAAGACGAACTATACCCTATTAATATACCGTAAGTTATTTGTGGATTAATAATTTTGAGTTATTTTTTTTGACTGATATTTTCAAAGTGGATTTGCCCAATGAAGTAATCATCGCGAATTGGGTTACGATATACCATTCGAATCACCATTAAATATAGTATCTAATATACCAAGACGAACTATACCCTATTACGATACCGTAAGTTATTTATGGATTAATAATTTTGAGTTATTTTTTTGACTGATATTTTCAAAGTGGATTTGCCCAATGAAGTAATCATCGCGAATTGGGTTACGATATACCATTCGAATCACCATTAAATATAGTATCTAATATACCAAGACGAACTATACCCTATTAATATACCGTAAGTTATTTATGGATTAATAATTTTGAGTTATTTTTTTGACTGATATTTTCAAAGTGGATTTGCCCAATGAAGTAATCATCGCGAATTGGGTTACGATATACCATTCGAATCACCATTAAATATAGTATCTAATATACCAAGACGAACTATACCCTATTAATATACCGTAAGTTATTTATGGATTAATAATTTTGAGTTATTTTTTTTGACTGATATTTTCAAAGTGGATTTGCCCAGTGAAGTAATCATCGCGAATTGGGTTACGATATACCATTCGAATCACCATTAAATATAGTATCTAATATACCAAGACGAACTATACCCTATTAATATACCGTAAGTTATTTATGGATTAATAATTTTGAGTTATTTTTTTGACTGATATTTTCAAAGTGGATTTGCCCAATGAAGTAATCATCGCGAATTGGGTTACGATATACCATTCGAATCACCATTAAATATAGTATCTAATATACCAAGACGAACTATACCCTATTAATATACCGTAAGTTATTTGTGGATTAATAATTTTGAGTTATTTTTTTGACTGATATTTTCAAAGTGGATTTGCCCAATGAAGTAATCATCGCGAATTGGGTTACGATATACCATTCGAATCACCATTAAATATAGTATCTAATATACCAAGACGAACTATACCCTATTAATATACCGTAAGTTATTTGTGGATTAATAATTTTGAGTTATTTTTTTTGACTGATATTTTCAAAGTGGATTTGCCCAATGAAGTAATCATCGCGAATTGGGTTACGATATACCATTCGAATCACCATTAAATATAGTATCTAATATACCAAGACGAACTATACCCTATTAATATACCGTAAGTTATTTGTGGATTAATAATTTTGAGTTATTTTTTTTGACTGATATTTTCAAAGTGGATTTGCCCAATGAAGTAATCATCGCGAATTGGGTTACGATATACCATTCGAATCACCATTAAATATAGTATCTAATATACCAAGACGAACTATACCCTATTAATATACCGTAAGTTATTTATGGATTAATAATTTTGAGTTATTTTTTTTGACTGATATTTTCAAAGTGGATTTGCCCAGTGAAGTAATCATTGCGAATTGGGTTACGATATACCATTCGAATCACCATTAAATATAGTATCTAATATACCAAGACGAACTATACCCTATTAATATACCGTAAGTTATTTATGGATTAATAATTTTGAGTTATTTTTTTTGACTGATATTTTCAAAGTGGATTTGCCCAGTGAAGTAATCATTGCGAATTGGGTTACGATATACCATTCGAATCACCATTAAATATAGTATCTAATATACCAAGACGAACTATACCCTATTAATATACCGTAAGTTATTTATTGATTAATAATTTTGAGTTATTTTTTCTGACTGATATTTTCAAAGTGTATTTGCCCAATGAAGTAATCATCACGAATTGGGTTACGATATACCATTCGAATCACCATTAAATATAGTATCTAATATACCAAGACGAACTATACCCTATTAATATACCGTAAGTTATTTGTGGATTAATAATTTTGAGTTATTTTTTTTGACTGATATTTTCAAAGTGGATTTGCCCAATGAAGTAATCATCGCGAATTGGGTTACGATATACCATTCGAATCACCATTAAATATAGTATCTAATATACCAAGACGAACTATACCCTATTAATATACCGTAAGTTATTTGTGGATTAATAATTTTGAGTTATTTTTTTTGACTGATATTTTCAAAGTGGATTTGCCCAATGAAGTAATCATCGCGAATTGGGTTACGATATACCATTCGAATCACCATTAAATATAGTATCTAATATACCAAGACGAACTATACCCTATTAATATACCGTAAGTTATTTGTGGATTAATAGTTTTGAGTTATTTTTTTTGACTGATATTTTCAAAGTGGATTTGCCCAATGAAGTAATCATTGCGAATTGGGTTACGATATACCATTCGAATCACCATTAAATATAGTATCTAATATACCAAGACGAACTATACCCTATTAATATACCGTAAGTTATTTGTGGATTAATAATTTTGAGTTATTTTTTTTGACTGATATTTTCAAAGTGGATTTGCCCAATGAAGTAATCATCGCGAATTGGGTTACGATATACCATTCGAATCACCATTAAATATAGTATCTAATATACCAAGACGAACTATACCCTATTAATATACCGTAAGTTATTTATGGATTAATAATTTTGAGTTATTTTTTTGACTGATATTTTCAAAGTGGATTTGCCCAATGAAGTAATCATCGCGAATTGGGTTACGATATACCATTCGAATCACCATTAAATATAGTATCTAATATACCAAGACGAACTATACCCTATTAATATACCGTAAGTTATTTGTGGATTAATAATTTTGAGTTATTTTTTTTGACTGATATTTTCAAAGTGGATTTGCCCAATGAAGTAATCATCGCGAATTGGGTTACGATATACCATTCGAATCACCATTAAATATAGTATCTAATATACCAAGACGAACTATACCCTATTAATATACCGTAAGTTATTTGTGGATTAATAATTTTGAGTTATTTTTTTGACTGATATTTTCAAAGTGGATTTGCCCAATGAAGTAATCATCGCGAATTGGGTTACGATATACCATTCGAATCACCATTAAATATAGTATCTAATATACCAAGACGAACTATACCCTATTAATATACCGTAAGTTATTTATGGATTAATAATTTTGAGTTATTTTTTTGACTGATATTTTCAAAGTGGATTTGCCCAATGAAGTAATCATCGCGAATTGGGTTACGATATACCATTCGAATCACCATTAAATATAGTATCTAATATACCAAGACGAACTATACCCTATTAATATACCGTAAGTTATTTGTGGATTAATAATTTTGAGTTATTTTTTTTGACTGATATTTTCAAAGTGGATTTGCCCAATGAAGTAATCATCGCGAATTGGGTTACGATATACCATTCGAATCACCATTAAATATAGTATCTAATATACCAAGACGAACTATACCCTATTAATATACCGTAAGTTATTTGTGGATTAATAATTTTGAGTTATTTTTTTTGACTGATATTTTCAAAGTGGATTTGCCCAATGAAGTAATCATCGCGAATTGGGTTACGATATACCATTCGAATCACCATTAAATATAGTATCTAATATACCAAGACGAACTATACCCTATTAATATACCGTAAGTTATTTGTGGATTAATAATTTTGAGTTATTTTTTTTGACTGATATTTTCAAAGTGGATTTGCCCAATGAAGTAATCATCGCGAATTGGGTTACGATATACCATTCGAATCACCATTAAATATAGTATCTAATATACCAAGACGAACTATACCCTATTAATATACCGTAAGTTATTTATGGATTAATAATTTTGAGTTATTTTTTTGACTGATATTTTCAAAGTGGATTTGCCCAATGAAGTAATCATCGCGAATTGGGTTACGATATACCATTCGAATCACCATTAAATATAGTATCTAATATACCAAGACGAACTATACCCTATTAATATACCGTAAGTTATTTGTGGATTAATAATTTTGAGTTATTTTTTTTGACTGATATTTTCAAAGTGGATTTGCCCAATGAAGTAATCATCGCGAATTGGGTTACGATATACCATTCGAATCACCATTAAATATAGTATCTAATATACCAAGACGAACTATACCCTATTAATATACCGTAAGTTATTTGTGGATTAATAATTTTGAGTTATTTTTTTTGACTGATATTTTCAAAGTGGATTTGCCCAATGAAGTAATCATCGCGAATTGGGTTACGATATACCATTCGAATCACCATTAAATATAGTATCTAATATACCAAGACGAACTATACCCTATTAATATACCGTAAGTTATTTATGGATTAATAATTTTGAGTTATTTTTTTGACTGATATTTTCAAAGTGGATTTGCCCAATGAAGTAATCATCGCGAATTGGGTTACGATATACCATTCGAATCACCATTAAATATAGTATCTAATATACCAAGACGAACTATACCCTATTAATATACCGTAAGTTATTTGTGGATTAATAATTTTGAGTTATTTTTTTTTGACTGATATTTTCAAAGTGGATTTGCCCAATGAAGTAATCATCGCGAATTGGGTTACGATATACCATTCGAATCACCATTAAATATAGTATCTAATATACCAAGACGAACTATACCCTATTAATATACCGTAAGTTATTTGTGGATTAATAATTTTGAGTTATTTTTTTTGACTGATATTTTCAAAGTGGATTTGCCCAATGAAGTAATCATCGCGAATTGGGTTACGATATACCATTCGAATCACCATTAAATATAGTATCTAATATACCAAGACGAACTATACCCTATTAATATACCGTAAGTTATTTATGGATTAATAATTTTGAGTTATTTTTTTGACTGATATTTTCAAAGTGGATTTGCCCAATGAAGTAATCATCGCGAATTGGGTTACGATATACCATTCGAATCACCATTAAATATAGTATCTAATATACCAAGACGAACTATACCCTATTAATATACCGTAAGTTATTTGTGGATTAATAATTTTGAGTTATTTTTTTTGACTGATATTTTCAAAGTGGATTTGCCCAATGAAGTAATCATCGCGAATTGGGTTACGATATACCATTCGAATCACCATTAAATATAGTATCTAATATACCAAGACGAACTATACCCTATTAATATACCGTAAGTTATTTGTGGATTAATAATTTTGAGTTATTTTTTTTGACTGATATTTTCAAAGTGGATTTGCCCAATGAAGTAATCATCGCGAATTGGGTTACGATATACCATTCGAATCACCATTAAATATAGTATCTAATATACCAAGACGAACTATACCCTATTAATATACCGTAAGTTATTTGTGGATTAATAATTTTGAGTTATTTTTTTTGACTGATATTTTCAAAGTGGATTTGCCCAATGAAGTAATCATCGCGAATTGGGTTACGATATACCATTCGAATCACCATTAAATATAGTATCTAATATACCAAGACGAACTATACCCTATTAATATACCGTAAGTTATTTATGGATTAATAATTTTGAGTTATTTTTTTGACTGATATTTTCAAAGTGGATTTGCCCAATGAAGTAATCATCGCGAATTGGGTTACGATATACCATTCGAATCACCATTAAATATAGTATCTAATATACCAAGACGAACTATACCCTATTTTAATATACCGTAAGTTATTTATGGATTAATAATTTTGAGTTATTTTTTTGACTGATATTTTCAAAGTGGATTTGCCCAATGAAGTAATCATCGCGAATTGGGTTACGATATACCATTCGAATCACCATTAAATATAGTATCTAATATACCAAGACGAACTATACCCTATTAATATACCGTAAGTTATTTATGGATTAATAATTTTGAGTTATTTTTTTGACTGATATTTTCAAAGTGGATTTGCCCAATGAAGTAATCATCGCGAATTGGGTTACGATATACCATACGAATCACCATTAAATATAGTATCTAATATACCAAGACGAACTATACCCTATTAATATACCGTAAGTTATTTATGGATTAATAATTTTGAGTTATTTTTTTGACTGATATTTTCAAAGTGGATTTGCCCAATGAAGTAATCATCGCTAATTGGGTTACGATATACCATTCGAATCACCATTAAATATAGTATCTAATATACCAAGACGAACTATACCCTATTAATATACCGTAAGTTATTTATGGATTAATAATTTTGAGTTATTTTTTTGACTGATATTTTCAAAGTGGATTTGCCCAATGAAGTAATCATCGCGAATTGGGTTACGATATACCATTCGAATCACCATTAAATATAGTATCTAATATACCAAGACGAACTATACCCTATTAATATACCGTAAGTTATTTGTGGATTAATAATTTTGAGTTATTTTTTTTGACTGATATTTTCAAAGTGGATTTGCCCAATGAAGTAATCATCGCGAATTGGGTTACGATATACCATTCGAATCACCATTAAATATAGTATCTAATATACCAAGACGAACTATACCCTATTAATATACCGTAAGTTATTTGTGGATTAATAATTTTGAGTTATTTTTTTTGACTGATATTTTCAAAGTGGATTTGCCCAATGAAGTAATCATCGCGAATTGGGTTACGATATACCATTCGAATCACCATTAAATATAGTATCTAATATACCAAGACGAACTATACCCTATTAATATACCGTAAGTTATTTGTGGATTAATAATTTTGAGTTATTTTTTTTGACTGATATTTTCAAAGTGGATTTGCCCAATGAAGTAATCATCGCGAATTGGGTTACGATATACCATTCGAATCACCATTAAATATAGTATCTAATATACCAA
Source organism: Meloidogyne enterolobii (assembly GCA_963681835.1). NCBI lineage: Eukaryota > Metazoa > Nematoda > Chromadorea > Rhabditida > Meloidogynidae > Meloidogyne > Meloidogyne enterolobii. Next base: position 982,768 of record CAVMJV010000092.1, read on the forward strand.
GACGAACTATACCCTATTAATATACCGTAAGTTATTTATGGATTAATAATTTTGAGTTATTTTTTTGACTGATATTTTCAAAGTGGATTTGCCCAATGAAGTAATCATCGCGAATTGGGTTACGATATACCATTCGAATCACCATTAAATATAGTATCTAATATACCAAGACGAACTATACCCTATTAATATACCGTAAGTTATTTATGGATTAATAATTTTGAGTTATTTTTTTGACTGATATTTTCAAAGTGGATTTGCCCAATGAAGTAATCATCGCGAATTGGGTTACGATATACCATTCGAATCACCATTAAATATAGTATCTAATATACCAAGACGAACTATACCCTATTAATATACCGTAAGTTATTTGTGGATTAATAATTTTGAGTTATTTTTTTGACTGATATTTTCAAAGTGGATTTGCCCAATGAAGTAATCATCGCGAATTGGGTTACGATATACCATTCGAATCACCATTAAATATAGTATCTAATATACCAAGACGAACTATACCCTATTAATATACCGTAAGTTATTTATGGATTAATAATTTTGAGTTATTTTTTTGACTGATATTTTCAAAGTGGATTTGCCCAATGAAGTAATCATCGCGAATTGGGTTACGATATACCATTCGAATCACCATTAAATATAGTATCTAATATACCAAGACGAACTATACCCTATTAATATACCGTAAGTTATTTGTGGATTAATAATTTTGAGTTATTTTTTTGACTGATATTTTCAAAGTGGATTTGCCCAATGAAGTAATCATCGCGAATTGGGTTACGATATACCATTCGAATCACCATTAAATATAGTATCTAATATACCAAGACGAACTATACCCTATTAATATACCGTAAGTTATTTGTGGATTAATAATTTTGAGTTATTTTTTTTGACTGATATTTTCAAAGTGGATTTGCCCAATGAAGTAATCATCGCGAATTGGGTTACGATATACCATTCGAATCACCATTAAATATAGTATCTAATATACCAAGACGAACTATACCCTATTAATATACCGTAAGTTATTTGTGGATTAATAATTTTGAGTTATTTTTTTGACTGATATTTTCAAAGTGGATTTGCCCAATGAAGTAATCATCGCGAATTGGGTTACGATATACCATTCGAATCACCATTAAATATAGTATCTAATATACCAAGACGAACTATACCCTATTAATATACCGTAAGTTATTTATGGATTAATAATTTTGAGTTATTTTTTTGACTGATATTTTCAAAGTGGATTTGCCCAATGAAGTAATCATCGCGAATTGGGTTACGATATACCATTCGAATCACCATTAAATATAGTATCTAATATACCAAGACGAACTATACCCTATTAATATACCGTAAGTTATTTATGGATTAATAATTTTGAGTTATTTTTTTGACTGATATTTTCAAAGTGGATTTGCCCAATGAAGTAATCATCGCGAATTGGGTTACGATATACCATTCGAATCACCATTAAATATAGTATCTAATATACCAAGACGAACTATACCCTATTAATATACCGTAAGTTATTTATGGATTAATAATTTTGAGTTATTTTTTTGACTGATATTTTCAAAGTGGATTTGCCCAATGAAGTAATCATCGCGAATTGGGTTACGATATACCATTCGAATCACCATTAAATATAGTATCTAATATACCAAGACGAACTATACCCTATTAATATACCGTAAGTTATTTATGGATTAATAATTTTGAGTTATTTTTTTGACTGATATTTTCAAAGTGGATTTGCCCAATGAAGTAATCATCGCGAATTGGGTTACGATATACCATTCGAATCACCATTAAATATAGTATCTAATATACCAAGACGAACTATACCCTATTAATATACCGTAAGTTATTTATGGATTAATAATTTTGAGTTATTTTTTTGACTGATATTTTCAAAGTGGATTTGCCCAATGAAGTAATCATCGCGAATTGGGTTACGATATACCATTCGAATCACCATTAAATATAGTATCTAATATACCAAGACGAACTATACCCTATTAATATACCGTAAGTTATTTA